>NDFZ01005158.1:20365-359470 GCA_002192655.3 Mamestra configurata
TAAGTAGCATACTCTGGGTGCATCGTCCTCACATAATATTAAATTAATTTTTGTATACCAAATTTTGTAAAATCATTATTTGAAAAGAGTAACTATGGAGTTTCTTGTCCGTTCTTCTCCATAAGAATCTACCTTTCCGAATGGACAGTAGAGTCACTTTATTAATGTAACATTATTATTTTACTGAACTGTAAACGATGACGTTCAAAAGTGCCGTTTAATGGCCTAATTGAAATAAACGTTTTGACTTTGACTTTGACAAAAAATTGCCTCATTTCGCCAGCATTCCGCTTCAGTATAAAGAGGTAATGAAAAGAAAAGTTCGGATTTCACGACACATAGATTATCCTTAATGCTCTCTTTTGTCCACAATGTATGTGAAGTTTTCATATAAAATTTTATGAAAGTAGCTTTCGAGTGAGGTCCGACTTCAATTTGATGTTCCACATAACGACTGATTTTATGGAAATTCTTTTTAAAAATAATCGCTGATACTTTCTTTTTGGTACACCTTCGTGAAAAAAACCCAATCGAATACCACTTTGTAAATGGTCTGTGAATTTTCTCAGAAAACACATTTTTACTAGTATAAAACGATTTTTGTGCTTGCTGTGATTCTTGAACTACTATTATTACAGTTAACAAATGAAAGCCTGGGTTAAAACATCTCACAATTCCTTATCGCAATTTCACTTTCTGAACCTACAGGCAAGACACGATAAAATCAAATAGCATTCACCTCATCTATTTTCCTGCTCACACGCCGTATTCAAAATCTACATGACAATGAGCGTTAATCCACAATTCATCTCATTGTCAGCGCATTTGCCAGCTAAATCGTTCAAACAAAATTAACTTTCCTCCACTTCATGTTTACTCAAGCAAAATTCAAATGCCATTATTCGCAACACCATTACGATTCCATAGCACTTTTCCAGCTGAACGGGACGAAATCGCCGCGCGTCTCTGTAATGGTCTCCCTGGTTCAAATTTGTGCAAGTAAGTGCACTTTACATAAGAGCGGATAAATGGAACCAACAGAATATTTCATAGCTAGTACAACTTGGCTCAAACTCAACCAAGTTTAGGGTGACTACGAGTGCACGCCATTGTAACACCACCTGATTGGTAATTTATTGCCGCACTTCCCCATTGGGGATACAGTAATATATTTTCCCCAGTTACCTATACAGTGTGGATACGGTGTCTTCCGGATATTGGTGACAAATATTTTGGCATGAGGTTTGTGGGACACGGACAATTTGTACCGTCTGTTTTCGTGAGTTGACGAGACGTTGATTTACTTCCTTGAATGACCTGAACTATCTAAATCATCTGAATCGTGTCTACAATAAAAACATGAAGAACATCACCTTACCACATGGCTATAGGTAGGTATTAGTTACTGAAGGTAAATTGCAGAACAAAACATTAGAAAATTAAATCAGGCCGTCCGAGATCCTTAGGGACGGACTGGGTTCAGAACCCTCTCTCGCCGACAATACATCGGCGGATTGTCCGCAGATATATTAGCAATCTGTTTACTCGGCGGGGCGTTACACGAACTCGTTAATATACGTCGTGGTGCCGACAAAATATTGCCACAGAAATATAATAAAGGCGATAGCTGCCTCTCCGTTTGCTTAGCTCCTTTTACGACAATCCGTGTTGACGGGGCGCCACAAATTGGACGGCCGATACTTTTGGCAAGAAAGTTTTTAGTGCTGTGACTTGATTAACTAGAAGCTTGGTTGATGAAGAGCTCCGTGTACCTATAAAATAAAATATAACGTAAAGACCCTACTTTTTGATGGAGTGCTGAAAATCTGCTACCTAGAATGTTGCTGAAAATTTTTGTGGTGTGGAGACATGTGGGGAAAACTGTGATGAATAAACGAGTCTTGGTAGGTAAGTAAGTACAATAAGCATGAATGAAGAAGCACAATAGAGTCGGAATCATGATGACATTGGCAAATCATCGTAGGGTCCTAACCTAGGTAAAAATACGAATATAATAAATACATTATAATGCAAAAAGGGCAAACTTTGTCATTGCAATCGAGGCGGCATACACGCGAGGCAAAGACGAGGCCGTTATCATGCCGAGAGACTGCAATGACAAATTCCCACGTGTATCAAACGACGTTTTTCAACACACTTACTCGAATTTCATCATACAACAAATGCACAACTCATTTTCAAATAAAATTTTATAAGCACTTAGGTATTACTTACTTTACTAGTGCTTAGGTACCACTCTAATAAATGAGCAATAATGAAATAAAGCTGCCTTTGTTCACACACATCAGCCGTTTATTGCAAAGCTATAAGCTATAAGAAAATAAAGCTATAAGAAAATAAAGGTACTAGAGCTATAATAATATTCCTTAGTGTTCATAATCCCACCTTCGAAGTTCAACGTGCTACACCGTTCTAAGTAAATGAAGCCAGTGAAAGTCTGTCTTCAAATTCTAAGACTTTTGCTCTCAAACTTTGTCCAGCTTTTCCATTTGACATTCAAGCGGTTTAATTGTTCCACGAGCTCTGAATTTGTTTCAAAATTATCACTTCCACCTCTTTGAAATTCAAACTCTGGACTAAAAGTACTAAAAGAGCAATTAACTTTTAAACAAGACGAGATTTTTTTATTACATTTTTTGCTCACCCTACCGCAGGACCTCTTTTGTTATTTATTCGCTACCTACGTCATACCTACTGTTAGTCCATTATCCGAACGAGGAGAATTCTGCTAGGCGGACAAAGAAAAAAGTCACGTTAATTAGGATGTCAGCTACGCAAATAATAATCCCAGTGTGGCTCATTTCGTATGCAGCCCCGGCTCGCCGCCAAAAAAATTTATCTTCGCATTTTTTAGACAACGCAATTACAGGAATATTTACTTAATGTGGTCCCACAGCCCGACAGAAAACATGTACGACAGGATTTTTAATTCGGCGTAGTCAGGCCAGGTCGACATTATAAAAGCAGTAAATATATCGTCTACCGTGATATGTGAAGGTTTCTGCCCTACATGGTTTATTTGGGTGCCTTTACATTGTCGAGCAGGCTTTGGTGCAAGCAATGACTTCATAAAATTCATAAAAATGTCGGCGCCGATTATGTACGGTATTATTTAAGTACCCGTACCCGCGTACCGGCAAGTCATTTACTCCGCATAATTTCTGTCGCTGTAAATACTCGCTCTGCTTGTACTTAAATATTTACCCAAATGACAAAAGAGAGTCGACGATTAAAAGGTTCGTTGAATTTGAATAGGTAAGGTAATCCTTGGGTCCTGAAATTACCCTTACATAAAATTCGTCTAAAATGGATTATAAAAGCCTGACCCGATTTTGCAAAAAGCCAATAAGTATGAAAGAAAATGTAAAATTCTGGCGAACAAAATAATGTTGTAACAGAATAGATAGGTATTCAATTTTTGTATCAGCTACTTGGTAGCTCATTCATATTCGCAGGTTCACTGAACATAAACTGCAAGTTCCTTGTGGATCAATAGAAAAGCTCATTTTGTTTTATTCCACCACTCTAAGGGAACGCCCGAACCCTTTCAAGGGTGCTGTGTTTACTTACATTTCGCTATAGAACAGCTGTTCTCAAACTTCTGACTTTAACTACTCTTTTTGCAACTGTTTTTCCAACCACCCAAATTGTTTTTTTAACTTTCTGAAAGCTGAAAGTTTTGTTTTTCTTAATAGCTGGAGAGCTTATTTATAAACATTTTTACTTTCTGAGTAAGAAAGTGGGTTTCAACACTTTAAGCCTCTAATAATAATTTAATTCCCAACTCCATCTCCAAAAGTTTTTCTTTGAGTTTCCAGCGAATTTTCTGAAAGGTTTTTGAGCATTTCCACTGCGTATGAAAGTTTGAAAACCGCATTTGCAGATAGTGGGAGTGAAGATGCGGGAACGTAGGCAATTATCGTGGTTGAAACAAACAATCCGAGTGGTTGGTGAAGAATGGATTTTGGCAGAGTATCTATTTGGTGTTTAAAGATCTAAAGATTCGCACTTAATACGAGGGTGGCGACTATTTAAACATCCCTTTGCCCTTTGTGCTGAACTGATATCGTAGGTGTTACTTTTTAATGGGTCTATAAATAAAACAAAAGATAGGATTTGTAATATCAGAGGGAATACAATGAAGACAGAGTTATAATAGACAGGGTTGCTATGCGTAGGCAAAGAAAAGAACCCCCTTTACCAGCGGGAGTCGTAAAAGACGTCAGTTGGGTTATAACAGGAGGTGTTATCAGCATCCTAAGGCATTCTTCTCCCTGATCATTACGGCTACCAATATTCTGTCTATTCTTAGTAACTACCGCTGGATTCCCATCTAAAGTTGCGGATCGGTAGAGTAGAAAGTATACTGAGGGTAGAGTACTGCTCACCCATTAAGGAACAGTGAAGTTTTATTTTACAACAAAATCGTTCTATTTTCCTCCACCATGTGGCACACCACATACCAATAAAACCAATATCACAGCCAGGCAGATGTTCGAGAGAACTAAGTTTCAAACTATTCACTTCGAAAATTCCCATGTTGGGCTGTGAGACTTTCTTCCACACTTGAGCGTCGAAGGATTCCACTATAATAAAGTTCTCGTAGATTTTTTGGCGATATGACGCGACAGGCAAAAACGTGTAAACAGGGCCACGCTCGTAAATTCTTTTGACATGGTAATTTTGCTACTTGCTTCATGAAACGGCAGTGTTTTGTCATACGTATGGGCAATGTGTGTACCTCGGCACGTATTGTGGGAGCGTAATCATGGAACTGCCTAGAGTCACTCAAATAAGTTATTTCAGGACGAGTTTTTCGGATCTTATATCTAAGGGTGCTTTCATAAAGAAGCAGGTTTTCGGTACAGACAGGCGGTACGGATCGGCACAGGTCGGTGCAAGTAAAATAAACCCATATTAATTTATGCGCTCGCACATAATATAGGTACCTACTTACTTACTCAGGTTGCACTACGGACAGATTTGCCGGCTTACAAATTTTACCTGCACCGATCAGTACCGACCCGAACCAACCTGTCTGTACTGGAAACCAGCTTTTTTATGGGTACAGCACAGACTAATAATAATACTTAATATGTCAATTTTTCGTCTTCATCACGAAACTAGTGTTTACCTTTTACCTTGCGCGTGTGTTTCTAAACAGCGCCATCTTTAGGCACATATCTGAACGTATGCGTCGCAGATGAAAGTTTTTCAAAGATAGCGTCGTCGCTGACCTCGAGCTGGTGATTTTTAGAATTTAATTTTCTATTATTGCATTTCTCTATACCTTCTCTAGTTGCACTTTTGAATTGTGTTTATACCTTCTTTCAAAGAACGGCTGATGGCAAAATAATTATCAACAGCTAGTCTGATTTCAGAATTTGAAAATACCTTCAGAAAAATAATAATTTTGAACGCACCTAAACAATCCATAATGAGTTGTCAAATTATTACAAGTTTGTTCTTACTGAAAAAAATACCGTGTTGTAATTGGTCGAACAATCTGTATCATGAAACGTTTCTTATCACGCAGTTTATTTACGAACGGTTTTTTTACTTTTTAAACGTGATAATTGCCATTTAATGAATAACATACCTAGAAAAAAAACGTTATAACAAAATCATATATCAATTTTAAATTACAAACAGTATTTGTGACATTAAATGAAATTGCTACTTAACCTTATTGAGGAACGGAACGTACGTTCCAACATTATTTGTAGAACTCGGTTAAGACCGTAATAGAAAACTTATCAATGACAAAGTAAACCGATTGAATTGCTTGTCATCGCCGCCGCAAACTAAAAATATTACTAGAAATTAGATGTAAAAGTGTTAACTTGAGTTATTATCAATAATTCCATTTTATAAACTATCACAAACATGAGTTCTATTGGAACGGGTGTAAGTATTTATCTTAGAATTGCAATTTAACCTTTAGGTTATAATCCGTTTTTGTTATACTTTCAAAACTTTTATGTGGAAATTGTTCTTGAAATTCACTGAATAATACTGATTGTCAAGTATTTATTTACTTATTCTCGATACCCGATTGTGATCTATCGCTTAACTACGAACCAGCCAACTAATTTCCGCAATCATCTAAATTACAGTACGATCTTTCTGCTTCACAATTCTCGCCTGATGGTCGGGTATTCCAAGTAGAGTATGCTGCAAAGGCCGTAGAGAACTCCGGAACAGTGATCGGCCTCCGAGGAAAGGATGGTGTTGTGTTTGCTGTGGAGAAACTGGTGACATCTAAGTTGTACGAACCTGGCGCAAACAAGAGGATATTCCATGTTGATGAGCACGTTGGCATGGTAAGCATTTAGACGAGAACTGCTTCAATAACTAATCGAAGTTGTTCTACAACTATTGTGATATTCTTCATAATGCATGTAATTGAACTAGCCACAAAGCTGTGTTCAGTTCTATTATTACCTAGGTACTAATTAATAAAATAGTTCACACTGATAAAAGATAATAAGTATAGAATAATGGTGTTCATAATTCTATGAAACTCATTAGAACCATTCTCTCTTATCAGATCTATATTTATTACTCTTTGTCCTTGTATTTGTATCTTCTCAAAATACTAAAGATAATATGATTTTTTAACTTGCTATTCGCTTGCTATTTGCTTGCTATTTGCTTAATACGACATTTCATATTGTACATGTTATCCTCACATCATATGATTATTACAAGAACAATTTCATTGTTTCAGTTGTTATAATGTCCCTAATACTCATCCATAAACTAAAGTTTCATTCTCAATTCCAGGCAGTAGCGGGCCTCATCTCTGACGCAAGACAGATTGTAGAAACAGCCCGTTCTGAAGCATCAAACTACAGGTCCCAGTATGGTGCCCAAGTACCACTGAAGTACTTAAATGAGCGCGTGTCAATGTACATGCATGCATACACACTGTATAGTGCTGTTCGACCCTATGGCTGCTCAGTTGTCATGGGCACGTGGAATGACTATGAAGGCCCTCAGATGTACATGCTTGATCCCAGTGGAGTGTCATTTGTAAGTATTTTTTTGGTAGACAGACCTGTTCTACATCATGAAATTATTTCAGCAATGATTTCATGAGCTTATTAGCTTCTGCCTATGGCTTCACCCATAATTCCTGTTTTTATTTTTCTGAGGGCAAAACTAGCATAGTGAAAAGTTTCTATGACCTAATTCCAAGGGGAAATGTATGCAAAATGTCAGTAAAAACAAATCTATAGTGTGGGACGCTACTTGTATCAATACTCTTGCTCTTCGTGCTGTGCTGGTGCTGCTGCTGCGGCTGCAGAGAACCTCAAGCAGCAGAAATATAATGAACTTGTTGGTAGTTATATTTTCGAGCCATTTGGGGTTGAAACTCTCAGGTCTTGGGGGTCAAGATGCTTAGCTGACACTTCGCTTAGTGACCCAAGGGCTGGCTTTTACCTTGGTCAAAGAATAAGCATTGCCATACAATGTTGCAATGCTGCCAGTCTTTTGGGTTCACTTCCAGTTGACAGTGATGCGGATGAATTTTTAGATGCCATATTTTAGGGTTAATTTAGTTAGGAGTGTTTATTTTTATTTCTAGTGTATATAGTTAGTTAAGTTTTTATTAAAACAGATTTGGATTTGATTGATATATCCAAAGGTTATCACCCCATCCATAAATCAGTATAATCATCAATCAATATAAAACTCTTCCCTTACTGATGACTGACTGAGTGACTGACAAACAACATACAGCTGAAACTACATCATAGAAAGCTGAAATTTGGCATGTAGGTTGCTTGGGGAGTTTAAGGGAGCACTAAGAGAGGATTTCCCGAAATTCCTATGGGAACGAAAAAAAACGGGATATGCGCATATGAAGTTGCGGGCAAAAGCGTATAATAAAATAAACCTGTAAATTGTATATTTCAGTCATACTTTGGATGTGCAGTTGGCAAAGCAAAACAGGCTGCCAAGACAGAAATTGAAAAACTGAAGCTTGCAGACCTCACTGTCAAGGAACTTATCAAAGAGGCCGCTAGGATGTAAGTACTCATTTCATAAACATAATTTTTACCCACTTATGTAGTTTTATAAGTATGTAATATAATTATTTAAAACTAGCTTTTGCCAGCCTTATTCCTAAGGGAAGATTGTCACAGGATAAATAGTATCCTATGTCCTAACCCAGATCATAATTTACGTGTAAGCCAATTTTCATCCAAATCCATTAAGACGTGTTAAGGTAACAGACACACAGTTACTTTAGCATTTATTAGTATGAATTATGATGTTTTTTTTAATATCTTTTGAGCAAGGGTTTAAACAATGCACTTGTCATGTTACCTCGTCATCACCATTGATTGACAGCCGAAAGCAATATATTTTGTACCTCTGTGCATGATGTCTAAACAAACACCTTATAAAGACTCATTTCCACCAAACTGGAGAGCAGAGAGGATATCTCAAACCAAAGTTAACTCAAGCGAAGTTGTGTTTCTCTTTTTGCTAAGGTTCAATGCAATGTAATAGCTCCTTTGTCCTTTGTCCTTTATAAAAAAACTGGCCAAGTGCGAGTCAGACCCGCGGGCAAAGGGTTCCGAACGAAATTCATTTTTGTAAGAAGTTATTTTAACACTATACACTTCTTATAGGTTTTCCTGTAATCTATGGGTAAATAACTATTTGCATTTTTTTTTAATTTTCGAATTTAAAGGTCAATTACTTACCTTTAAATTCTGTTGTTTGTTTAAAATTTTATTATTTTTAAATTATGAAAAAAATATAATTAAAACCCTCACAATAAGCCCTCTAATTTGATATATCACATGGTACAAACATTTTTTAATTTTTTTTTGTTTGTCCCCCAAAAGTGATACTCTGAATTTATTTATTTACGTAACGGTCCTTGTTTAGGACACAGAAGTTCATATACCATGTCTACGAAATTTCAACAGAATCGGTCTAGAGTGATTCTATAAGGGTTCTTTTTCTTACGGATGTTCGGAACCCTAAAAAAATAACTTTATGATGTTATTGGAAACCCCAATTGCATAACACACTTTCTATTACAATCAAAGGATTATGAAGGGAATTGCTAATCCATTGCTTCTCATTGTAAGAAGCTAGTCTGCTTGATAAAGTAAATAATGCAATGGATGTTGTTGTTTATCAAATGAGCGCCATTGATTCTGTCTCAGGCCGGCCGCATACATTATGGTTTCCTGATGAGGAATTCAGATTCGTAGACCTGAATGTTTGCCTTCTTCTTACGATGGATACCCGTTAATCAATATGTTCATGTATTAATAATACACTACTTTTTGTCTTATTTACATAATTTAAAAATCTACTAATCCGGAGAACTTAAAAAAAAAAGAAATTAAAGCTAATAAGTTTATCATTTAAGCCAAGGCATGTCTGCTCTGTAACAATTCTGTATTTTTTTTATAACAGAAGAACTGTGAAAGAATACCAATTCAAAATTCTCTGAGTAAGTCAGCCTAGGGCAAATAAAACTCAATTTAAATATAAAACCATCTTTATTCATTGCCTATCACATTACAGCATCTACCTCGTGCACGATGAGCTAAAGGACAAACAGTTCGAGCTCGAGCTCTCATGGGTCTCCAAGGACACGAAGGGATGCCACCAGCTGGTGCCCAAGGAACTGGCCAGCGAAGCTGAGAACTTGGCCAAACAGGCACTGGCTGATATTGAGGACTCTGATGAGGGAGACATGTGAATGTATTTTAGATAATAAATTTTTATAAGTAATATTAGTTTTGTTTGTTCTATTCGTTATAGCTAACAAAGCAAACTGAGATGGTTCCAGCATTTGTGCATAAAAAGTGCTACATTTTTGGATAGTTGAAAAATCCTAGGATCTACGTGAAAAAAAATGTTTTTGTCGTAAATCTAAAGATTGTAGCCAGAGGCGGATTAAATGCTGCCAGTGTTCGAGGCAAGCAGCTCTTCGATGCCCCCCTGGTGTTTATGATATATTATAACTTACTATGATTGATAATTTAATTCGCGAGTCTAAGGCTAGATGGCGTTACTACGCTCGCCACGGTAGTTTATAAGACGATTGACAAATGACGGTGGCAGTAAAATAAATATACCAGAGAGTCGGGATTGGTGAAAGGCTTCTGCCTTTCACCAATCACAAGTAACGTTTGCTCCGTACACAAGTAACGTTTGCTCCGTAGTTAATTTTCCTCCGTGTTTAAAGCCACCATTGTTTCGAAATTACTCGAATACCTAATACGTAGGTATAGTGGTTGGTGAAATATTGCGATTTGTGTTCGAGTAGTGGAAGTAACGGGGTAAGTGTTTGCTTCTATTTAAGGAAGTGTAGGTTGGATAATTGGAGATGTTTTGCAAGACTGACTTCTCACTTTGTCCTCAGCTTGCAAAACGCTCTTATCGCCCAGACATAATGTATGTCCGTGACTACCGCAGGACCACCAACGCCAATCGCTTCCATATTTGGTAAATAATTAATACTCACGAACAATAGAATTGGTACCTTAGTAGTTTTCGAGAAAATCGACTTTGAGGTGGTCCGGTGGTAGTCACGCTCAGTTCAGCAGGAACACCATGCGCCGAAAAAGGGGGCATGCTACAGGTATTCTAAGTATACAAATAATTAGTACCCATATGTGATACATTTCGTAAAAAAATCTGAACTGAAACATTTGTTTTTACCGAGAAATCAACGATGATTACTTTCGCGCGCTCGTTTAGCAGGACCACGACTTTCAATGTTGATTCCAAGTTTTAGGAACTTGTGGCTTTCCTCAAACCTACATAGAAAATTAGTTCCCAAAATTCCCTTTGAAATTTCCTTGGTTTGCGTACATTTCCAGTAGGTAGTATCTTTGCGTAGGATTGTTTTTCATATATAAATAACCATCAATATGCAATAAGTCACGCTTTTTCTGCGATTTAACAAATTTTGCAGCACGTAACATTTTATAGAACGATTATATAACCGTAATACGTAAGATGTAATATAGTTGTCATTCAAATATACTTTTACCCTCATTTTCAAAATAATATAAAATGCTTACGCGTTACTACCTGGCTACATAAAAATAAAATAGCACTGCTACCCACACTAGTATGAGTATGACCTACTCACTTTTTGCAATATTATAATTAGTTTTTATCTCCTATTGCTTCAGCTCTATATTATGATTCATGAATAATTATTATTTCCCGTAGATTGGTTCAAAACTATGCACAAGTATTTAAATATCGAAACTATAATAGATAGATTTACTGGACGTGTTTTGTTTGTAGTAAAACATGTCATTGTATAACATTAATTAGTATTTACCTAATACTTTCCATGTTGAGATTTTAAACTTTGGTCTGGTGAACTGTTGACTTACTAAGCTGCTGACATTCTGAAGTGTTGAGATTTTGAATCGTTGGTCTTACGGTGTTGATGTTTTAAATGCTGATATTATGGCTGTTGATTTTGAGTATCAAACCCTACTCCAGTAGTTTACGAGATATACCATGCCATTGGTGGTTGGGTATTCACGGTGTTAAATTTTCATTTCATCATTTCCCTATTAAAAACTCCGTGTTTTTTTCCCAAATTTACACAAAAATTAGTACCCATAAAGAAGTTATAGTGGCCACGTTATCATCATCATTAACAAAGGTGGGTAACGATTGGTTATTTTTTTTTTTGTAAAAAAAACCTTTTTTCAAAAATGAAATGTCCGCTTTTTCTTTGCTGTGTTTTGTTAAATTATCTAAGTACTTATTGTTTACTTTTTATTTTGTTTTCCTATTGTGTCTCAATTAATTGTCCGGTACGGATGTTGTTAATCGATCACAATTTTTCGGTATTAAGGCTTTAGTATCTAAATTACTTCACTCATAAAAATCATGTTAACCACATCTATCCTTCCTCCATAACCGGTTTGCTCGTAACCCCAGTCAAGTATTATAGTGATAATCTATGCTTAGGTATCTGGGGCACCATTACTTCTTAAGAGAGTTCTAATTTTAGTATAAATTTAGGGAGAAATCACAGTTTTTAGTAGGGAAATCTTGAAATGAAAATTGAACACCGTGACTACGCCTCCCCTCCAATAGCATGGTGATGAATGGCATCTCGTAAACTACTGGTACTCAGTACTAATTTTGAATTTTGTCTACTAATTTTATCTTGCAGGGTTTTTTACTGTCTACTAATTTTCTATGTAGGTTTGAGGAAACCTAAAAGCTCCTCAAACTTGGAATCAACATTCAAAGTCGTGGTCTTGCTGAAAGAGCGCGCGAAAGTTATCATCGTTGATTTCTCGATAAATACAAATGCTTCAGTTCCGTTTTTTTACGAAATGAATCTCATATTAGGGTACTAATTATTTGAATACTTAGAATAGCTGTAGCATGCCCCCTTTTTCGGCACTCATGGTGGTCCACCTGAAGGGAGCGAGACTACCGCCGGACCACCTTCAAAGTCGATTTTCTCGAAAACTACTTAGGCACCAATTTTGTTGTTCGATTACCTAGTAATTAGTACCAATTGAGTACTTACTTCATTATTTACAAAATATGGAAGCGATTGGCGTTGGTGGTGTCATGAACATATTTTTCTATTGTCCATTTTCTTACCTCCATATCTCATTAACGCGAGAGCGAAAAAGTGTACAGATTTTTTTTGTAGATTAAAACATTTTATGCTATGGGCCACCATTTAAGAGTATTTTACGAAATACTAGAAAATCCCCCTTTACACCCCACCCTCCAGTACTTTTAGTAGGTAGGTACCTATGTTGTTTAAACACCATTCCCTATAACTATGCCAAAATTCGATTATACATACACGAATTAATTCCCTTATTTTTTCTTCCTTGGGTGGACTAGTAGTCCTATCAGTGATTATTATATTATTATTATAGCGGTGGGAACATATCAATGTCATACGTACCAACCAACCCATTGGCAACAAACAGATTTTTTTTCTTAGTGTCCAGTGGCACTATTAAATCCCAACTGTTGCCAATGGAATGGGGACTGGCAACAGTAGTGACAACTGGGAATAGACGCGTTGAAAACTGTCTCTAGGCCCTCTGATCCATTTCCAGAACCCATTGCCTATCCCATCTAGCCTAAAGTCGAGGATTAAACCCTCGTCTGTCTATCCGTTGGCATGCGATCGGCGGCGCAAATGATCGACAGCGAAACCCGTGGCGATTTTTTCATGAATCACAAAGTCCTGTACCCTCTATCGATATTGGTACATTTGCCAAACTACATACAATCAGGTAGGTAAATAAAACTCCAGCCTTAATTCTTCATAATTATTTGTATTGTCAGTTTATGTGTAATAGTTCACAACATTTGCAGAACTAAGATATACAAATTTTATGACCAATAATATCAGTGATGACTCAAAATATTTATAAAATGTACAATATAATCTCATTCATTTGACTTACACAGTTAAATATTTACAAAATATTAGATTTGATAAAATTGTATACAGCGTCGTTACTTTTAGATTACAGTGATATAAATACATAAAAAATAAAAGTAACTAATAGATATTTACAAATTAATCAGGTCATAATTCAAGACTTCAATCTTGCTGTGTGGTTACTCGTGGATATAACTGAAACAAAGAATACAATTGGTTAATTAACTACCAAAGAAAATCACAGAATATTTGTGTTTAGTAGTAAAATCTTTGATTGGACAAGTCAAGACAACTCGTCTTGACTTGTCCAATCTGTCG
This sequence comes from Mamestra configurata, assembly GCA_002192655.3. Lineage (NCBI taxonomy): Eukaryota > Metazoa > Arthropoda > Insecta > Lepidoptera > Noctuidae > Mamestra > Mamestra configurata. The sequence goes on from NDFZ01005158.1 coordinate 34,140, forward strand.
ACCATTAATTAAATTAGTCCAGCACAAGATATTTTTAGACCGGACCACGAGGCTGAAAACCTCAATAAAAATCACCCCAAAACTTCCAAGCGGTGGCGACCGTGGGATGTAAGCTTAACAAATGGATATCACGGACACTCCCCCTCTCGTTGTAAGTGGACTCATCTTTCTATCCCAAACGAAGAAAGTACCTACAGAGTGATGGTCGACGAAGCGCTGTCTAGCCTTACTCATGCTAAACCGACGACATCCCCACTACACCAGACTCGGACGATCGCGCAGCGCGAGTCGTGCTGTACGCCGATGACGTCGCGTACATTACTATCTCGCTCAACGCGAAGTACGCGGCGGTCAAGATGCAGCGTGCCCTCGACTTACTCCCCGAGTGACGACTGTCGATGATCGTGGGTAAGACGCACGATCATCACTGAATCAGCACCTCTTCCGCCATATCTCAAGCTGCAAAAAGCCCCCGGGCCAAGTACTTGGGTGTCACCATCGATTGTGACCGAGGGTTGTCCGCAACCTGCTCAAACCAGCGCTTTCATCCCAACTTCTGGTGCTAGTCAAATTGGATGTGTACAAATTGTATATCGGCCCCATACTGACATACGCAACAGCAGCTTGGTACGCCTTTACCTGTGTGTGGAGCCGAGTGACACTCCGCGCGCATCTTGCAATAATGGACGCGCGTGACTATGCGTGAGGGATAGCGTCATCCAGCGTGACCTCGGGATTAAGAGCCTGGATGAGTTTGTGCGACATCTCGCGAAGGTGTTCGCACGTGCCGACGCATCAGCTTGGCTTCAAGCCAAGTACCTAGCGCCGTGGCATGCCCGCATACCTGAGCCGAATGGTGCATTGGAGCCCTCACACCTCCCTGGCGCAGCACCTGTTTGAATGTGTTGCTAACTCACCCCCAGCAAGTTCCTAGGCACGTAGCCCTCGCTCCCCTGGTCGTCACGACACCACCACCACTCGCGCTCGCTGTCGTCTCCCTTGCGCAGCACCTGTATGAATGTGTTGCTAACTCACCCCCAGCAAGTTCCTAGGCACGTAGCCCTCGCTCCCCTGGTCGTCACGACACCACCACCACTCGCGCTCGCTGTCGTCTCCCTTGCGCAGCACCTGTATGAATGTGTTGCTAACTCACCCCCAGCAAGTTCCTAGGCACGTAGCCCTCGCTCCCCTGGTCGTCACGACACCACCACCACTCGCGCTCGCTGTCGTCTCCCTTGCGCAGCACCTGTATGAATGTGTTGCTAACTCACCCCCAGCAAGTTCCTAGGCACGTAGCCCTCGCTCCCCTGGTCGTCACGACACCACCACCACTCGCGCTCGCTGTCGTCTCCCTTGCGCAGCACCTGTATGAATGTGTTGCTAACTCACCCCCAGCAAGTTCCTAGGCACGTAGCCCTCGCTCCCCTGGTCGTCACGACACCACCACCACTCGCGCTCGCTGTCGTCTCCCTTGCGCAGCACCTGTATGAATGTGTTGCTAACTCACCCCCAGCAAGTTCCTAGGCACGTAGCCCTCGCTCCCCTGGTCGTCACGACACCACCACCACTCGCGCTCGCTGTCGTCTCCCTTGCGCAGCACCTGTATGAATGTGTTGCTAACTCACCCCCAGCAAGTTCCTAGGCACGTAGCCCTCGCTCCCCTGGTCGTCACGACACCACCACCACTCGCGCTCGCTGTCGTCTCCCTTGCGCAGCACCTGTATGAATGTGTTGCTAACTCACCCCCAGCAAGTTCCTAGGCACGTAGCCCTCGCTCCCCTGGTCGTCACGACACCACCACCACTCGCGCTCGCTGTCGTCTCCCTTGCGCAGCACCTGTATGAATGTGTTGCTAACTCACCCCCAGCAAGTTCCTAGGCACGTAGCCCTCGCTCCCCTGGTCGTCACGACACCACCACCACTCGCGCTCGCTGTCGTCTCCCTTGCGCAGCACCTGTATGAATGTGTTGCTAACTCACCCCCAGCAAGTTCCTAGGCACGTAGCCCTCGCTCCCCTGGTCGTCACGACACCACCACCACTCGCGCTCGCTGTCGTCTCCCTTGCGCAGCACCTGTATGAATGTGTTGCTAACTCACCCCCAGCAAGTTCCTAGGCACGTAGCCCTCGCTCCCCTGGTCGTCACGACACCACCACCACTCGCGCTCGCTGTCGTCTCCCTTGCGCAGCACCTGTATGAATGTGTTGCTAACTCACCCCCAGCAAGTTCCTAGGCACGTAGCCCTCGCTCCCCTGGTCGTCACGACACCACCACCACTCGCGCTCGCTGTCGTCTCCCTTGCGCAGCACCTGTATGAATGTGTTGCTAACTCACCCCCAGCAAGTTCCTAGGCACGTAGCCCTCGCTCCCCTGGTCGTCACGACACCACCACCACTCGCGCTCGCTGTCGTCTCCCTTGCGCAGCACCTGTATGAATGTGTTGCTAACTCACCCCCAGCAAGTTCCTAGGCACGTAGCCCTCGCTCCCCTGGTCGTCACGACACCACCACCACTCGCGCTCGCTGTCGTCTCCCTTGCGCAGCACCTGTATGAATGTGTTGCTAACTCACCCCCAGCAAGTTCCTAGGCACGTAGCCCTCGCTCCCCTGGTCGTCACGACACCACCACCACTCGCGCTCGCTGTCGTCTCCCTTGCGCAGCACCTGTATGAATGTGTTGCTAACTCACCCCCAGCAAGTTCCTAGGCACGTAGCCCTCGCTCCCCTGGTCGTCACGACACCACCACCACTCGCGCTCGCTGTCGTCTCCCTTGCGCAGCACCTGTATGAATGTGTTGCTAACTCACCCCCAGCAAGTTCCTAGGCACGTAGCCCTCGCTCCCCTGGTCGTCACGACACCACCACCACTCGCGCTCGCTGTCGTCTCCCTTGCGCAGCACCTGTATGAATGTGTTGCTAACTCACCCCCAGCAAGTTCCTAGGCACGTAGCCCTCGCTCCCCTGGTCGTCACGACACCACCACCACTCGCGCTCGCTGTCGTCTCCCTTGCGCAGCACCTGCAGGCGCGCGCTCGTGTCGAACGACAGCTCGTCACTGCGAGCCGCGCTGTACGAGAACACCGCATATACTAGGCCGTTGTTCATGATGCCGAGTTTTTCTTGTACACCTGGAAAGAATTGAGGATGATAGTGGTTTGAATCAATATTGGGTCTAAAGAAAGACTGGAAATCTACGTTGAAAATAAAATAACGAAAGGCAGTTCATCATCATCAAGGAACGACGTCCAAGGTTACACATAGGCCTCTCCCAAGTGTCGCCAATGGACGGGTCCTATGCGTATCGCAACGTACGGATTCGCGCAGTGGCCATATTGCTCGCAGAACCATGCCGGAAGTCGCAGCGTTGGAAGGCCTCCCACAAGGTGTACGGTTTACCTGCTGCAGGGCGCGTGGAAGGTAGCTGCTATGACATAAAGTCGACTATAATGACGTGCTGATTATAGTAAAAAAATCGACTATTTTTTGCAACGTCAACTGTATTACTTGGACGATACCGCTTTTAAAATTCGGGAACAGTAAAGACACAAATAATTATATAGTACTGTAACGAATAATCTTAAAAACTACTGGACCGATTTGCAATATTCTCTCAGCAATGGATAACTACATTATCAGCAAGTAACATAGGCTATATTTTATCCCCGTACTCCCACGGGAACGGGAATCTGTAATAAACAGAGACCACCAATTGCGTGTGACGTCATTCACAAGGACCCTTATATTGAATAGGGATGTTGCCTGTGTTCAACAATTTTATAACTTTTTTTCACAATTCGTAACGTTTTAATATCATCTTTATGATAAAATTCATTCTTTTAGATTTTTCATACTAGTCAGTCACAGTTCGAGGATGACATATATTATAACGGGAACCATAGTTCCCGCGTTTCATTGAACCAGCGCCATCTACAGATAGTCTTCAGAACTTATTTATAGCACAAATTGCCAAAGGTACTCACTGTAAAGATATTCGGAGCATCCGTCGAATCCTTCCTCGTCCTCTTCGCACTTCTCGGCCGCCGTCTCGTGGTCAGACAGCGTGGTTGCGAATATACACGCGCCTGAAATAGTTCACAGATGAAACGTTAGATGGCGTAGAAGTAGTTATTTTCTTTTTTGGTATTTTATTATTGCACTCGTGATAGCGCAATAATGAGAAATGCTGGTTTTCTTATATCGTTGTATGGGACAATGTCGAATTTTTAATAATGCAAAATTAGAATTATGAGATAATTTGCTTGGACATACAAAATTTAGCATAATTATGTTTTGTTAGGTGGTTCATGAAAAATAGCCGTCACTTACGGTACCTACTGTAAAGGGTTTATTGTGATGAATGGACTTTCAATCAATTACGCAATTGTTAAATAGAAGCCTTGTCAAGTTCCAGTTAAAATATAATACTCTTTCTTATGTACACCACATAAGTTATAGAAAATATAGAATTAAAACATTACATAAGGTGACACAATGGGGGGCCTTCTCGCTAATGCGTCCTTTAAGAGACAACCTTTGGATGGATTTAAAAGATAGAAGGAGAAACAGTACTGGAGCAACTCTACATTGATATAATAAAGTATTAAATAGGTTGATTTATCAATACACATACCATTATCGACGAGGAAGCGCACCATAGCTAAGTTGTTGCACGAGGCCGCGCAGTGCAGCGGCGTCCATCCGTCCGAGTCCTGCGCGTTCACGTCGCAACCTAGCTCCACAAGGAATCTGGAAATGTACAATAAATCTCATTTAACTTAAAATACCATTAGAATTGTTAAGTTGTTTTGATTTATTGCTTGATTAGAGTACTGTGAATTTTGATTTACTAAAGGAGTGAGGACCCCTAAAATATAAATTGAAGTAAATTTTAAACATTTATATCATAACATAACAGTTATCAGGTAATGTATTCTGTTTCACAGCTCTCAAATTTTATTTGGTCACATGTCATTCTAAATGAAATGTTATCCAATCTGAATTTTAGGCCTGTTATTCTTGCAAGCCAGTTATTACACAGAAAAATAAATTAACATTTTATCAGAGTATGGATTATAAAATTACAGAAATACTCACTTGACGATTTCGAAGTGCCCTGCGCAAATCGCATTGTGTAGAGCAGTGATCCCTTCGTCATTTGCAGCGCTTGCATTCTGCACCTGAAACCACATTCATAGAATTAAAAAATGGTACCTGTAATGTGGAACGCCATACTATGCACTATACCTTTGATGGGACACGCAACTTTAAAATACTAATTACAAAAGAGATTTCTTTCTCAAGAGAGAGGGAGTTTTATTTGACAATTTTATGTGTGTAAATACATACCTGTGTTGCTGTTTTCTTAACGAGTTCCAACTCGCCTTCTAAACTAGCATCCAACAGCAGCGCGAGGGGATCGAAGCTCACCCGCCTGGCCAGCGGCGCCTTGCCGCCCTGCTTCAAATTGCCCTTCTTTCGCCTCAGAACATTCTCAGGGCCCTGAGAATCCTGACCGTTCAAGTCTACCGAGCTGATCTGCTCCGTTATATCCGACACTACAATATCTTTACTATCTTCCTGACTTATTGATATGTTATTATTATTCAGTGCTCTATCAACCTCATCCTTCTGCTTCTTTTCCTTTAGGCCATTCTCATTAGGCATGGAATCGACTAAATGATCCATTTCAGGGAATAAGAAAGCTGGGGGCATCTCAATACGCCTGTTTATACTGACACTTATTCCGTTCTTTGCATTGCTAACGTTTCTAAGTTTGGGCTGTTCGCTCATCGGTGGCTTTCTTATAGTTAGTGGGCGAGCTTTGATTATCATTTCATTGCTACTTGTACTGCTGACTGATTCTTTCTGGCTCTGTTGTTCACTGTCGTTGGACAGGTCTGTAGGCAAGGGTATGGTGGGCATAGGGGTGATGTCAGCAGACTGATTGTAGCCAACATCGGTGTTTACTGACTGTCTAGGTGGTGTCTGAAATGAGAAATATTTCATGGATGTCAGGGATGACAGGACTAATAAACACATTAGTAACACAAGTGCAAGTTAGCAACTTTGGAAATGACTGCTTATGATAATTTTGTACTTGGCAATATCTAGCAATGACTGCACTGACTACATACCTTGATTGTTGGCTTTGGAGGTAGGGCCGGTTTGGGTGATTTGTCTGTGCCGCTAACGTCAGGCGTCGAGAGCGGCGTGCTGGCACTCTGTGGCGGTGACAACAGGATACTCTGTGACGACGCATTCTGCCCGGCGAACGAACTGCCCGTACTTGACAGTCCAGACGCCGTGTTCCTAACGATCTGGGGTTGGGAGGTCACCACATTACTAGCTACATGATTTGATGATGAAACAGTGATGCTTTGGGTCTGAACGGTCTGTGGCTGGACCGGTTGGATCTTTGTAGAGGATGTCTGGTAAATGGGTGACGGTTTCCCACTCGAGACCTGAACTGATGTGGGTGCTACACTCGATACGGGCTTCTGGAATGAATGAATGATGATGATATTTACAGGTGATGTGTGATGGTGTGCAGCAACTGATACAAGCTTTGTGTGATTGGTGATGGAAACACAAAGTGTGAAGTGTTATAGTTATGTTAGCAGTATTAGTCCCTTGGTGGCAACATTGCAGACAACCCAAATTAAGTTTTAAATTATGATTGATCTGTTTTTATCTTATATAGGTAGTGGAACAACTTTTAGCTTTGGCAATACATCCTGTTTTGAGTTAGAGTATTAAAAGCTCTTGAATTTTGTCAAGTCATAAGTTAATATGTTCTTAATATAATTATAAGTAAACCAAAAACAGCAACAGTATTATACCTATTGGAGATTATTTTCCTCCTTACACCTCCAAAATACACTTTGTTTGATGTTGCATAAGAAGCCAATAAAATTCCCCTCAGTTAGTAGATATTTTAACAAAATATGTAGGTATTTGTTTATAGAAACTCACCCCAAATCCAATAGAGCTGCTAGCAGATGTTGTACTCGAACCCAAACTTGGTGAGCTTCCCTTTAACACCTGCTGGCTCTTCCCATTGCCTTTCAAAGCTTCATTGTTCTGACTATTACTCTGACTTAGCCTATTCTGTGGATATGCATGGTTCTCCTTCCCTTCTAGATTACATCTACTTGAAGAGTCGGATTTTTGCAACTGATATGTATTTTCTTGCTGATATGTAGTTTCCGTTTGACTTAGAGGTGTCGCTAGACTTTTATTCACAACCGATAAGGGTGTAGAATGTACAGTCATGTGATTTACGTTGATCGCATTTTTTGCATCTTGGTTTTCGTTGTTCTTACCATTGACTTCAGGTTTTAATTTCCCATTCGTACTCTGAGGGAATTTAGTGTTATAAGGCAACGTTTGATACTTGGGATCTGACTTGCTTGCAGCAAATTCTGGCAGGAATTCTTGTTCGTTTATTTTCAGATCTTTGTTGGTTTGATTGCTGTTAGAACTGCTCGTGCTGTTTGGACTGTACTGCGGTTGCTTTAGGTAGTCCATATATTTGTTCTGATCATGCATTGACTTTTGATCGTACGCGTTGCCAATTCCCTGCTGAACGTGACTAAAGTTCTCATGTTTGTTTGGATATTGTCCCTGATATTGGTTCTCTTGTAGCCCCTGCGAATGAGTGTAGCCGTTGAATAAGGGATTTATCATTTGTTTCTGTTGCAAATAATGCGCTTCCTGCGTTAAATGACTCTGAATGTTGTCGCTTTGTGTATGTTGTTTTAATGGCACGTTGTTTTGTATTACATTCTGCTTCATAGTCTGCAAATTTTAATTAATTCAGATAAATATTTCATAAATATACCAAAAATTAACACCGAAATTGAAAAAACTTTTTTCGCGCCATGCTATTTTTTCCTATATAAAAATACGATTTGTTCTGTACTGTCATTGTCAAAGTCAGTTTTTGTTATTGTCATTACCAAATAATAAAACATTACATGTAAAAGTTGTAAAAAAAAAAAGTATGTAGAATTTATTTGTGGCCAAGCAGTAACTTGAGTAGAGGAAATAAATGATTTAATATTATTATTTGGACACAATGTGATAAAAGTACCTGAAAATTGGCATTATGGCTAACGCTCTGAGCATGGGGTACATGATTATAAGGTTCGACAGCAGCCACATTTCCTCGAGCTTGTTGGTTCTTTGGTTGACTGTTTACTCCAGTGTTACCAGCAGAATAGCTGGGCAACTGTTGCAAGGGCGTGGGATTCGTCGTTCTGAAAATTAAGAATAGCAAAGTTTATTTTTAACTTATTTTTGGTCACTGACTTACATTTAAATACGCAATTTAAAATGAAGGCAATATTTTCGTAATTTATTAAAATTCGACTGTTTCTAGGTTCTATTGTGCTTCCAGACTCTTTTGTTCCACACCGACGGCGATGGAACCACATTCACCGAGAAACGACGGCTTTATGAACTTGTGACATTATTGAAGACGGCAACTCACTGGCACAATGGGCCTAATTATTTTATGAATGAAATTCGTAGCACAGTAGGTATTATTTTAATTTTAAATGTCAAGATAGGATCGATATATAGGTCCTAATAACGATCTAATGAATTCAATAGTTAATAACTTGAATAAAATAAAAAAGTTTTTAATGAAACGAGTCAGTCAGGTGTGAGATTCAAAAGTAAATGAAGAATTCAGCCCTGAACAGGCCAAGCTAGAGCTTCCTGTCATAGATGTAAAGTCCATAATAACAAGTAAGTACTAACCTCTGCTGCTGCGGCTGTCGATGGGCGGCCGCCAGCTGCCTGTTCAAGGCCCTCTTCCGGAGCAGTCGCGCTTGCAGCTCGGAGACGCGCCGGTCGATGCTTCGCATCTCCTCCTGCCGCGCTCCAAGCGCCGCCCGTTGCGCCGACAGCCTGCCGTTCTGTTGCTCGTTCAGCTTGTTGCGGTACTGGAATTCAAATGAAATAATTAATAAAAACATACAAGTTTTAATATCCACGAGCAGTCGAGTAAAAAGGATAACACAATCTTGAGGTTAAAATGTTGGGTATTCAAAATTATAACGGTTTGGTTTATACCTTTTGGCTACATAACTATAAAGGTACGAGCTGTTATAATATGAAAATAATCCAATAGTTGATTGTTGCAAGAGGTAAAAAAATATATATAAAAAGCTTAAGTAACTGGCAACCCTAACCTCCGACTATGGCGCCAAATCGATGGAAGCGGCAGATTTAAAACTTATTTATGAATAAGAATAAGAATATTTTATTTGCATTTTTAAAACCATGGCAGTAAAATTAATTCAGTGAGTCAAGATTTAATAGGTGCGATAATAATCCACCATGTTTAGTATTTTAAAACGAGATAATAAAAGAAGAATGTACCAGGGTAAGCTTGTATGTACATAATAGGTAGCCGACGTAAGCGGCGGCCTAATAGCGCACGCTACAATTTCCCACAGTTGACTTGTACTACTAGCGCGAACTATTACTGTGATGATCTTTGATGATAGTGGGACAACCTATCATTATATTTGCTTTGTCACAGTCTGATTATTGCTTTGTTTTCATGTGGCGTATCGTTTAGCAGTGGATCGGACTGTAGGATTGACATAGATTATTAATAAATGTAGGTAAGTGTACCTAGTGTATTTAAGTAGTCAGAGAGGTTGATAGGTACTCATAAAAATAAACCTAAATGCCTGTAATAGGTATGTAAAGTCTTGGCACCTGAAAAGTTCGTGTAAAGTTTCGCCGGCAACTTACTATAGGTATTCCTTACATCACAAATAACTGGTGGTTAAATAATTCCAAAAGAAAATGAAATATAAAACGTACTAGCTAGTTATGCATATAATTAACCTTAATATGAGCTTTCTTTCAAAGAAATCTACGCTGGCTCATTTAAAATGCGGGTAAATTGCACTGCAGTCGAGTTCTCTAGGGAAAACTGGCATAAGGCGTGATATACCTAACCACAAAATAGAATATAGAAAACAGATTCTACTTCATTTATTACAGTTATTTATGGTATAAACGACTTCGGACGCTCTGCAATGGTCATGGCGACCTAATTCGCGATGTTGTTTCCGATAATTATAAAATAAATTGCGAAATTTTACGACGCACTCAATTAAAGGCTAGTGCCGGATAAAGTAAAACCCGATATCAGTAATAGATATATTTTCTCCATAATTGTATGGTAACTTAATTAAGGTGACACCTTAACAACCCAGGTTATTAATTCAATAGAGATAAGCAGATGCTCTGAATCAAATTCTGAATATCCTGATAATTTGAGTTGAAGCCGACATGGCTAGTTGAGAAAATCTAAAGAAATAAACTTGACCCAAAAAATTTCAAAACCAGCGAAACAAAAATTCTTTTAATAGTCACTCTAATCTTTTTCACACTGAGGATCAGTCCAAATCATTATACCCCTGATTTATCTAACCACGGATCCATTCTTGAGCTAAATCAGTTCCATGTGAATGACTTTTTCCATGTCAACGGATTTTCTGGTCAACATTAAGAGCAGTTTGTATTTTTCGTTTCATACAGAGTTTAACGAAGAGAAAGAAGCAAACTAGTTGGAAGAGTAAAAAGTATCGCGGTTTATTATTTTCATTTGTTTTTGGCTTTGTCCTCAAATCAGGGATGTTACGGAGTAGGTTTTATCGGAGGTGACGGCAACAGAAAGATGTGTTATTGACAGGCCTTATAAAAATAAAATAGTTTAAAAATTGTTCAGTCAGACTCTTTGATTTCAATAAAAAAATAGTAAACCTAGGTAGGTACATAACTACCCGGCCAAGTGCGAGTCGGATTCTTAAAAACACGTTTCTTGTATGGGAGCCCCCCTAAATTTTTAATTATTTTTATTTTTTATTATTTGTTGCTATGGCGGCAATAGAAATACACACTCTGTGAAAATTTGAACTGTTTCCCTATTGCGGTTCTTGAGATACAGCCCGCTGATAGACAGACGGACAGACGGAGTACGGACGGACAGCATAGGCTTAGTAAAAGGGTTCCGTTGGTTACCCTTTGGGAACGGAACCCTATAAAGTTGTGAAGTTTTCAATAACAGTTAGCAAATGAAACTAAAAAAAAATTGCGCATTCCGATCTGATGAAACCTCCGATTAAAAAGTGTCGATCAATCGGAAGTTCCGATTTTTCGAAGTCGAAGCTCGAAGACATCCCTAGTTCAAATCACTGATTCACTCAGTTAGTCTGGGTTTAACGTTGGTGCACACGAGTAGACATCAAGTCTGTGGTTTGAGCTCACAAAGTTATGACTCGCACAAACTAGGAATTAGGTATTATGCTCCAAATATTGTAGTGTACTGATACCTACTGTTGTTTAAGCTTCTGTTTTCACAAGTCTTACCTAAGTCTCTGTGGGTAACTTACTAGGTACTTATTAAGTCAATTCGTTTTGATTTGATGACTGTTCGTCGTTAATATCTAGGAAGGTAATATCGTGAAATTCAGTGGTCCTTATCTTGAAAAGTCTAATGCTAAGAATATTAGTGAACAATGGGGCCATGGTATCTTTGATATGAGTGTGTATTTTCCACGTCTGGTCGCTAGGTCATCCATACAAAGTAATTATTGAACGATATCGATCAACAATTAGGTAGGTACCTACAGTCGCGTGGGAAAATAAGCAGCTGTATCACAATGCTTGACTTTTTATTACTTCGTGTTACCCTGATCCATTGTTAAAGTTATGGGTGATTTTTTGTACAATAACATGTAGGTACCTAGTATAGTACCTGCACATAAAAGGAAGATGCAACCCAAAAATTAATGATGCAATTTTTTCTTAAGGCAAGTGAATAGGTTGAAATCAATGACATTATCAGTTAAAAGTAAACTCTTGGCCACTAATTTAGGCAGTCCACAAAACATCATCAATCGTTAACATTTTTAGACCGAAAAGACAATCCTTCAAAATTTGTCACTATAATTACGAAATAGCCTCTCCAGTTCTTAAAATAGAATGACTTATGAAAATGAAAAACTTACTAAGACTCCTTGGGGACTTAATAATACATCTGGGTCTCCTACATTTCGCAAGATAAGATGCTGAGGAGTCTGGTTATAATTTTGAATGATTTCAAGTTAGGAATAGACATAATCTTTTATGTACCTAGGTTGTAGTAGGTACCTAAATCTATTGTAAACCATAGTTTAGTTAACCAAATCAACTTCTTTTATTTTCAATCAAACATTTAGGACCCTTTTGTGAAACTACTAAATAAAACCGCTAACTTTGTCAAACATATGAATCGTAGAATCGAAAAATAACTATTACCTAACGGGAATTTAGTTTAACTTATCAGTAATATAATATTCAATCTTTATTGATGAGTGACTGAGTGACTGACAGACAACGCACAGCCGAAACTACTGGTTGTAGAAAGCTGAAATTGGGCATGTAGGTTCCTTGGGGAGTGTAGGGGAGCACTGAGAGAGGATTTCCCGAAATTCTAACGGCAACGAGATATGCGCGTACGAAATCGTGGGCAAAAGCTAGTAGTAAACTTATATCAACTTGAATATCCTGATTCATTAAATTTTAGAAAGAAGAAAAAGACAGACTTAGTTACCTGTAGAATCAGAATTAAATGACAATTTCTCTTACGACTCACGACGGGAACACTATTGACTCAACGAAGAAATGTGGACTCGATTTTCCTTTCAATTCTCCGTTTTTCAGTAAGCAAGTTAAATTCTTTCCTTATTCATTTAATTCAAAGCTTATAGAACTGTATTTTCTGGGAGCTGGCCTCGTAATGTTAGAAGTCTCATCAGGCAGGTAATTCTGTAAATTGACCACGTAAATCCAGAAAACGAGCGAATTAAATAGGTAAGATCCTAAGATCCAAATTATCCGATGAAGGGATATTGCTTACAGGGAGTCCGTTGTAATTAGGTACTGTTAAGGGATATCGGGAATTATATTATGTTTGATGACTCGGTACCTGCAATTTAGTTTTATGACTGTTTGAATTGTTATTTCTTAGGTTTATAGATCATAAACTAGGTATCGTAAAGCTTTGAAATCCAAGCGAAATTAATAATTATTCAATAATTACATAGGTACTTGTGTTTATTTCTAATGTTTAGTTAGTAATAAACTGCACAATAAAATCTATACTACTGCAAGTAAACGAGACTGTACGGAATCATAAAATGAATGGATAAAAGTAGGTAGGTACTACCTAGTACCTACTTACAACTTTATACAAGAACACTTTGATTCTCTTAGACCATTTCACAAGTCAAAGATTACATATTTATCACAACAACTTTCTCATTGAAATCCGATCCACCTTGCATAAATAACATAGAACTCGAAAGAGGACAGAAAAAGGTCCAGTTTACGAAAAAAACGACACAAATTGAAACGGGTACTGGCAGACTAACTTGATTTACTCTAATACCGACCTTTCGCCCTCGACCCACTTGTTGTATTAGAGGTATTTCAGTCACTTCACAACACTTAATTTGAACGTTCACTGGTCCATTAATAATGCACTACACTGTAAGTTTTTTTCTAAGGTCAACGGATGAACACCGGGTCGGTTGAATGCCGCGTCGGTAACTAAATTGTCAAATTGAACTGAATCAAAATGTTGGCATTAGACTCACTAGCGAAATTAGTCCGGTGACGTGGGTTTGGTCGTACTCGTAGTTACCTGTAGGGTTGGTGAGTTTTTCTGATGTACATAGTTACATAATGAAATGTTCGCGAAATCTTTTCTGGAAACTTCCTTCCGACAAAACAGAATATTTTCAATCTGCAACAAGGTAGTCCTACTAATCACAATCACGATACCTATATGTGTATATTTAAGTAAGCAATATCTCTAGAATTAACGACATTCAAAGACAAAAACATCAGGAACGGTTTGTGTGATCAATTTAGTTGGTTAGTTTTGAAATTTAGTTTTGAAAGCTGTTCGCACAATGATGACATTGTGCGATCAGCTTTCAAAAACTCAAGAAAAATAAACGGTTCCGTTATTGTTAGAAACACCAAAATATGCCTTCAATCCCTTTATTTCAGCTGCAATAGTTTAAAATAGACTCGAGGAAAATGCAGGAACCATATAACAAAGTTCAGAAATTGAAAAACTTTCAGGACCTACTTGATCCTATACGGGACGCGCTAGTCCGACCATGTCTCATGTCTCATGTCGGATCACCTTGCAGTTACGTGCAGCCCACGGGGACAATATATCATGGTCTAATTAACTAGATTCCCACTTGAGACTACTTGCGTGGAATTTATTAAAATGTGTCTTGAGATTTTTAAATTACTATGTGGAAATAGTAGCAAAATCTAAATGTTGTAATTTAGGAATTGTCATCAGCAGATTAATTAAAAACTTAGATCAGAACTTTGTTCTATTAATGGATTTTGCGTGTGCAGTGGTTTTTTCATAAGAATAATATTTTAGAACAACTATTCGTTTTGGGTTAACCAATCAAAATAAAACGTAGTCTACACGTATTCCGAATCCCGAAGCTTTTTAATGATTTAGTAAAAAGAAACTTCCACTCAAACTCGTAAACTAAGAACAAGGGAGTTTTTCTTTAACGCAGTTACAGCACGAGTTTTCCGAGACCCTTTTATCTAATGCAACCCTGAAGTCCAACACATATCGCCTACCTAATTACGTGTTGTATAAACGTTCACACTCTATCCCTATCACAGATTAGTATCACGGTCAAAATATTATTTACATGTCTACTAAATCAATTCACAAGTAATTTATCTTGTATGTGTTGATAGAGTGCGGTATGCATCTGTAATTGTAGCTTGCCACATCTCAATGGGTTCGCTTAGCACTAATTTATTAGCGCATGTTTCTCTAACTCGTAATAATTTGAATTAACTGTCGCTTTATTAGCGTAAATTATTGCTTAGATAGTGTTTAACCTAGTATCTACCACATAAATCAGCCTTGTGTTGATTAAGAGTCGTGTCGTGTATGCAATGTCTCGCTCAATGAAATCCTTTCGTTTTCTACCTCTGGGTTTGTTTACCCTATCTATACAGCTGTCACGGTGTACCGACTGTCAATTGAACCCGTTTACGAGATTAACTAGCGGGACAAGGACATATTTTCACCAATATTACCTTTTATTTTTCCTGTTATCCCGACAGAACATACTTTATTATTTTTCTCGGTAATATAGTAGGCTCTGATGTTTTTATACGTCTTCAGCAAATATACGGAGACCAGGAGTCTTGTTAGACGCATGTCTCATTATTCCAGTTCGTCGAATTCAATATTGTTTTTTTGGCAATACATCCGAGGCAGTCGCGCGAGTTTTATGTCGTCTCGTATTCGGGGACTATTCTCGAATCTCGGTTTCATATAAATAGCTGTATTAGTATTCTTATTGTTTTTCATTAGTTCAGAAAAATTGGTAGACCTACCATTATTATGTAGGTACTCTTTCGAGGAAAATGAATTACTAGAGAATTGTATTTGTGCACGGATAGTCGTAGTTAGATTCAAGGAAATGTGATTCTTCTTCCAACAGGAAAATAAAATAGCTATTTCACGAGTTTGAAACACAAATAGCTCTGGAAAAGCCTGATTAGTTACCATCCCGAAGTATACGCGTAATAATTGCGGGAAAAGTGAAAAAAATAGTTTAATTACTGGTATCACCGTAAGGAAAATCTTTCTATTTTTTCTTAAGTCGGCAATGTGTCAGATGCTACCAAACGAAAGTTATTCCAGCCAACATTTGACATCTTAATCAGCGGCAAATAAACACACGAAAAAAATAAAAAAATCATAGGCAAAATACGTACAGAATAGTCCCCAACGATCAAGTCCAAGATGCGGGTTCAAGCGGCCGAATGCCCGCAACCTAGTTGGCTGGTTACTCCCTCTACAAATACTGTGTCTCGTCAGCCGCATGTTAGTTCTCGCTAGCTATCCGAGGCATCTCACAGGTGAATGGGATCATCGCGTTTATAATATTGTGGAGAAACGCACTGGCCATAAAAGAGAAAAACAAACTCATAAACAAAAGACGCTCAGAATACTTCCCAACGATCAAGTCCAAGATGCGGGTTCAAGCGGCCGAATGCACGCAACCTAGTTGGCTGGTCACTCTCTTTACAAATATTACTGTGTCCCGTCAGCTGCGTGTTAGTTCTCGTTAGCTATCCGAGGCATCTCCCGAGTGAATGGGATCAGCGCCTTTATTTTATTGTTAGGACAGCCCCGTCAGCCGCTGTGGCGCTATTGACTGAGTGTTTGTTTGACAGCTGAATTTTAGCTAGATACTATCTAATAATAAAATATAACGTTAAAAATGTCAATGCAGATTTTGTTAAGAATGAAAAACAAAATTATTTTTTAAACAGTTTCGGAAGTCGGTGCAGTACTATTAGTTGCACAAAAACGTTTTTGTAGTATCTAGTCTTGAGTTACTTAATTCATCTAAAATATCGCTAAAGAATGGAAAATTCGATTTTCAATACGGTCAAATAGGTCGATTGTTGTCGGATTTAGGTTATAAGATCACTCAATAAAGGAACAATAAATCAATCACCATAACCTTTTTGAAAAAGTTGGCCTCTATTCTATTCTCGACTCGATTCGATTGATTGATTCGTATACTAACGTCTACCAAGATAGTAATCTATCAATGTTAGAAGAAAATGCTTTATCACTTCACGCTATTGAATACAAGGGCCCTAATTTAGATAAGACATTCAAGTGTTAATGAGACGGTATCTCATAGTTACTGGAGTGTAGGTACCTGATAGGTTTAGAATCGTTATATCCGGAAGTAAAAAATCGAGATTTTTGTGACAAGATACAAGCGATCGAAATATTTTTCACAGATTTTTCCTTTTCCTTGTGCAAAACATTACTATCTACAACATTCAATAATGTAATGTAATTAATTAACTATATACACTAGAAATAAAAATAAAAACTCCTAACTAAAATAACCCTAAAATCTGGCGTCAAAAAAATTATCCGCATTGCTGTCGACTGGAAGTGTACCTTAAAGACTGGCGGCATTGCCACGTTGTATGGCAATGCTTATTCTTTGACCAAAGTAAAAGCCAGCCCTTGGGTCACCTGAAGTGTCAACTAGGCGTCTTGTAATGTAATGTAATTAATTGCAGGTGTAGGTACTTACGACATTCACTCCTCACATAGCACATTATTCACAAAGTTATTAGTAACACACATTATTCACAAAGTCTTCTTTCACAAATCCAACTCCACGTCCGTATGCCACCGCAGGGATCCAGCAGATCAGCTGCCTGACACATGCTGACTCTGATGACTGAGCTGGACTGGACTGAGCTTGACTCTCATTTGCTACAAACTTGAAGCGCACACCGCACTGTTCTTTTCTGTTTAATTTTTTTGCTAACTACCTACCGGTGACATTACGTCATTTTATTTATTTCTACCCTCAAGTTTATTGTAATTATTTTGATATTTGTGTTCGTATTCTTTTTTTAAATTTTATTTAGAGACTTTTATTTAACACCTTTTTATAATTTATTTGAGCTTTTTTGTATTGTATATTTTGTTATTGTTGTGTTACGTCAACTAAATGTTTAACTGTCTATCTACCATTACGTAAATACGCATGAATTCAAATTGAATCGTGATTTCCGATCAAAAGCCCTTAAAAGCAAATTGCTCTGAACCGAATGACAGGTGGGTCACAAAAGTCTTTAAAAACCATGCCCTCATTGATTTTCACAGCGCCTTAATTACAAATTATCGGCTTTCAGGTGCAGCGACTGACAAGGGCCTGAATTGTGACGAGGGGTCCTCTGAAAGTTTATTTTCAACTAGCGTGCTTTCAGCTTCAGTCCTTTTAAGGTATTGTTATTCTTGTGTGTACCTGGCTAGATTTTATATTGCCCGCTTTTATGCGAAATACCTACCGACATAGCGTACAAAATATGACACGGACACATATTTTCAGTCTAGTTTCAAACACATTATGGGTATAAAAAAGTGGGAAACCTCGACAGATTTTGCTACTCATCTACCAAGGTACTGCTAATTACATAATTTACGACGTAAGTATTTCTGTTTATTGGTAATTTACTCCAACAAAGCTAAGAGCCAAGGGGAAATTTTAAAAGTCACTGCGTATTTTCTTTCCAAGGCCGTATTATCCAAAACTCAGGCATGCGGTTATTACCTTCATTTATTAATTAAGATAAAACAAACCGCTGCCGGAACTTCGCGTCTTTCCCCTTCAAAGAAAAGGGAAGCTATAAGTCAAGTTAAAAAAGCAATATAAATACATCATTGTTCTCAATAATTTAGAGACTAAACTGTTTGGAGTTATTACCAAGTTGAATGGACTGGTAAACTTTAGCAGATGTGGTGTTGCTTACACCTGTATAATATTACATTTAATTTAATATTATCAAGGGAAACGGAAGAGTCGTCCCGCTGGTTAAGATCTTGTTCTTTGAGAATATGATTAAAACATAAGGTGACGGCTCGATTGATGCAATGAGTAATTGGCATGTGCTGGCTAATTTACAAGTCGAAGGGCCTCGTTCTCTATTCTTCTTTTCCACATAATCTTATATTATGTTTGGAATAATAACCTTTTCTGTCTTTTCAGATTGATATTCATAGTTTTATATAATGTAGAAGCAATTTTTATTTCAAGTTCTGTAAATGTAAGGACCATGGACCATTGTGTTAATAGATAGTTTTTGACATAAAATAGCGGGGGCAGTTGAGGGTGTGTCATGCTCACTCCAATGTCTCGCTGATGGTGGCGCGGCGTGTATCAGATCATTCAGTTCCCTTCAAAATGGTTGAGCTGAATGGTGCTGATGCACACGTCATGTTCGTGAACGGGCGCCGTCAGTGGAGACAGGTCTTCCCTTAGTTGCGACTGCCTCATTTTAATATTTGATACTATAAATTGTTTTTTTCTTTCTTTACATTGTTCTCATATATAGAAGCAACAAGGTTAATGTAACCAGAATTTTGTCCGTGAAGTTTCTTGCACGTTCTTCTTCATAGAGATCTACGCTTTCGAACGTGCAAATAGCTTCATGTTATTTTTTTGACGGACTGACTTTGACAATTCAAAAGTACCTGATAATGGTTTATTTGAAATAAATACTTTGACTTTGTCTTTGTTCACCGTCTCTATGAAAAGTGTTGATTAGTTGCTTCCCAGTTAACGTTAATTGGCAAGTAAAAGTTACGATTATCTTTAGTAAATTTCACAAACAAACATAAAGTTTTGAGTAACAACTTACTGATTAAGTGAATGAATTTTTTTTAATTAGTATGGACAAAGTTAAAAGAGATAAAAGTATAAACTTTTATATAATAGGGCCATTTTGGTATCCCTTGTGCAGAAATACCAAACTATGCTTCAAAATAAACAAAGTGTTACTACGCTTTGTTTATAAAACAAAGATTTGATAGGTTATTAGTAAAATCACTTGAATAATGAATTCATTGTTCTGTATGGTGTCGGATGTAAAAGAATAGCACCATGCCATCACTTCCCGTCCCGTGGGTGTCGTAAGAGGCGACTAAGGAACTCACAAGAGAATGGGCAGCAGCATTCACTGTGCTTCTGTGCATTGCTACTACTACTCTGCGATCACCAACTCGCCTGCCAAGCGTGGTGATTATGGCAAACCAGGGGGGGTTTGCCCCCCCTTGGGGGAGGCCTATGTCCAGCAGTGGTCGTCCTTTGGCTGGTATGATTAATAAATTCATAAATTATAAACACATATTACCATTTAAAATCGTTAGAAAGTATATTGTGTATGAAGAGACTCAGTGAATTAGATATTTAGTTAAAATCTAGCTCTTCCCCGAGGCTTGGCTCTAGTTCCTAAACTATATTTTTTTTTTCAAAATAAAAGACTACGATAGTATAGCTTCTTTCAGTGCAAGAATCTTTCGGAATCGGATCAGTGGGTACTCGTACTTCCAGAGACAAACATAAATATAAAGCAAATAACTGTGTTACCTTGTTTTCGAGAAAATTCGCGAATATCACATCAACCCTTCTCACGGAGGTCGTAAAAGCTGTCTGGATAGTAATAATAGGCCAATACAAATGTAAAGATAGTGTTGTCATACCGTGATCCCATATTTGCCTGTTAATCGTAACGGCCATCTTGTTATGACATTATCATGATCAGGGACTGTGTCAGGGATATTTTGCTCGATACACCTTTATCCTAAGTTGTCGAACGTTAATGTATCTTCTAGAAACCTTATTGAAGTTGTATACTTGATGTTAAGAATCTTAATACAAAGTCAGATGAAGTTTTTTATGAGAAATAAATATGGCGGTTTGACATCTTTTTTTTCATGTCGAACATGAGCCTCATGTTAAAGTTTTCGTTTTGAAAATTCAACCCATAATCGATAAAGAAACCTCTACTAATTAAAAATAATACCTGCACCACACTACAAAAAAATAATAAAATGACTATACAGCGACATTGATAGTAGGTAAATAAAAAATGCCTATTATACATTCGAAAAAAGCTCATCAAACTAAAAAGCAAAAAAAATTTAAATAGTATCCAGCTTACTTCAGAACTCACCATTAACTCCCGGCGCAGCTTGTCCAGCTCGTGCGCCGAGGGGGGCGCGGGCTGGACTCTTCCTCTCCTCAGCTCCTCAAGCTGCCTCGTCAGCTCCTCCACCTTGGCCACCGCCACTGACAGTTCCTTCTCCTTCTCATTGAAGAGCGCTCGTATTGACTCTAGGTCGCTCGCTGAGAACAAAAGAAAACGTGGTTAATTAAAGTTTAAGATAATAGCGGACGAAATGCTGTTCTGATGAAGCCAAGTCAGGTATTATATGAGAAAAAAAATCATGATGTGTCAACTGGAAACTGTCCGTCTACATCAATGTACTGACGGGCAAATGCCGTGACTTTCAGGAAATCTAAAGCTAGACGTCCGTTAGCTATATTATATTACAGGGTGAGCAGTTAAGTGCGTTCTTTGAAATAGGTTGTACTAGAGCTAATTTCCCCGAAAACTTGGGTTGTTTTCGAGCTATTAACCCCTTCAGAATTGCTAACCGTTTAGATTCCATAATGTTTATTAGAAAATATGTTACTACTTGAACTTATCAAAAGCCTGAAAGGCGTGTCAGACTGGGGCGGCAGTCAGACGGGCTGACGTAATGGGGGTGTGGTAAGTATTCCATCGGAACTTCCAAGTATCTATTAGATTTTACCGCATTATAGGTGCGGTAAAATTCCTTTATTTATTTATTTGATTTACACGGCGTACAACACCAATTACATAAATCTAAAATCTAATAGATATCGAATATTTTTCGCTATTTGAAGGATAAATCAATAAGTTTCTCTTGTTTTTTTGTTTTGGAGTTACAAGATGAGCCTCTTATCGTGTTAATGTATTTTAGAGAAGATTTTACCGCACCTATAATGCGGTAAAATATAATAGACATCGAATATTTTTCGCTATTTGTAAGATAAATCAATAAGTTTCTACTGTTGTTTTTACTTTTGAGCTACCTCTTATCGTGTTAATGTATTTTACTTCTTAATAATATTGCACATTGCTCTTCTGTCTCACGATTATTTTTAGCCTTCATAAGGTTGGGCAATTGTTCTTAAAAAGACGGAGATAAATAGACGAAAGTCGCAGAAGACAAAAAGTTAATCAGGATTAGATGATAAAAATAAATGTACGTTGGTACTGTTTAGGTGTTATGAAGAGGATATCAAAATAAGAAAATATGACCTTTCGTGTCATTTGGATCTTCTTTTGCTTGTGCCTATTTTGCTGAAATATTACAGCCGCCCACGTCATTTTGTCTTACATGCTTCAATGAATGGGTGTCTAGTTTCATTATTTGTTACAACAATATTGTTATTTTCCCGGCAACCCTAAATACGAGAATGTTCTTCCATTAATTAATTACTGTATTCGAGTTTTGTTTGATAGAACACTTCCTGCTGGAAAATGTTTTACCTTCTAATTACATTTAACGATGTCAAAGTGAAGTAATATCTTATGATCTTGTAATATAAAATAACAGTACTATTGTTCTACTTATTCTTCAGAAATATAAAATGGATGGAAAGCGATACGTACCCATGAAAATATCAGTTACCTTTCAAGAGAAGCGACTTGGAAAACACAAAAGTTAGAATTTATTTCAAGTTGTCAAGTAAACGAAGTGAAGATTAGGATCATTTGAAGAACAACTGAATCTGTCTACAAGTACTTTTTCAGACCAAGAAAAAGTATTTCATGGTCTTTAAAAATATGCTCGAATAAGAGAAAATTTTGATGCTGGAATAAAAATGGCTGAAGGCCGAAAATGCGGATACCACCTGTCACGTCGAAACAATAAAAAAATGCTATAACGTGGGTACGGATGTTAAAACGTTTAACGTAACCCAGCGACAGTTGACATTTACAGGTAAGTCTACTTTGTGAAAATGTTTTGAAATATGGTCCGGAATATGAGACGGCGAGATGCTAAGAATTCAGAATGAACGTTATGAAAAATCCTTTGATAATGGTTTGACGTTTACTACCTACCTGTGCGTGGGAGTCAAACCGTGATCTTGGATATTTATGCTCACATGTTGGATAATCCGAATACTTATTTGTTTTAAGAGGTACAATTCAATTCAGGTTAGGAAACCAGTTAGTTTAATGAAGGAAGGAATTAAAAGCCAACCTGCTGATGAGAACGCTAACCAGTCTTTTAAATACCTCTAGAGTAAGTACTTGGCAACAATCCAGAAATACTCAACAACGAACTAAAAGAAACGCACCGGCTTATAGTTCTAATACTGAAGCCTTAACTCCCGATTTTAGTGTTCAACTTTACGAATTGTTCACTCCAATTTATAGGCAAATAAACATTGATTTCGCTTAATAGTTGCCATTAAAAGAACAATAAAACTAATTTAGACCGAAATAAACGAGTAAAGTTAACAATTGCGAAATTCTAACGTATTGAGGGGCAAAAATGCTATTTTACGTAGCGCGGGCCCAGCTGAGACACATTTAAAAGCTTCGAGAGGGAAATACCTCCGACCTTTCAATTACAGAAGACAATAAAGAGGGCTTTATCTGTATGAAGAGTCCCTTCGTTGGTACACGACACGAAGGAGCAAGATAATTTTTTGGCATACCTACTTACGCTTTAAATGCTAAAAATATCTTTTGGTGTATTTAGTTGAGAATTATGTTTTTTGGGCGACTCTTTGCCCTTTGGGAGGTCGTATAGTTTGATCGTTTGTAAATAATACGTTATCTCCCTAATCTCCTTCTCGTGAGTGGCGACATAAAAACCAACTAAAAGAAAAAATGAACATCACTACCATTCTGTTATCTATCCGTAGGACAAGATGACCATTTTCCGTATTACCATTCTATGAGACACCTTTGTTAGTAAACAAATATTAACCCACTTTGTCAAGTGCCAATATACCCACATAGCATATAGAAAAGCA
This sequence comes from Mamestra configurata, assembly GCA_002192655.3. Lineage (NCBI taxonomy): Eukaryota > Metazoa > Arthropoda > Insecta > Lepidoptera > Noctuidae > Mamestra > Mamestra configurata. The sequence goes on from NDFZ01005158.1 coordinate 57,669, forward strand.
AATTAAACCCTGCAGCTGAATATACGCTAATGAATTTCACACTGAATGGAGGCTAAGTAAGGCATTCAATAGTCTAGCTTTGAGTTACCATATTAAGACTAAAGCTAGCTCCGTAGTTTATAGCTTGCTTAGAAACGCTCAAGAGATTAGATAAGATGATTAAGCTTATATCAGTAAGCCATGATTTAATGAGAAACGTAATTAAGATCATTATCATTAAACCGGTGCGGTCCAAGAATGTTATAGGGTCGGTTTTCAATCCATCTCCAATCTGAATATCATTACAATCTGATTTGTACAGTAATGCTTGAATCCATATCGTATGGCACTTGCTCCAACACGATCACTATACTGACAAGGTACCTACTTTATCTTCCTCATACTCGTACATATATAATTGTTTAATCATGCATCAATATACTTTTGTATCACATTTTTTTTTATTTGAGATGAGTTTGCTCTTGACTCTAGTCTAGGTCATAGATGACAGAGACAAAGTCGACGATGGAGCGAGCTTTCAATTTCTAACCGTTCTTTTTTCAAAACTTTTGCCAGCCATGGGATGAATGGGATCTCATAACGGTCAAACGTATAAGTGACTTGCTTCCCTTGCCACTACACATCAGTGGTTGACTTTCCCGTCAAAGGGCCGTATTCAACCGTGAAATAAAGAGTGCAAATAATGATATCAGTGCCCACACACGAGCTTTTTCGGAATACAATAGGACGTTTCTGGATTTTCATGAAGCTCCGAGGAAATTGATTTACGTGTTGAAAATATTGTCCTAGTCTTGCCGGTATTGAAGTAAGGTTATTCGTTGTTTTAGATGGAAATAGAAAAATAAATGCATAGTGGCGGTTTATTTATGTTAACAGGATTAAAAGCAGCGTTTTAAAAGCGTACACTCATCTCATTTTAAGTCTAGGTAAGCAATTGTTTGGTTTCATGAAAAACTTTAATCCGGAAAATGTGAAAACGCTGGATCATTTTCTAAGATACGTGGAATAATACGCCTATAGATAAGCAATAATCCACGTGCGTCGAAGTTTAAAATCACGTAACACGATCTCAGAAGCCACATCCTTGGAAGGAAAGCGATCGAAAACAAAAGCTTCGAAGGTCAGGCGTTAAATGAACGAATATTTCTCCGGAGCGAATGTATCGCGACCCGCCCAAATTGATTTAACTACGCCCCTCTAAGAACGTATTCTACTTTTAGTATCTAACGTAGGAAAGAACCTTTTTCTCCCTTTTTTTCTTGAGTAACAATTTACGCGCAAAGGGTTGTTTCACTCGTTATCTCACATCAAATATAATGTGCTCAGCTTTGGGAAACAGTTCCTTCGCTATTCGTGAGTGAAGGACTTCCGCATAGGTTTGTGTTAAAAGAGTGACCTACTCACTGAATTTACATTTATTTTATGGTTAAGACTTTTTTCCGTATCGCTTTGTAGGTATTGTTGGAACTCCTTTTATGCGTGTGTACTTACTCTACAAAATAGATGGCACCGTATTGCGTACCTACTACAAGTACAGATACCTACGATAAGTTTTATACACTTCTCATCAAAAAAATCGAAACACTTTCGTTTTTATTGTTTTTGTCCTAATTTTTTACAAAAGAGAATTAATTCCATGAAAAAAAAAACATTATTGTGTAGCTGGCAGTTTGGTCATTACAGTAAGAAGAAAAAAATCAAAATTCGAAATTAGAATTTCATTTGTTTATCCTATAAATGAAATTAATCACTGTTTTGAGACAAATGTGTATTTAGGGTTGGAGTACGTTTCTCGTTTAAAAACTAAAATTAGCGCTTGTCTTTAAACTTTTTGTTTCTTATTTCATTTACTGTGACTTTGGGACGTCTGAAAAAACTTTTTTTTCTAAAACATATGGATACTTCGCCCGCAGAAGCCGCCCAAGTGGTGGCATTGCTGGATTCTGGACTTAGTCAGCGTGTTGTGGCTGCAAGATTGCATCTAAGCTTATCATCTGTTCATAGAGTCTACAAACGCTATCGGGAGACTGGTTCGTTCACGCGCCGTTCAGGATCTGGCAGGAATCGGGTCACTTCTGAGCGAGATGATCGATTTATTGTAACAACCTCTTTACGAAATCGACGCCTTAACGCTTTTCAACTGCAGCAGCAGCTTCGCGTTGTACGAAGAGTAGCTGTAAGTGACTCTACAATAAGAAGAAGGTTGAAGGAACGCGGATTGGCACCGCATAAGCCAGCGAATGGGCCGAAATTAACTGCAGACCATCGAAGAGCGCGCCTTAACTTTGCACGCGAGCACCTAACTTGGTCATACCTTCAGTGGAGCAAAGTACTGTTTTCTGATGAGTGTAAAATTATGCTGTATGGTAACGACGGAAGGAACAAGGTCTACAGAAGAGATGGAGAACGCTTTGCACAATGCTGCATTGAAGAAAAGGTCAGCTATGGTGGCGGTTCGTGGACGGTTTGGGGAGGAATCAGCGCCGACGGTAAGACAGAACTTGCCTTTGTATCTGGGCCACGGCTGCCTGCACTAAACTCTCATCGGTACATCGAACAGTGTCTTGAACCTCATGTGATGCCCTATGCACATTTTATTGGCAACGACTTCATATTCATGCACGACAATGCTAGAGCTCACACCGCGGGCGTCGTACGAGATTATCTTACCGAAGTCGGTATCTCCATTATGGTATGGCCAGCAAGAAGCCCGGACATGAATCCCATTGAACATCTATGGGATGAATTAAAGAGACGAATTCGAGCAAGAGATCCAGCCCCAGAAACACTTAGCCAGCTGCAAAATGCAATCCAAGAGGAATGGGATAATATACCACAACATGTGATCGTGACTCTCATCCGATCGATGAAGAACCGTATGGAAGCAGTAATAAGAGCTCGCGGAGGGAATACAAGTTATTAAATAAACGTTTCTTACATTTTTTTTCATTTACGCGTGTTGTTTTACCCATTTCCTTCATATTCCATACAGGGTAAAAATTACTCATTATACAAAATACGAAACCTATGAAGACTTAATTTGAATTTAGAACATTAACATTAGGATTTAAAAACCTCATACTACTCACTATTAAATGACATTTTACATTTATTCCTAAATATACACATTTTTCTGATAATCCTTATCAAATCATAAACTGCGAGGTGTTTCGATTTTTTTGATGAGAAGTGTAGTTCATAGAAAACTTTCCAAAGTAACTTTAAAAGAAAAGTGTTGTTCAGGGCTAGAAAAAAAATGTTTCTGTTCGACGTTTAAAATCGGTTCTCCAAGTGTCGTATTCGAGTGGCTCGATTGCCATAGAAAACTATGAACCAGAGCGGGCTTACAATCAGCTTAATGAGGCGAACTTGTAAAGTGATTAGCTGCAACAGAGTGTTGAACCGCTCAACTAAAACCCACATTTGTAGGCACGGAGCTAATGTAGGTGCAACCACAAAAACCTCCTTGCTGACACGGACTGATGTCTTGGGTCGAGAACAAATGGAACTTTCAACTTTAACAACGATTAGGTTGAATGAAAAATAGCAACATGTAAATATGGGGTACGTTTTTTTGCTCGCATTTATTCGCCTTCCAAGTTTCGGCGATGGGATAAAAGTATAAGCGTGTATTAAATATTACCAAGATACCACTTGTTCTGCTAAATAAACAAAAAAGCTGAGGCTTGTTAAGAATGTTTAGTGTCAAAAAATTCACGTCCATAGTATGCAAGGAATTTTTCACTTCCTCAAAAAGTTGTGTAAAAAGTTTCAGAAATCTTCTCATATTCTTTCGACACGTTATCAACTACAAAACATCTACTTTCCACAATGCCATGTTCAGTATTGATTTTCCTAAGTTTAGTCGATGCGTCACCGTCGTCGGTGTCATTTGAAGACTGGTACCACGTCATATTATAGTGATATTAAAGGCATAGTTACCTTACCAAACGATATTTCACTTTTATAGACATCGTAACCCTGATAACATGAAAAATTATTGTCGATAAATAAAAAGCGTAAAACTGAACGATTTTCTTGAACATCGCTTTATGAATTTTTAACGTGTACCTGAAAGTTTTCGTTTGTGATCTTATCGGAAAATGTTCTGTAACGATCGAGAAATGGAAGCAAAAAATTGTTTTCGCTGTGTTGTGCAAGTTTCTGTAAAGTTTTAATTTTAAGTTTTCCGAGTTTGTTTTTCTAGCTAGATCTTCTGCTCGATTTCGTTTAAGTTGTTTAAAGTTTAATTTCATAATAGTGTCCGAAGAAATTATAAAGTTAACCTTCTTCTTTACAAGACTTAAATGGATTGTCTTAGCACATGGAATAAAACAATAGTAGTGTTAATATCTAAAATCAACGAACACAACCTTCTCTTGAAAATATTAATATCAAATTCTATCGCAGTTCTTTCACTAATGCTAAAAAAAATCATTAAGTACCACCATTCAAACAGAACCGAATGAATATCAAAACAAATCAGAAAAGCATTAAATGAATCATTGTTATACATAATTATATTGTTCCAAAATAAGTTCACCAACAATAAAAAATCTAGAAACTAAATCAAAATATCCATCCCTAAGTTTAATCAGACTAAACATAACACGTGGCAAGTCTTCTACCGACCAGGCGTAGGTAGGTTTACGTACTTAATTATATTTTGGTTTAGCCCACCTTGTTAGTTACCAGTTAACAGTCTCTGGTTACTTTGAACCCGTTGCTAGACTACCTTTGTCATAATTAAGGATATGAGGATAGGTAGTCAAGTGTGTTATTAATTATGATCCCTTTGTGTTAGGAACTTCTCTTAGTTGAGTTTGTTGCGTGAAAAATACATTTTTAATCTGATTTGATTATAATGAGATACAATCATGAATATTAGCATTGCCATTCAACGTGGTAATGCTGTCAGTCTTCGGGATACGTTTCTGATTGGCAGCGATGAAGAGAAGTCCATCGAGGCCTAAGTGTCCTGCGGTTCTTTTTCATTTCTTGGTTATTTTTTTCGTTTTTGTATGTTAATCGTAGTAACGTTAAGTATAAAATGTTTTTTCCTTTTATTCCCTATCGATACAATATATGGCCAGACGATAAACGATGGAAAATCAACACTTTCCTAATAGTATTCACCGAAGGATAGCATTTTATTATCATCCCATCGACGTTCATCTCAGGAAAAGCTTACCTCCTAAGTAATTGGATATTTACTTGAATGTGAGATAAAATTGAATGCTTACTCGAATAAACCCTCTAAATCGAACAATCTGTGCGAAACGCAACGTTCCCTACCAATCGTTAATGAATAAAGTAGACCAATACTCGATACCAACTCGTTTTTATCGATAAATGGGTCCGACGCAATTATTGTCTTTATTGTTCGTGTGTATCTTATTTAATAACAGGCATAACAGCAGCACGGATCCAACTCAACGCTCAGCTACCTACCTACTGAGGATGGTTTGTGGATCATGGGTGACGATGGTCAGTCGTCTTGGTATGTAACAGATGTGTTACATACCAAGACGACTCTGTGCCTCGACAGCACCCTAAGCCATTGGTCCCGGTTGTCATTAGAACATCTCTCATCATCTCAAATCTGACACCAGTCTGCTACTCAGCGTGTTACTTAGTTACCTATGGTGGAGTTCAGCTATTCACTCCATGAAAACATGCTGGAATTGAGTTACGTTCCATTTGATTGGAAGCTGTCCCAACATATTTGGGAAAAGACTAGAGTGCTAATTCTACTAATTTTTAAACTTCGCTCGAATCCGCATCTCATTCACCATCTGTCAAAAATGTATGGAAATTGGGGCTTTTTGACAGTTTGCCAATGAGATGTGAACGCGAACGTTGCTCAAAAGTTAGTAGAATTGGCTCTTTGAAAGATTTATATTTTTAGTGTATCTAATTTCTATAATCATCAAGTAGTTCGGATACAGTAAAATCGGTAACCATCGAATACATTTAGGTTCCACAATTAGGTACAGGTACTATATATATAATCATATCGTAAAAATCGTATAATCGTATATCGTATAATCTATGTACATAATCGTTTGACTGAAACCGTTATTTTTGGTTTTGAATTCGAAATGAGTTCTCGAACGCTATTAAGCTCAGTGTTTCCCTAAAGTCAATCTATATTTGGTTCAACAACGTACTAAGTTTAAATGTAATAGCGGCAAGGTAGGTACGTGAGGTTCGTGGTAGTTTATTGTCTCTGATAATGCTAACCTATTTTCCTGAGTTATCCTCCATAACTTGTTAGAGTTATGTGCAGTTAGCCTGTCTGCACTACAGAACTACAGTGCCAGTATTATCTCACCCTGGAAAGGATTTTGCTCTCATTCAATTTTGTAAGTGCTGGTTAGATGTATGTTTGTATCTATAATAAATATAAATAAAAAAAACTGCTACAGAAAATGTAGCTTAATGAATAGTTAACCGAATTTTCTATGTGCTCCATTTTCGGGTTCCCCTACCGAACAGAGTTCAGAGTTCGCAAAATATACGGTTACTCTACCTACCATAAAATAAAACCAAAGTCAAGGAACACTAAAGAAAACCGTGCACTCAATCACTTGATTTTCGCTCGTAAAACACAATCTATCTCTATCACGTCAGTAAAGGTACGCAGGAGTTGGGAAAATTGCCTTAACGGACATTTATAACCCGGCGAAATTCAGAAGACGCCCCCCATTTTATCTTCGCAAGTAATCTTAATATGAACTTTATCTATTTTGAGGACAACACAAATTGTGGTTACAACACAAATTTTACGCTCCATCGGCGAATCAATGGCCCATAAAATGTTGACGTTATTTATTTAGGAGCTCGCACTTTCAATTCTATTTTATTTTATGGCACTAGACTCGAAGGGAACTCGTTTGTTCTAAAAGGTTCAAGAAATTGATTTAACAAAATTAATTTAGGAGTAGGTAAGCGATACGTCTTGAAATTAAATAATACCTTCTAATGCCTACAAAGGAAGAAAGTTTCCTTAAAAGCTGATACTTTTTTCTCTTTTAGGGATTTTAATGAAGTGGAATAGTATTCGAAGTATTTTTAATCAAAATGTTGTTATTTTCTGTCGCAAAGATTGAAAAGATACGTCAAAAAGTAATTATAATTCTAATCATGGATACGAAACTAATTGGAATTTGAAACAAATCATCTGGATTTTACTGCTTTCATAATATAGTCGTTAAACTTTTAAGAGTGAGGCACATTGTTAAACGAAGAGACGAAGATATAAAAACGTCACGATAAATTCACCCGGTACGAGTTATTTAATTTCGACTCCATTTCGACTCGAGTCTATATTTTACTATCCCAAAAATAACTGTTCAACAAGATATTACTATTAGATGTTTAATTAAGCAATAAAACACATATAAATCGTCACAACGTCGCGAAAGGTTCCCGAATTTGAGAGTGATAAAAGATTTATGAGTAATAAAAAAAACTGAATGAACTTTTTTATAGTATATTTTGCCATTATTGATATATTTTGAGGCTAAATGCGACCTTAAATTATTCATAAAATTTGCAAATTTCATAATACCGAAATTGGGTGAATAGATTTAAAAATTCAAAGGGTGATTTAGGCCCGGGCGGGAATAAAACACACCTGGGCCGCTGTAGTGAGCTGGCCCTGACAAATCAGGATGAACATTAAGCCGTCTTATTTACGCAGTGGGGCGGCTGACTGAACCGTACGAATAAAACAAGAAACTTAATTAAACTTTGTCGTGATAAAATACTTCTGACAGAAAATCAATTTCATAAGTGGATTTTCTTAACAATCAGGAAGTGTAAATTGAATATTATCAAGGAGGTCATATTAATTAAATATTGTTTGAAGTCAGGTTATGTGACAGGTTTTTGGCTTTTTTATTTACCCATAAAGTCTGCGAATACAGTTTTAGTGTTATAACGACCACAAAATTACAAAAGGGACGGACCCGTTTATAGGGCCCTTACAAAATCTTACTTTAATATAAACGCGAAATCAGGAAGACATAAAAGTCTATTTTCTGCTTACGACGTATTTTTATTATGAAAGAAAGTAGAGCAAGATCACGATTCTCCATCGAAGATGAACCCATAAAGGCTGTCTCGGAAACAAGAAACAGTCTGATATTGGCAGCCAGAAAACGCAAAACATGTAAATTAAAAAGCTTAAAGCCACCTCCTATAAACCAAACATTTGATCCCAATTACTGAAACATTAATTGGCACACAAATGCAAGCCGCATTGCAGTGCGGTTATGATTACTTAGTGAACCAAACTGGAATGCTTTTAATTAACGGCGATCGAAATTCGAATGCTTCTAGAACATTCTACGATTGGCAGACGTCACTCGAGTGCCAAGTATCTGGATTATCCGTGGTATGTCTAGATGGGGGCCTACTTCGGGTGTAGGTACTCGGAATATTAAGGCAGATAGGACGAATAGTTTGTCTTGGTAAGCAATGAGCTACAATTTGTATAGAAGTGGATGTTTGGTAGATGGCTGGACTGAAGACCTGGGCTATTTGGTTCTTTAGGTCAGGTAACTGATGGAGTGAAATAGTTGGTTGTTGATTGCTCATACAATAATAAATAGGCACGTGTACGTGCTGTGTTTCTTTCAAGAAATACCACGTCATTAAGTAAGTTAAACTAAAATAAAGCTTTCAAAAACAAAAAAAAAAAAGGTTTTTGTAACGAGTATAAACACTCAAAAGCAAAGCAAAATAGAAACGAGCACAATGTGAACCATAATTAAAACTAAAATTTTCCCTAACATTTTATAAAAGCTGAAATGCTGTTAAAAGAAAATAAATACTCCATTGTTATATTTCGATGAAAAAATTAAATAAATACAACCTCTGATGAATACATTACAGACCACAAAACGTTTTATATTCCTCGTTCGACATTTTCACACGAACATCTTTACATAGGGTCGTTCAACCAGCATTACAAATGTACTTACCCAACAAAATAGTATTAGGGAGGCAAAGGAAATCCATTTAGACCTTATAAACGGCGACCCAATAAGTAGGTACATGTAGGTATTGATATTTATCGGGCCGTGGCATTTACCGGAGTGCCAACTTTATGAAATACCCTTAGATAATATCTATGTATGTTTATGAGCACAGGAACTACATTCGTGCATTATTAGTTGTTGTTGACCATGTTTTACATAAAATATGGAATGTTTCAGCAGAACCTACTTGCAAAAGTGCAACTAACTTGCCACTATACTTTAGGTAGGTTGGAAAAAGTCTTAAATCTATCTACATGATAGAAGGACAGGCACCTGAACTCAAGAAGTCATAATTGAGCAGCTACGCGTCAGAGGGTCATTTCTCGCATTTTTAAGGTACGTTCGCATTATCATCGGAAGCTGAAATGTTTTCAACATTTAACAAATTTTCGAAATAAACGTTCTTGAGGAACGAGAAATTTCACCACTGTGTATCACTAAACACTTCGATAGTCTACACATCGCTATAAATATCCGAATCTAAAACACCACAAACATCTCAACATTTTCAAGCGAACCCAGAACTTAAAGGGTTGAATACATTCATCTTTACTCCAACTCCCAAGTCCCAACAGATAAGCGTTCAAAGATCGCATTACGTAATACAAAGCTGTTGAGTTAACCCTGTTGATTCAGACGGGACAATCGGCCTATCGCCTGGTCACTAGGCGATAAAACGACTAGTCCCTCTTGGACTGTGAAGCCGCGATATCAACGGGATTGACATTCCTATTAACGGTTATGATTTTTGAAAACGGATTATTCTGCTGTGACGTCATGTTACGGATAATTGGGTCTGTTTGTTTCGAATACATTGAGTTTTAGTGTTGCTTGAATATTTCGTTTGTTGATGATAGCTGGCTTTATTTGTTTTAAATTGTTTGCTTATGTTAACACAATATTCAGATTCTATTAGTTGGTAGTGTAGAGTAATTTAATAGTATATTTTTTGTTTGTTTTTATTTCGGTATTAGTTTTTTGGTTAACTACCCGTAGGCTTCGTAGTAGACTAGATAATTAACTTTAAACTATTTTCTATTAAGTTTAACAAAACACGCAACAACTTTAAAAAACAATTTTCAGCACAAATTCTATCCTTCCATGAAGTTAAACAATCAAATTACCTACTGTTTTCTCATTAGCCTAGCAATGAACCGCGTGTAGACAATTAGGCCGCACCTAGTTACGGATACTTATACTAATTCTAATTCTAGGTGTTGTATTCGTTTACTTTTGTTTTTCAAAGAGCTTTTTTTTTCAGTATAAGGGGATCCGATTTTATTGTTACAGGGCGGATTTTATAATAGTCTGATAAAATGGTGGTTAGACTGATATTGTATGCCACATACTATGTCACACCTCCATATTTGTTTAGATCAGACCTTAAGGATAACACAGCAGGTATTCAAGTTCAAATCTGTATAACCGTAATAAAAAATGAGGTACAAATTTAAGCTTACAGAAAGAAAATAGAAAAATTGTACTGTACAGAAATCCTCCAAACCATCCATGAATGAAATAAAACCAATTGTGTTTAACGGAAAATGATCAATAAAATGTACCATTCATCCGATGATCCTCTTTGTAACCGCGCATTAAAGGACTCCGAACATTAAATTATTCGTTTCCTCATCGACATGCTGAGATTATTCATTCAGTATTCTCGAATCCGATTTTTCCAAGTCTCGTCATGTGCTTAATTTACATTTAACATCAACGAATATTTTTATTTTTCGTGATTTTTTTAGTAGGGTTGGTTTTTCTTTCCCTCGAAAATTTGTTTTTATTAAAATTTGTGTTAATCTGTTTTGGATATTTTTATAAGCCTCTAATTTTGCTTCTTTGATTTGTATTAATTGAAAACATTTGTCAACCTTTAAGGATCTACAAAAAACACTAGTCTATATTTACGGGTTGCCATAAATAATAACCTGCATAATTTAAATAGCGCATCGTATCATTGCATTCAATGCTGCAAGTCCAATGTCAGAGTGGCCGTCTGCACTCCAAATAGAATGCTCTTGATCCGATAATGTGACCCATTTACACCGGGCTGCTTGGACGCGAATTTGTAATTACTCTAAAAATACATTTATTTTTAATATGGTAACATTTATTTTAATTGGACCTTACTTTTTCCAGATCGATAAGTGATGCCTATATTTTGTACAGATTTTTTGTGAAGGTCACACATCAAATTCCTCAGCCACAGGATTTAAAGGTCTAGTATTTTCGGTATTCAATAGGTACAAAATTCCGCTCTGAATTGTAAACAGGTAGGAGGCAGAAGCTGGTCTATCCTTAAGGTTTCATATTGGAATATGGCCGATATAGAGTTATGAAGTAAAATATTGAGATACAAAACTATGTCTCAGTAGAATTGAGTATCTTTTCAAAATTAAATTAATTTCTTTCATGGATGAGACAAGAAAATACATTTTTAAGTAGGTAAGCAAAAGTGGAAAATGTCAATCCATTCCCGGGAACTGGCAAGCGTATTACAAATGTAAATTGCAACGCAGACATGCATATTTAATGTGAATCGGAACATGCTTCATTTGACTTCTTTCTGTTTCAAGAGCTGCATGAAACTCATTACAATGTTCAATGAGATTGTAGGATACAACGATAAAGACAATTCTATTTTGATTAAAAAATACGGATTTAGTTTGCAAAATGTTTAGTTTAACTTGACTTGAATGGCAAAAAATACAAAGCCAAAACTCCCCTCAATGTTCGACGAACAAAAAACAGAAGAATTCAAAACCTCTAAGGAGGAAACCCCTTAAAAAAGTTTCCAACTAATCCAAATTCACTTCTCTCCTCATTTAAACTCGGTCTACGGACTCCTTCGTAAATCACGTTGCTTTTAATTCCTTTCTTATTTCATCCAGCAACAGTCTACCCTTAAATGGAACATTGTTGAACAGTTTGCATGGAAGTTTTCTAGTTAACCCTAACAAACAAGTCTTTGGCAGAACATCGATCGATGCCCGTCTCATAATGAATCAACGGTTATTGATTATGTTCCACGACCGTTTGTATTTGTAGTAATGTGTTGCATCGGTACTTTTAACCTATTCGAAGTTGGAGGGTTAAGTTTGAAAAGGAATTCGTAGAATTGAAAACAAATCGCACATTAAACACCACATAAGAGTACTATTTCGGAGAAATCCGATCTTTGGGTTTCATTGTTTTAATTCGTTGTTTTATTTGTTTCAACTCGTTACGCCCACACAAAGAAGCTTTTCTTGCAACAGCACTAAACTGTTTAACGAATTCTTGATTAAACTATGACTAAGCGAAAACTGTAATAACTGGGCCACCATCACTTCTTCATAAGTTCTTCGTTCAGACTACAAAATTGAAGTATTCGACAGAATATAAACGAAGAGTTAAATACCTTTTTCGATGAAAACCTATAGTGTCCGTAAAACAAAGTGGTCGCGGAATTGTCCATACGTTTTGCGGAACGTAAAAAACGTGTTAGGTTATTGAAACGACTCTGGAACTGCAAATAGAAACGTGTAACATTCGAATAGAAAAAGCAATTTAAAAATATTTTGTTGGTGTTGATGTTTTATTATTTGAACTAGAGTTAGTGAAATTGTTTTTTTTTGGTGTGCATTTGACAAAAATATTTGTTACAAAAACCCTATGGTGTGGTCGGTGTGGAGTGCATGTGTTTACTTGTAAACGTACCATTAATGAAGTTACAATTAAAAAAAAAACAATAATTTGGCAAAACAGTGTACTTACACTTTTAATTATTAAATATTTATTTTATTTTTAAATTAAAGTAATTTGAAAAACGACTTATCATCGGATATCGATTCTGAAAATGCCCCTACAAGGAAGAACAGGGTTTTCGTAACATATTGTATAGATAATATTACACAAATATAATGAACTAGCGGACGTCACGCGGTTTCACCCTCGTAGTTCCCGTTCCCGTGGGAATACGGGGATAAAGGATAAAATATAGCCTATGTTACTCGCTGATAATGTAGCTTTCCAATGGTGAAAGATTTTTTGAAATCGGCACAGTAGTTTTTGAGTTTATTCATTACAAACATACATACACAAAAATACATTTTTTTCCTCTTTATAATATTAGTGTAGATGACAGATAAAATTCATCCAGTGAACCTGCAATAAGAGACTTGTATGGGAAACAAGTGACGTAGACTGTAATAAGGTGATAAAGGAAAATAAGGAATGTTATTTTCTATCCTATAATTATATTCCAATAATTATTATTTAAGCCCCACGTAGTAGATCTAATGAGTAAGCTTATTGCCAATTTGCCAGTAATCGACCTCATTTCCAGACTCGATAGTTTGCCGTCAGAAAACACACTGCCCAATGTCTGATACAACGGGAACACGGCCGTCCTTGGAATATAAATACATAATATGTCTAGACAACGAGGTTGGTCTATAAATGTAAGTATTGCTTAAAAATATGCCTCAGTGGTTGTTATATTGCCGCGTTGCTTATGGACTGTTGAATTCAGTACTAAGAACATGAATCAGAAAAAAAATCTACGCAATTCCTTGACAAACTTTTGCTCCACTGGTACTGCTAGTTTTTACCAACAGGAAGGCGGGTTCCTTTACCAGAAAATTAAGCAACAAAGTTCAATTAAGTACAATCAAGTTTATCTCCAACGCAAATCAAAATTAAGTTCTGTAACTATTAATTGAGTTAATCACCCGTTAATACGTCAATATTATTCAATGGCTCCGTTGAAATGGCTGATAATGGAATATCACACGACTGTTGACACTATCTCCTCGAATTAATCCTCAATGAGATACATTTGCATACATTTAGGGAAACGGTGTAAAACAACAGTTTATTTTAATACCGTAAATAATGCTACAGAGTATTAAAGGTACTGATTTAAGTATAATAAATGTTGCTTTCGCAAAAGGCAACCCTACTTCTCGTATGCCTCATTTGTAAGGATTGTGAGCCGCAATTCGTAGAAAAAGGGACTTAAGTATGAGGAAAATCAGTACAGTTTTTCCCGACCAATAATGTTGCACAAGAATTATTTGTGAAGGAAATCTGTACATAATAGCGACTGTTAGGACCATTTTGTAACATATTTACGACTGTAGGTACAGTTATTATTAGTAAGAATGAACAGAAAATCGATTTAAACTGAATGGAGAAAGTGTAAGCCAAAGTGAACTATATGTACTTACTAAGTGCGATATTCGCTTGCTTGTTTCTGTCGAGCTGGCCGCGTAGCGCTCGTAACCGTCGTAGCTTCAACTCTTGCGCCTCTACGCGCTCTCGTAGCCGCCGTAGCCGCTCGCCTTCGACTGCCACCTATCGACAAATGCATGAAATTTCAACCATGAAAAAGTTATTCCAACAACGATTGCGAAAAAAACTCCTTTGCGACATGCAGTGCGGACGTTTTTCACGCTTTTTTCCGACATTTAAATAACTTAGTTTAACTTATTGTTCAAAACGAGGGTTGTTTAAAGCGTGTGGAAAAGCTCCAAAAATTTTACCAACGCAGTTGATTTATAGTATTTTATAGGAACAGACCGTTGCTGTTCTCATTCAAAATAATTTCCCGTTAATTAAGCGATATTAAACTTTAATATCCGATGAAGACGAAGGCTTATTACTCGTAAATTCAAAGAGAAAATTATGATGAATACAAAATAAGATCTGTAGAAAGGCAGTGGGGTGATTTTGTTTATTTTATAGGCTTACTTATTGCGTGCGAAGAGTTTATTTTTAAGGCGACGATAAATATCGCATTAGGCTAACGCGCGTCCGGACCGCCCCGGGAGATTTATTAAGAACGGGGAAAATTTAATTTTTTCTCTCTAATCTGCTCACAATTTCTCCAAAAGATTCCGGGAAGTATTTATCCGCGATAACTCAGTTGGTCTTTAATGTCACAATAAATATTCTAAATAGACAGCAGGATTATTTGCCAAAATAATAAGTGAAGCTAAAGGAATGGAAGCCGACAGCGATAAGGCATTCTAATGTATGATTTTATTTTCTTATCTGCCAATTGCGGTTTTTTCTTCATTTTTTCCGGGGCTTTGCTTCCCCGGTCTATCCACAGTGAAAGTCCATGTTTTCGGGATAGTGTAACTTTTTATCAGAATGTTTGTTACAGGATCAGTATTTTCAGAGAGTAGGTACCTTTTAAAAACAGTCAAACAATAAGGTATTTTACTGAAAAAATCTAATTAGACCGTCAGATAGATTCCAAAAGATATTGGACACGTGAACATAAAAGTTTAATCTACCTGACGGACTAATTAGATTTTTTCATAATGAGGCAAAATAGGGTAGATATTTTACTCATTATAACATTTCGAAAATCTTTAATGTCGGTTTATGAGATCATTAAGTAAATATCATTTTTCTAGACAATAGGACTAATAAATCATTGAACGGTATAAGTAACTAACAAGAACCAGATCATTTAATTTTTCCGATAAAATACTTTCAAGCAATAAACAAGTCCTTAATATTTATTTTCCATCAAATTAAATCATTTTTCGGTTGTAATGAATGCCTCGTTTGATTCTATCAGTATGACAATTTATCATTATCGATCTCTGAAATTGACATAATCTACCGAGAATTGTAGGTTTATCGGCATGATATTATAGTATTTCTTGTAATTGATTTTCCCACGATGCTCAGAAAATGTAATCCCACTTCAGCGTGGGAATTCACTTAAATGATTCGACAAGATTGTTAATCTTCGCAGTTAAGTAAACAATTGTCCCTCGAACTTAGTGATATTCAATTCTAACATCTCCAATGTTAAACTGTCAGAGTCAATTACGAAACGAAAACAAGCCCGACTTAAATTATAAATAACACAGTTATGATTACACAAAAGCAATCTAAAACTTTGACGTACCAACTCGTAACTGAGAACAAAAATTTTTCGTTCCATTTACTTTTCGTGCTTCTCCTACTTAATTTTAAATCCTTTGTTTTTTATTACGGCTTTCTGGGACCCTTTTTAAAAATTCACACCTTCCCTTTTTATACGTGTCACCCTTTGTCGAGACCAGTTATAAATAAAATCAGAGCCCATTTTATTGTTATTCATAAAGAATAACAATCGAAACGAGACACATACCTAAATGCAGTAGGTACCTAGGTACTGGCTCAATTAAACATTAAATAGAAGCCGAGAGCAAAAACATCAAAGAATTCGGAACAAAGTAGGCATTTGATCGGAATTTTTCAACGGTTCTGGAATTTTTATTGCTGCATTAAAATTACGTCTAGATTAAAGCGAGTTGAACCTATTAGAAGTGAGCATTAAAATACTTATAAAAGCAGCTACATGAAGGCATTTACAAGTTAACATTAAGTTCTAAATAAAATATAAGATCTGAAGAAATTTTGCGTAAGAGCACACAGAATGCGAAGCTCATAATTCTCGTCTCTAAGGCGTATAGCCAAAACATTAGATATTATATTATAGGGTTATACAATACTGGGTATTTAAGGCATGAATTTCTGAAGCAAACAATAGACGTACTTATCAGATGCTTCGCGGAGGTCGCAGTGGGTCGAGGGCTGCGCATCGAGTTGCTTATTTGCAAACCATGTCGATACGCAGCTGCACCTTGTTTACTGCGATAAGCTTCCTATTACGCGCACACTTATCTATGGAATACCTATTAGGTATTTTTTGAGTTCATAGAAATAAGCAGTCTAATTTTAATGCAATTACGAAAATGGTTCATTACAGGTAGAAAGGATATTTCACGAAGATATTTTAGTCACATTGAGACTACGTGATGAGATGAAATAATGGAAAATGTATCAGCGTGTGTAACAGCAGATATTTTAGTTTACCTAGGTCCTTAGTTGCACTTTTATTTTTGGAATAAATACCTAGACGTTTTTAGACATTAATTCAAAGCAAATTATAACACGACAGAGGGCGACTTTTTGCAAAAAAACAGCGTAAATTCGACCAAATTAGATTCGAAAAAAAAACTCGACTTATGAGCAAAATAAATCATACGCACATGTTTAATAATGTTCCAGAAGAAACATGATTCCCGATGTCGTGTCGCGAACGAAACAAAAAGCAAAATAAAAAGACAATAAGCGATTTATGATTTCCAAAGTCGGCGTTTGACTGAATAACACCAAAAAGAAATGAAAGCATAAAAGGTAGAGTAAACTAGATATTTCTGGGCTTCGCAAAGCGAAAAAGAAAATCTTTTGATCCGTCGGGGTTGATTAATCACAGCGAGTATTCATTTTCGTAAATTCTAAAAATACGTTTGATACTTTTGGGGCTTCAGAAAATCTGGAAAAGCTCAGTGAAAAGAAGAAGCCTAATTGAATGGACGTTCGCAAAGCTATTGGTTAAACAATAAGGAGCTTATTGCGTTGTTCGGAGTCTTCAGGTTGCTGTTTTTAGACTAGGGTATGAAACGGGGAATAGAGTGGTACAAGTATATCAGTTGCATTTAAAGTAAATGATATATGATATTTATTTTGTAAGAGACTTTTACACGTCAATCTTTTTGGGTAATTTTAAACTATATGAGGCCGGTGTTTCCTAGGTGCCTACCCTAAGAAGAAACACCGAAACAAACTCAGAGGTCAAAGTCTATTTTAAAGTCCATACAATCGTACTCGTCAAATCATGAGAACCACGTAGGTTAAAGAACTAGAAAGGGTGAGACGTGTCCAATCCTCAATCGGATAATTAAACCACGTAATTTTAGGGTTCTGCTCCACCAGGCTCGGGTCGATGGCGCGTTGTGTTCGCGCCTCAAGGAGATGTCAACATAGAAGATGGGGCCAGAGCCTGCCAGGGTTGCGGAATTTGTTCGAAAGAGTCACCGTGGCCCTGGAACGCAAAGGGCTTTAGAAGGAACACGGATGGGTTTTAGTCAGTAAGAGTCTGACACGCCCTTCCGCTCCACCCAGAGCGGAAGAAGTCAATTGATGACTTCCCATCCTTAAAAAAAAGGGTTCTGCGTTTGCCGAAATTACAAAACGTAGTTTTAATTTAGTAAGTTACCACAATACAATGATTTTTTTACTGGAATTTCTCACGTCTTCTATGCATCTTGTATAGGAAGCTTGAAAGTCTTGAAACCTTTTGTTATCCGCAAAAGTAACTAAAGAGATAGACAAAAAAGTAAACGTATTCCTGTGACACAATTTCGTAATTTATTCAATAAACTACCGACCTCGCTGACATCCCGGCGATCTAGTAACGATTCCCGTTGAGACTGGAGACTATTAAGTTTCTCCAGAACCGAGTCTTACTTACAAATTGAATCTGTCACTATATCCCAACTGAAATAGATATTCTTTTTAGAACAAAGTTAAGTTGGTTGCCAGAACTATAAGAAAAAGAAGCTTTTATATAATGTGAACTTTTCATTTTGGAATGAGTAAATAACAATACTTTTTGAGAGTCAAGGTTACCTTTACGAGGACTAACTCTAATCCACTAAACTGAAGTACCGTAACCTTTTTGATTACAGGAGGCAGCATGTACCGAGCGGTTCGAAATACAGAAGACCGTTAAACTTGGAGACGCGTCGTTTGTGGTCGTGATTGCTCGCGATCCTCAGCAGTGCGGGAACGATGAAATAAAACAAGATCTACAGGCTTTTACTGATAAACGGAAGAGTAAACAAATTGTTTTGTTTTTGTGAGTTGCGTCTCGCAGTTCAACCTATGTGGTTGTCGACTGCTTAACCGGGCTTGCCTGTGGTGGCCATAATATTAAAGCCTCCAGCTAGGGCTTATAAAAAACTTACAAACTAAGCGACTACGCGGTAAGGGCACCCCCCGGCCTCGGCTTAGAGCGTCGCTGGGGGGAGGACAGCTAAGGACGGGCTGGATCGAACGAGAATTATTATTAGGGGGCGAATTTAAGACTACAGGCTCAGCGGCGCGGGCTGGCTCGAGCAAGGGTCGGGGCGGATGTTGACGGACAGGTCGCGGCGGGCCTCGGCGGCGAGGGCGGAAGGACGGCGGTCGTGGTTTTGCGAAGAGTGCTGGTCTCTTTGCGACTCTCTTGGAGGAGAGTGGTAGAGTCGTCGGGCGTGAAGTAAACAAATTGACGCAAAACTTCACTTATGTAGGTACCTACGTATTTTATTGTAATAATGAAAATCTCAGAAGCTAATAATATGTCGGCAGGAAGCCCTCCTAGGACATGATTGCACAACCTGCACTCTGCGCAACCATAATTTAATAAAACTAGATACTTACGAGTACTAACTAATATGACCATGCGCACAGCAGCAACGGTCATGCACNGGGGGGGGGGGGGGGGGGGGGGGGGGGGGGGGGGGGGGGGGGGGGGGGGGGGGGGGGGGGGGGGGGGGGGGGGGGGGGGGGGGGGGGGGGGGGGGGGGGGGGGGGGGGGGGGGGGGGGGGGGGGGGGGGGGGGGGGGGGGGGGGGGGGGGGGGGGGGGGGGGGGGGGGGGGGGATGATCAAAGTAAATAAGCTTTCAGATAGCTAACTTCAATTATACTTTTATCCATGTTGTCTTTGTGCTAAGTAATTCAGTCTTCAGCACCTATAGCTCTTTTTAGTGTGTCTTTGTTTTAAGTTATAACTCAAAATAACAACGTGATTGAAGAATTTTCGTGAATAATTTTAAGTTTCTTGACTGTACATACTTCTGGTTACAGGTGTATGTACCCGTATATGTACCCGAGTATCGCAGGTTTATGTATGCGCCCGTAACGACATCATTGCTACAGGGAATCGCGTCGTAAAAGGCTTGCTAGTAAGTACTAAGTACACTCAGTCCCGTGGGAGGTCAACTAAGTTACTGCTCCACCTTATGTTTTAGATTTATTACAGAATTCAGAGACGTTATTGAAGAAGAAAAGCATAAATTGTGACTTCGGGACCAATTTTAAATGGCCTTGTCTGCAAAGTTCCTAAAACAAGTTCGTATTATTTAATTTTGTTGGTCACGTAATCATGATAAACTTTAAAATCGACTTGAAGAAAAGGGTGTCTAGACACTATTTGATGTATTATTCAGTACGCTGCAAACTCTTTTATAAACTTTCTAGCGGAAACATAACCACATTGTGCTGTCAAGAAACAAGCGATATTATATCATGGTCAGACAAGTCTGACTTTGTGGAAATCATTTAACTACAGTGCTTAGTTAGACTTGACAATGACTAGCAGGATTTATCCGCTTTTTTATTGATACTAATGGGATTCTGTGTAGTTCATCAGAATCAGAATTATTTATTTGCCAGCAATGTAGGTACAATATTGAGATGGCACAGAATTAGGTGTTTCCGCTACATTCTGCCTTACGGCATGCAAACTCATTATCTTTTGTAGTTACAATACAACAATTGTCATTGACTTAGTACTAAAATGTCATCAAAATTCACATAAATAACTCAATAAAATCATCATGTGTGTATCAAGGTCAAGTCATTCAGAAAAAGGTACGTATTTTTTTAAGCTGTTGCTTTCTTATTGCAAAACAGCAGTGTTGCCACACAAATGCTGTCTGAAGCTGGTCTTTCAATGCACCTTGAGTGACGAGTGATAGAGCTAACGGTTTCCAAAATAATATAGAACTTTACTGACCTGATGTTGCCTAGCCTCCTGCTGCTTCAGATACCGCAGCCGCTGCTCCTTGGCGCAGAGCAACTGATGCTGCGTGTCGATCTGCTGCTGTTGCCGCAGCGCCATCGCGCGCAGCTCGCCCAAAGTCAGCTCCACCCCTTCCCCCAACTGTGGACAACAAGAAAATACTCTATTAATTACCACGGCTCTATTGATTTCTATAAAAGTGCCAGCAAAGATAAGCTCCAGTGCTGACATCCATTCATCATGATAATTTTACAGCACAGAAGACTCTGCTAGCCGTATTTCAGCATCATCACAATAACTTGTCCTGTGTTTCCGCAACCCATAGATAGTGCTGCAAATATGTAATTAATTTTTCGATATCGAATCGAATATCGAAAACGATAGGTACGAGTAAGATCGGGATTAAATCAAAATAGTCATAGACACTGTCGAAATTTTGATAAAAATAATCTTAAAAGAGGATAGCCGACTGCAAACGAACAATTAATTCTAAAAGATTCATCATCATTATCAGACGCCGTCTGGCAAAGTCACGTGCCGCACAAAATAACATTGCACGAGCTAATTAGTCTAGTGGTGCTGAAGATAGAAAACAATATAGCACTTCCTCTCTACATAACATCCGCCAGCTCTTTGTACTATTTGCACTAGCGGAAACCGAAATGAAAAACTCTCGATCACTTTTCAAAAGAGGTCTTAATTATAGCAGCTTGCAACTCCGATGGCGGTGCGACATTGCCAGAACGGAAAAAGAAAAAATAAACACAGGACGTGTTTTGTGGTTGCGACGGATTGCATTTCTGGCTTTTAGATAGTGGATCTCATCGGGGTCAAATGTGTGGACTCATGGAGTCTGGTTACAAGGGATTTTAATGTTCATGATGCAGTTGGGGGCTACAGGGTACAGTATTGGGACTTATTACTTTTATTCTGTAAAGTTTTCTGTTTACAATTTCTAACTGTCCCAACACATGTACTTAGTTCGGATCGATGTGTGCTGATTTTATGCCTTCTTGTATGTGTGTATAAGATTTGTTTATTACAGATCTCGCCCGATAGGTACTTGCCCAGATGAATATTTCAAATGACTTATTACGGTTGCGTTTGAATCATTTTATTTGTATTCAAATCACGAATCTTATAGACTTGTCATTAGATTGTGATGTTTAATGTAGGTACATGATTCTCGTGATTGTTATGACCCTGGTTTTAAGGCTCAAACAATTTGGATACATACGCGTATATGATTTACGAAATACGGATCGTAAAAGGTGTTACCTACCTTAATTGTGGTTTAACATATTTTAATGTAAGTAGGTATATCTCAGTATTATATCCACAGTACTTATATCAAAATGTATCACAACGACCCAAGAAGCCGGAGATATTTAACAAGAATATTATAATAAAGCTGATCTTCATAATACCAATTTAATGACACAGGGATAATAAGAAAAAAATCTCTAGTGAAAGTTTATTTCTACTTTATTATAATGAAAAAGACATTGTTACTTCACTTCGATATTGTTAAAAGTAAATTTTTAACAATTTTCCTTTAGAACATGAACCTACAATTGAAATTTTTTCTAGGCTTATATAAGTTAGAACGACTTTATATTGTAAGTAAACAGAATTGTCATGAGAAAACTGTTCATTTAGGTAGTTTATTTTGGATTAAGTCTGAGATTGGTCTCTATAAAAAGCTCTGTTATATTCAGGCGTCATTTCGAGCAATTGTAGATAGAAGTAGACAAGGTCAGAAGATAGTCAAACAAAAATAAAAGTATTTTATTCCTATCTAAAACTGATAAGTTAACTGTAGTTCTGTAATTTTTTTTAATCTGGACTCATTAACTTTAAGCCCAGTTACTTACTGTATTGTTTAAAAAATGGCAATATATTTTCCTCTTGTGTGTGTTGTAATTGATGACTTATTAGCAGCCTCGCCTTATGCAAATAAGTAATAGACTGAAACAATTAAAGTATGGTTGCGGAATTTGTTCGAAAGAGTCACCGCGGCCGTGGAACGCAAAGGAAACACGGATGGATTATAGTCAGTAAGAGTCTGACACGCTCTTCCGCTCAGAGCGGAAGAAGTCATTTGATGATTTCCAATCCTTAAAAAAATAAAGTATCAGTCAATTGCTGCAAGAATTAGTGAGAAGCTGAATTAGCTTTTTATACTGACCATGACCGACAATAGTCAGGGCAGAAAAGTGCTGACATAGACCCAGAAAAGTCTGCAATCAGATGGGCAGACCTGATAAAATTCACTGGTTGCTATTGCATGCGAGCAGTCCAATAGTGTTCGTAATACAATTGTTAAGCTAGGTTCACATTTCTATATCCGGGTGTGTCCCTACGCGGGATACGCCAATCAAAAGAATTCTTTCAAGCTTACGTCATATCACAAAGAGTTTTGTAGCTAGTCAAGTGCGTAAGAAGACGACACAAGACAACCATGTAAACGGCTTTACGTTGTAGGTAGTGAATACGTCACGGTACTTCCTTACTGGTGAATCGTAACTAAGACTCAAAAATTAAAAAGAATAAACCAAAGAGGATCGTACCAAAATACCAAAACCTATCAAGCTACCGTCAACCAGTGTGGCAATAACAAGCTAATCAACCAAACTTTATCCCACCGTCCATCGTGGCTAAAACCCGCCGTTCACTGCGTGGCTGCGATAGACGACCTCAGCTAACGCCATCACACACATTAATTCTGATAGCATCTTATTAGCATACGGGCTTCCTTCAGTATTTTCCTGGCTGTCAATAGGTTTATGTAGTGTGAATGTGTAGGTAGATTTATAGTCCAATCCTGTTTGGTTTTAACTGGAATAAACAGGATAGAACAAGGATAAGATGGAAGGAAGTAAATAAGCAAGTTAGTGTCAAATTAAGTTTGCCTGAAAGTTAGGAAAAGTTTAGAATGTTTGAAAAAGTTAAAAACTCGAAAGTTGCCTTAAAAAACACGAGCATGTCAAGTAAAGATTTAGACGGCTTTGGAATCTAAAGTTCTGGCAGCCTTATTTTGTTTGTTAGTGTTGTAATACTAACCTATAAAACAGAAAACGGGGATCATAATATTTTACACTTACGGCAATATGGTTGCTCTTTGATCAGGTAGAAAGGCAGTATGGTTGCTCTTTGATCAATTAGAAAAATATGTAGGGTTCAATTGATGAGTAGCTAATATTAAGCTGTAGCCAAAAAACGGCAATCTCAACTTAAATAAAAAAATATTTGTTTGTAAGAGTAATTTAACAATTGAGATCTTTCAGAGATTAGGTACCTACCCGAATCTCTGAAACATCTCAATTGTTAAATTATGTTGGTATTAGTATTATACGCTACTATTTATTTCAAAAAAATGCAAGATGCCTGTGGGAGGAGAAAGAATAAACTAGATTACAAAGCTAAAATCTTCACATAACTCTAAGCAATTTGAGCATTACAAACTACAAATGAAAACACGTACGTAACTTTAATACCGTTTGTACAAGAAAAGCTCCTGAGCTACGCAGTAAGATTGGTGCAGGTGCAGGAACGAAGCGAAGTGGCATTAGGTATACAGCAACTCGTTCGCGAGGCGGGAAATAATGCACTCACAGGTCTTACATGTTGCGAGCGACTCAAATAAAACGTACGTGACGCAATAAGGAGAGCGGTAAGCTGGGTAGTAATGTGGCCATTTTCTTTCTCGTTCATAAATGATTTTATACCACGGTTTTGCTACCGTGTAGGTATAATTTCTATAGTTTTTATGCACTTGCCATGTTCTCTCCACCTCCCTTGGTTGCCTGGCAGAGAATGCCTAAGGCGTGCATGTACATGCGTTGTACCTGTATGTAGTTCTCATAACTTTATATATTTTGAGTTTTGCTAATTCGTTTTTGTTTTTGTGCACGATGGTCGTATACATATACATAAACAAAACATCATTAATTATAATCAGCCTATAACGTTCCCACTACTGGGGCACCAGCTTGCTCTCTGTGACAAAGAGTGGGACTTAATCAATCACGAGGTCTCAGTGCAGATTTCTGGATGTCATATGTTCCGATGGTTGGTTTTAGGATACGCAGGTTCCTATACGGTGTTTTCGTTTTCTGCAAGTTGTGGTGACGAAATAAATTAAACGAAAACTTACAGACTCTGGGTAACCATTGTTCTTGCATACATTTCATGTATCGCAATGTAGCAAGTTATACTAGTTACTATTCCTAGTTATTTTAGTCATATATAGGTGGGATTGTAAAACGTAAAAATATATAAAAGCTTATGAACACAACTAAGTATGCACTAGGAAGGAGAAGTAGACTATAACCATACATTTGCCTTATATTGCATAGTGCAATTTTATTAACTTCATCCCATACTGCTTTTATGCTTGCCCTAACAACCATTTTACAGTCTAGGTATCTTCAGAAAGTTTTAGTTTAGCCGTTACCAGTATTTACGTTATGAGTGCTTTAGTTTAAGTTTTTATATAATAAACAATGGCGTATGTACTGTCTGATACACTACTGTGAATTAAAACCTACATCTAACTCTGAACAAAACCTAGTTCACCACACAAAAGACTTCACTCGCGTCCCAGTAATTGCATTTTTGTGTACACCAGAAACAGGCTGACCCAGCGTCCGCCAAGGATTAGCGAGAGTGCTCAAATATGAGTGTGTCTCGGAGATAACTGTAGGTCAACGGATGAAGAGGCCCGCTGGCCTGTCCAGTGGGCTTTTAATACCACATTAGTGGCCTACGATTGTTTGAAATTGTCTTCATAATTCAGTTGGGTCGCCCTTTTCCATAACTCAGACGTAATGTATCGCCGAGGCGGCCGCGCCTCGGATATCTGGCATTTATTATTTTTATCATAGCCTTTTATGGCTGTTAAAGTTATAACCGTCCTTGTTGGTATTTACCAAAGCTTTGTTGTTTACGTCACTATTTCTACGATATTGTGAAACATTATTGTTATGAAAATGTGTTCCTCAGTGACCGCTCCAGCAAAAGGTCAAAGAGCGTAGGTAGGTATCGTCTAAAACAGTCGTTTCAGATAAACAAAAGCCCGAAAGTGTGACAAACAGTCTTGCTAAAGAGTATTATGTTAACCAGAAACTGGGTTGTAGAGGTCGTATAGTCAGTTGAATGTAAAGTACTAGTAGGTACCTATTCCTGCTGGAAGCCGACCCAAACATAGTAAGGAAAAGGCTAGGCAGATGATTTGAATAGGTACAGAAACTTAGTAGTCATAATTGTGATGATTTGAACATCGTCATCTGCCTAGCCTTTTCTCAATTATATTGGGGTCGGCTTCCAGTCAAACCGGATTCAGCTGAATACCAGTATTTTACGTAGAGCGGCTGCCTACCAGACCTCCACAACCCATTAACTGGGTAACACGGTAGTTCTTGGCTAGACTGGAGTCAGATTTACTGGCTTCTGACATTCCGTAACGACTGCCAAAGATTTACAAATGACAGCCGGGACCAACGGCTTAACGTACTTTCCGAGGCACGGAGAAAACCCGATATGTCAAGATAACCCATCCACAGATCAACCTTGGGAAGCGTTGCTGAACCTTGATCGAACCGTGCGGCTGATATTCTTTAGCCACGAGCTCTTGATGATAATTTGATAGTAATTGTAATAAATTGATCAAAAGCTGAAATTTGAAATTAGCAAGATAATCTTACCAATTTCAAGATTCTTTTTGGCAAGTTAATTATTATTTTTTACTTAATTATTTACCTATAGGTACAGATTGTCTCTTGCAATCAGAGTCAACATTTGCTCAGTTAAACAGGTATGAAAGTATTTTCCCATAAATATTCTAAATGTCCGTTATTAGGGACCGAAAAACGCCGTTTCAGTGGGTTAAACTATTTTCCTCTCCGGAGATGCTTGGATAAACTATCAAACAACCGTCAGAAGATAACACAGCAAAATCCCATTGTAAGTTTTCATCCTCGTATCTTGCGGTTGTACCAAATTCTTGGATTGGCCCTTTTCGGCGTAACGTTGGAATTAAGCCCGGGCTAGAGTGGTGAGCTTGCGCGGGAGCTAGCTAGCGGGCGCGACGTAGGTACCAAACATTTGAAACCGCTGTTTGCGTCCACACTGATGCGACTATGGTGGGCGCCTTGTGACACGTGATGGAGCGGTCTCGCTCACGATCTTTTGTTTTATCCTGAGAAATCATGTCTAGCCTCTACTGCCAATTACAACAATTCGCGATGCACTGTGGCCACCAACTCGCATCCGCATCTATCTAGTCATCGCGTTTACACTCTGGTCAAACCCTTAAGGGCGTCTGTGAGCACGATTTATATATACATCTAGACACTTGTTGATAGCCAGCCCTGTCGGATCTCTGATGTATTGGCAGAAAGATAAATTGTATGACTGTCAGACCGTGAAAGAGTATATAATGACGCTGACCTCCGTTTGTATTGAAATTTGGAATGAATGGTAAAGGATAGCGCGATAAAAAATATAAAGCCACACTGCCAGATGTATTTATCTTTCATTCATTTTCTGATGTGAATGAATAAAAGGTTGGTGAAACCGTTGACGTGATAATATTGGTTTAAAGTATTTTCGTTTCCATATTTAATGATTTTATATATGACTTCAAACTTACGTATTCCTGGTAACAAGATTACGCGGGCAGATTATAATAATAATAACAATGTGGATTTTCGATTTTACAATCATTATGATAATATTATCTATCCATATATTAATAAATCTACATAATAATACAACTAAATGAAATGCTCATATTCCACAGAACAGTGCAAATAGTCGTTAATATAAGCCAGTGGCAATAAAAACACAGTTCCCGCTGCCTTTTAATTTGATTGCACTATGCGACAATATTTTTCTCTTCCGTATTAGCTTTCACGCGAAAACACAATTGTAAAAATGCGCTTGTTGTGTTAAAAGCTTTATTTTTAATGGAAAATCTTGTAAAATAATACCTACTCTGTCTATACATATAACAAATAAGTATGTAATAAAATAAGTAAATTTGATGTTGATCACTGTCCCGAACTTACAAACCGCTTGTAATTCTAAAGTGAAAATTAACGGAAAATATAAAGTTTTCATTAGCCATAATTTTAAAAAAATACGGCTCACAAACATAGGTACACCAGGGAAAAAACATGTGATGTTTTTGCAGACTCCCGAAAACAGCTATTTTACTCCAAAATATATTTCCCATTGTGCTCTCGTTACGGTATGGAGGTTGTACAAATATTAGGTCTCATAACATAGAGAAACTTGAATCCCTCGTATAATAACGGGTGAATAGTTTAGTAGCATATAAACGTAAGTGAATTTCTGTGTCGGTCCATTGTAAAAATGTGGGAGCTCCCCATACCCATGAACCATGAATAATGTATAAAGTGACGGGTTCACTAATGGTTGCCACCAATCAGTTTGTTTTTTACAGCCCCGACACTTGTTATTTTTGAATGACGGATTGTAACTCAATTTTGGTTATGAAGGAGGTCCAATGTACATAGGCACTATTAATAATATAAAATAAAATTAATATTTACACCCACTTACTACACTATTATTGAATTAATATTTCGAACCTGAAATTATAAATAAAAAGCTGTTTCTACCAATCGTGACCCCATAAATGTCTAGTTTAAACCCCCACCTCGCTAGTATGTCATAACGAGCAATCCTGAGGGGATTACGCCATAATCAACACGCTTGGCTAGCGGATTTACTTCTGCTTTTTTATTTCCAACAAAAATAAAAAAGGACAGTCTTTTATGAAATATTTACATACATTTTCCGCAAATGTCGTGCGTAAATAAACGCTTAAGTATGCCTTAGTAAAACATCCATCTAAAATATTTGACATAGGCAAATTTTCCTGTCTCGTGACCTCGGTTTTACAGTCTGTTTATTTTAAAGAAAGTGTACCCAAGATGTTCTCAGCTTCATAAGATCTGGTATGCAAGCGTATTCTAGACGATATAAAGCTCTCTTAAATCCGCGCCATTTTTCCCGACGACAGAATTATCTTGGACACGGATTAAGATGAAAATAAATCCTTCCATAATGTCGCAAGTAAGTGCAATCTTTCGTAGAAACTTTTCAATTTGCGCTGTGTTAGAATCGGTAGAGATTTCTCAAATGGTCAGTTATCGAAGTTGCTGTGAATCGATTCTTTCTGTGGGTCGGAATGAGTCGAGTGAAAAGTCACGAGGAATGCCTTTGAATGGGAGCGTACGCATTGTACCGTATTAACATGTTCCGTTCACGTGCATGAAATAACGATCAACTTCAAATAATTTGAGTTCCCTTTTTTATCAAGTCACGGAACGTTTTAGTTGCTGCGAGATAAAGTTTCGCTGTTTATGTGATTTGACAGCGCTGATTTTATTTTGTGGGAGAACGAAAGCCCTTTCATTTTTACACAAAAAATCCATTAATTTATAGGTATTTACATTTCCGTATGTATCTATTATGTTATATTTACTTACACATATATAAATAAATAAACTAAACTTAACTTACAACAAACTAAAATATAGCATCAAAAAAATTGTCCTGGTTAAATCCATAGTCCTTCTAAGAAGCATGCTAGCGAAGTAAGAGGCGGACAGTGCCAGGGAAAGGCAAGGCCTTTGCCCCAACTGCCGCTACAGGAGAAGACGCCCCGGGCGTCGAGAGTCGCTGTTAGCTGGTAATGTGCCCAAGGGACTTGCGGCATTGCCACGTTGCCAATGGCAATACTTAGCCTCTGACCAAAGTGTCAACCAGCCGTTTCGAAATTTCTTTGAAAAGGCTGTGTGCACAAGGGCCCAAGGGTTTCAACACCAAACAGCTCGAAAATATAGTTATCAATAAGGTATTTACGCCGCTTGAGGTTTTCTGCAGCCGAAGCAGCGTCACCAGCACAACACGATGAACCAAGAAGATGGGATGACGCAAGAGTATCGACACAGGTTGCGTCCCACATTAAAGGCGTACCCATCTTCCATGGAAGCAAAGACATGACGTCCGGTCTTTTGCCATCGTAATAATTTATTTATAATATTTTAGCTGAATAAAACTGCCAACTATGTTAACCCTTGAAATAGGATCAAATCATTGTGGGCTTGTCTTTATTGATTTAATTTGAAACCTTCTACGAACACACGCTAAGGAAAAGGCTCAGACTCCTCAGAGAAATCACCCTTATCCAGTTCGTTTTCTTTACGATTACGACTTCATTAACGATTCAAAGACACTGAAATTAATTTGTTAAACTTTGCCTGTTAATTTTGAGCTTCTGGATTTTAAGTTGAAATTAAACATGCGAATAAGTGAAGTCACAGACGTAATCCTACCTCGGACTGTTAGAGATAATCCAGAGACAACTGGGACACCGAGGGACACTGTATGTAAACAAACAGACAGACAGACGTATTACATGAACTTAAACGAACTGTATTTTGAAAGCAGTATACTCAGAAATGCTTGTCTGTAAATATTTAAAGTGTACTAAGATTTTGGAGAGAGTTTGTTTTGTTGAGCTTTGTTTTACTTTGATCATTGTTCAGAGAAAGCGATGTTGAACATAGGATCAATTTTCCCTTAATGAGTGCAATGTCACAGTCTATTTCGTATTTCTCAAACACTTCCCTTTCCCGGGCCGGGTAAGTAAATTACCATTATTATTCTACGGCACATTTCATTCACTTCATCTTGAAGCTTCGTGTTATTTCACTCGTGTATAAGTTATGTAAAAGCTATTACCAAGTAACAATTTACGTGCAAATACGCCACTCACCTTTGTTATTTCTCTAACCATTAAATTATTGCATGAATATTCTACATGTTAACAGGGAAACTGGCAAATGCAGCTGTTGCGAAAACTAACGTCAAATATAATGAAGGTGCTAAAACATAGGACTGCTACAAAGTTCCTGCAGATAGAACAAGGGTTTTAATAATAATAATTCTAAGAGCATTCTAAATGGGTTTTGCGTTATAGTTCACAAATGGTTAACAGCTTTCCTAGCGTCACGAGAGTCGTTTCAAAGGCAGGGCGAGTCTCACAAATTAATTACTCGCTTAGAGCAAAACTACTGCTTCACACAGTCTAATTCAGTTGGGAATGACCCTCGTGGGTGGTTTTCAGTCGCGCTCGACCACAACTCTGTTAATGGTTTACACGTGTTCTAATTTCGTGCCGTAATTAAAAATGAAAAGGAATATTTAGCTAACATTATCCTGCATTAATGTCAACATAATTTTCTGTACAGTTTTTTAAATTTTCCTTTGAATAAGGTACGAATTTTTCTGTTTTGACGTAGTCCGACATATGGTGAAGTTTTTTCATGTGGTAGTGGCCCGCCCGGATTATTTTCACATCGGATTTAAGGGTATTAGAGCTGGGCACAAAAAGGTTGTATCCGATGGATATGATGTTCACCTCTTTGAACTTTGCTATCGGATATGTTACCATGTGCAGATATTGTTTCATCCATAGATGAATCTAAGATAAAATCACAGGTTCCGTAAATACAGATTGAATTAAAGATTGTGCCTGAGT
Organism: Mamestra configurata; assembly: GCA_002192655.3. NCBI lineage: Eukaryota > Metazoa > Arthropoda > Insecta > Lepidoptera > Noctuidae > Mamestra > Mamestra configurata. The sequence goes on from NDFZ01005158.1 coordinate 88,915, forward strand.
CATAAAGGCGGATTTGTGAGGACTTAAATCTACATTTTATGACTGAACTTAAAACTAATGAAAACTTGGTTTCCTGATGGTATAAAATAATTAAGTAGAATCGATTCCGGACAATCATTAAGTTAGGCTTTCATGTTTATTTTAATTAGTTGATACTTTAATGAATATTTTATAGTTAAATTATGAGAGACTTATGATAGAAATAATAATAAAACTTCTAAAACTGTTCTGGCACTTGCAGTAATGTTTATATAATTATGTCTATATACACAGAAGATATGCGTTTACCAAAGTTGCTTCTTGAAATAAAATTGATAAGAACCTCAGATATAGAATTCTATGCTAGATATTCTATATCATTGACAAAATATCTAAATGCTATTTTCCGAAACAGCAATTTTCCTCATTAACACACGTGTCTCGACCGCCTGCCTAATTGTTTATTAAAAGTAATAAGCCAAATAATGAAATATTCCTCAAATCGTCGTTATTCATATATTGACAATAAAAAAACTGAAAACGTGTAATAGTACATATCTATCTGCATCGCACCCAAAGTTGCTTTTAAATTACAAACACTTAATTTATGTGAAACACATTCATGTTGACTAATTAAAGCAAAGTTTAATAAAGTTAAAATCAACGAACAAAAACCTCTGTTCAGAAGGTAATTAAAGCTATTGAGTGGACGTGTTACTGAGGAGGTAAAGAACCTCCTATCAGACGATGAATAAAACATAGTGCCGTGTGAGTCCGCCCTTAGACGGAAAAAAGTATGGCGCAAACTATAGACTTTTGTGTCCGACCAAAGCTCGGTTTGGCCGAAACTGAGGCTGATCAACCGGCCGAAGACTAAAGTTTAATAAGCCAAACAAATTTAGTGTCAAAAAGTTTATGTAGACTGTAAATATGAGATGATTGAATTTACCTTACCAACTTGTCAAAAAACACTTTGAAATAATGTCTAATGATTTATTTATTAACTGGCAATGGCGGCTAGCCGGTGCAATGCAGTGTGACTCTAGCCCCCGCGCATTGCCTTCTCCATCGCGCATTGTTAAAATTCCTTTAATTTCGTCGTTTGCTTGAAATTTTTGGGTTCGGCAAAAACATCGGCCCATTTTGATAATAATAGTGGCGAAGGTGGCCGAAGGTGGCCGAAGGTAGCCGAAGCCGACGATTCAGTCGGAAACTAATAAACTTTAATTCAGCCATAAATATTAGCGTGAAATGTTATTACAAGGCGATGTAATGTCGCATAAAAATAAATAGTCTTCAACAAAAACGCGGTCATTAACAAGAATTATTATAGACATCTTTCTTGTAATGTGCTAAAGAATTTATTTCTGTGTTTATTTTGGAGAGCTATTTTGTAACTTAATGGGCTGTAGTCGATTTTAATAAAATTAAATGGACACCTGAAGCAAGACATATTTTATCAATAAGTAGGTACCTAGTTGGTAAAGCTTAAGCAGGCTTAAACCAATTTTTTGTAAAATATTAGACTTTAGGAAAGCTATGTTTTATTAAGGCTCGCAATACGCTTCAGTTTAAAGCTTGGCCCATCTAACAACGAATGAATCACAATATGGACTCGGCAAGGATCATTGGCTTCATGAATTTATTTGTTATTCGATTCTCAGCGTGAAAAAATACACAAACATTCAACTGTTACATTTTGTTCGATGAAAAAACCTAAGTTCTTACTGGAAATCATATGTGAAAGAGCGGTAAAAAGTTGTTATCGATCTACATGACAACCACATAAGTTACTCGAGCGTGAAAAAGTTTTTCCTTGAATGACGTTCGCATTTTTTCCGCTTTACGTGCCCATTCATGTGAGAATTTCATTTATGTGGTTTAATAACGTAATGTGTGTAGAATAGACGGTATTTTGTCGTTGATGTTGCCATGTGAATACTGAATTGAGAGATGAAAATAGACTGGTGGGTCCCACGGGTGATACATTTTAATTTCATTTTTCGAGAATCGACTTTAATTCTGCTATAACTTACTGAGTACTGTACCTACAATATACTGGGGTCACCAATATCTACCTAATACATAGGCTAGTAAAGTCCGTATTATGAAACATGTGATTAAGCAACACCTATTGCTATTAGAAGACTTCAACTAATATGATTTTCTTATTTTCATGTTCTTATATTGTTTAGGGTTACGATGGGCCCAGTCTCTCTTACACAGAGGAGTCCTGTGTCCCAGCGTCTCACATCCATCGGATTCCCGCAGCCTTCACCAGGTCATCGGTCCACCTTGTCGCGCGGTCGCTACTCCAGATCCTTTTAGCCCCATCGAAAATCTGTAGGTACTGTGAGTAATGTGCCCTACGCACTGCCACTTAACTTGGTCATTCTTCGGACTATGTCGGTAACTTTGATAAAATACCGGAATTTAATCCTCCAAAGGAAACGTCGTACAAAATAATTACAGCAAGCAGCTTGCAGAATTAACCCGTACTGAAACTTATGCCACGGTACAAAATGGCACTATGTTTCAGTAGGTGCGTACATTAAATTCTGATTAATATTTATGGCGCGGCTCTATGTGTGGACGGGAACTTTATCAATTAATTTTCTCACCACCCCTTACAAATATGCAAAAACTTTTGTGTGTTTTAATTACACACTTTGGTAGTTGTGACAGGGCTTTCAAGAGTTTGTGCAGAGAAATTCAACAAGGTATCAGCTTTTTTCAAGCAAATCATAATTTTTTTTTGCCTTTAGCACGTAGGTACTCGTAATAGTTAAATATAGGTAAGGTGTATATATCACTTCTACCTACTGACATACTAATTATATTACTATACCATATATCATGGCAGCCTATGACGTGTCATGATATCATGATTCCGTTGTGAAAAAGGAAATTCTTCCTGTACAGCTCCGTATCTCTCTCTCAGCGGAATCATGATAGCATTAGTCGCACCCCCGGTGTGAAACTGTCACTTATGCAAAAATGCAATTTTTCAGCAGAAGCTTTAAAACTTTGACATCTAAAAAAATAATTATATTTCAAGATTTAGACAAGATGAATAGCTTTTACTACAACATCAAACTATCTGTACTACGAATGTAACGTTATCGCACCAAGTAAAAGGGTGATTTAGGACAGTTATTACATATTTAACTCATTATTGCAATTTTTGCATAAGTGACAGTGTCGCACCGGGGGTGCGTAGTGTTTCCCGAATAATACGTGATGAGATAATACAAAAAAAAACCCTATCGTACTTACATATAATATATTCAAACGAACAAACTTGAGTACTTTATAAACGTTCAAAGAATATACTCTAGTTCCGGAAAAATCGATTCGAACAAGGACGCCCCACGTCGCACGTCCGTTTTATAGAACTAGTGACATCGGTACTATAGGTGCCATGTATGTACTTGGTAGTAGTTGTAAGTTGTTTAAGTAACGCTTAGAAACACCCAGTTTAAAATCACAACCGGCAAAGTGTTGTAAAAGCTTTTACGTACAGTGGACAAAATAGTTTAGTTTGCGGATAAGAATACATACAATGTATTAGGACGAACGTTAAGTCTCAGTGCACACATCACAGCAAGGGTTAAAAGTAGTACCTAGTAGGTAGATTGGACCCAGTTACCTGCCAGCATAAAAATCTCATCCATTAACTGTTACAACACTACGCCTGCAAAAACTCTACAGAAGCTATAATACGACCATCTAAAAGGAATATTCATTTATATCTTAAAACATTTCATCCATATTAATGACGATAATAGTGTTCCGTGATGGATGGTTAACCTTCCTCCATTCACGTTAGTAACTTACTCTTATAACACTCTTATAAGAAAGCTTCGGAAAGAACTGCATACAAAATGGAATATATTTTTAATTCATGAGCTAAATGTTTGTATTAAATTGTAAGCACATCTATATATATAAAAATCAATTGCTGTTCGTTAGTCTCGCTAAAACTCGAGAACGGCTTGACCGATTTGGCTAATTCTTTTTTTGTCTTGGTCGCCAGATTACAGGGAAGGTTTTAAAACAAAAAAAAAGGGAAGTAGGGTAGGTAACGGTTGACGGTTGTTGGTGAAGGGATCGAAGCCGCGGGCACAGCTTGTATATTATAAAGATGCGACGGCACGTTTTTTTTTATTTGTTGTAGTTACAGGTATCGAAAAGTGTTGTATAGTAGTCGCATAGTCGCGTCGCGCCTGTCTGCGGTAATCTTTAAACGGAAGGACGTTTGCAGGCAAATATTTTTATTATTTTATTTTATTTATTTGTGTGTGTTTTATTTATTTTGTGTGTGTGTTTTTTTTTCAGCATTGGACGCATTGAGATATTTTATCAAAGTAATTAGTAAGTTGGTAAGACAGAGATTCATACAAAGGCATTTCACGTTAGTCTTCAAGATTTCTTGTCCAATTTATAAAACACATTTCATCTCTGTTACTTACGCTCCAATTAACTCTAGCAAAATAATTAAGTTTTGAGGGTCAGTAACTATCATATATAATTATTTTAAAGATAAACTCATCAAATAATAAGGTAGGTACGTACCTATGTGCAAAAAGCTTCTAGGAACATTATAATGAAACTAAGGGAATTTTCTTTGTAACCATATTTTGTAAGGAAGCTTCACATTTGTTTACCGAGTGCTCCATGGAAATAGGAAATTATTTAAATAATAAATATTGTTACACTTTTGACTTGCCGTCTTAAGCTCAGTCAGTTTATTTCTGAAAAGAAACATAGGTAGGTACTATAAAAGTAACATTTTAAAAACACGATGTACTTAACATTACCTCAATAACCTTGACAATTCCATCTTGGAAAGTATTTACCTATCTTAGCACCAAAAAATAATAAATACCTTTACAAAACTCGTTGGAAAGACAGATTAGTCGAAATAGTTCCTCTTTGGTCGGATGAACTCCCTGAAGTAAATTAACAAAATTCGACGATCTATTCATAGCATATAATTCAATTAAAAGATGCCCTATCTCTGAAGCTGACCTATAAATACATACAGGGTGTGATTGAGGGAGCAACTATAGCATTATCATGAGCGTCATTAATCATACGCCACCTGACATTGAGCTAACTTGATTTACGTGATACACAGATCACACATTATACTAACGAAATTATTCACGTGTTATATCATTTAAACATTATATTTACAAGGGAAGAGAAACTACTTGTAAAGGAAATTTAGAATTAAGATCTTATTCAACCGTTGTTTGTTTAAACTAAAAACAAAAAACGTCTCCATTTAAGCGGCAGTAAATTCTAAATTCGAATCCGTATATTTTGAACGCAGAATTACTTATAGTAACAAACAAACAACGCATTAAAATGAAAATGGTAGTGCTTGACAATATCGATTTAACAGTCAGACAACGTCCAATAATGGCGAAACGTACACATTAAATTAAAGGTACCGTACATAATACATGTATACAAGTACACCATGCTTCATAAGTCGGTCAAGGTGACATTTATAGGGGTTATAAATTCCAACATTAAAGGTCGCCGTAGCGTGCGGTAAACTAGCTTACATTATTACTTTCCATTTTTTGTACCACAATAATAATATGAGTTCTATACGGTTTGTGGCCCAAGCCTCTGGCTACGGCCTGTCATTTCCATATGAAAACAAAGTTAATCTCTGCACAGTTTTCATACGGTTTGAAACTAGGACTAACTCAATACCTACTTACATAATTAATGGACACTCACCGAAGTAATTTGTGAACTAATAAAATGTGACAAACATGGGAACAATTAAACTGAAAGAGCTATTTAATTAGATATTGACAGGTTTATTTGTAATTAGAACGAATCAGAGCCAAACTATTTCAGTTTACTGACCGATATTTGGATTGCCAATTTCCAACTATGAAGATAGATGAGCAGTCTATTCACCTGCTGAAAATAGGAACTAAACAGAATAATATTGCTTATAGACATGAGGATCCTGCTTATATGGCAATAACTACAACACATTGACTGGACAAATCGGTAAAATCGGCACAATAGCACAACTAATAGATATCAATAAGTTTACAAAATCATTTTTTTAAATGAAGAATCCACACGAATAGAATTATAAAAAATATTATTAATACTTTTATTCAATTATAAAAAAAAAGCCTTTGTAGGTTGCCAGTTTGTAAAAAAATCAAATTCAGAACTCATTTCCTGTAAATGACACTTCCAGGAAAATGATAAAGCCTATCATTTTTATGTTCGCATTCATTTTGTTCGTACACAGGAGCATAAAATACAAGTTGTAATTGAATTGGTATTGTTTTAGACCAGTTCAATGGAGTCAACATTGATTTACTGTGCCGACCGCACCTGTATCCCTGTCGTGCATAATAAACTTGTTTTATTGGCACAAAAATCAATATGAGAATATTTACGTGTTATGTTCATGGTTTGGATTATGAACGAGGATGCTGAGGCTATATTGGATAGAATACATACATGTCTAGAGCCATGTATAATTTTTACTGCAACACCTGCCTGTCGATTCTATAAACATATCAAAGTGAAGGCTTGGGTTGGTGGTTCACGTGATCACGAGGTGAGCTGTCATTCCATGTTGATTATATGGATTGACAGCTCACCTCGACATGTTTACAGAATCGACCGGCTGTTTTTGGTCGACTTTAGAACGATCGTGAAAAGTGTAATCGTTTTTGAGTTATACACAGGTTCTTTGAAGAGGACTACCACTGATCGTTTGGGCCCTGCTCTCGCTGGTATGACAATTATTGTAAAACGTTCAACAATGTGAAAACCCTTGGTATAAATACGATGATGACATTTAGACGTGGGATATGTCAAAATTATCTGACACATAAATCTAAACCAACATCATGCAAAATGTACAACACAAAACTGATAAACTCATGCAAAGTAACCCCAAGAGAGCTGAGAATCCATGTCAGTAGGAAACTGTCCACTACAGTGACCTTAAGCTTGCAACACACGAATATTCCCTGAGGATATGGCCATAATCAGCCCCTAACTGTATTAATGATAGTCCGTCCTACGTATGTTCGCAGGATGCTGACCATCCTCGGGGTAATAACCCTTTAGTAGCCTATTACGGCACTCCAGGGAACTGCCTCTGACAGTATCAGAATATTAGCTACCGCGGGAAATAACCCGGTGTGCTTTTGTTTTTCACCCATCCATCTGAAGGACTGCTGTCGTAAACGCAGGAATGTGATGACACATAAATGGTATGCAGTTAGTACTTAATATAAATGGCGTGACATGACCCGTTTGTTTACGCGGCCAGAAATACTTAGGAGATAATGTTACAACCGTATTCGTTTATTCACCCTTATTGTGAGCTGGTCTTTCAGTACACCGTAAAAAAATTGGACTGTAATTCAATTAGGATCTACCAGTAATTCAGTCAAACTTGTTGGCAGTACCTAAATTGATACTTAACACAAAAGTATTTTTGGCATAGGTAATAAATTTATTATTATTATTAAAGGTATTTTTACTAAAAGAAAAAAATCTAAACTATCGAATGAGGACAGCTCTATACTCATATAAAAGATCGAACTGAAAGAAAACTAAGCCACTCCATTCACAGACAAACGGTTTGATTCAATATCGGGACAGAAAACTTATCATTAACAATGGAAGAACGAGATAAAATATCAATACGTATACGAGTGCCAATAGCCCACATCTGTACTCCCCTCAAGCTTGTCCCGCGCCATTTGCTGGGCCCATAACTTTGCTCGCGCCGCTGCCCCCGAACTTACTGCTTCGAGAGACATGGTCTAAGGTGAATGAACCTTTGTAATGTCTTTTGGTTAAACGTTCGGGATGGAAATCGGAATTTATGCTCCTTTGATGTGCCTGCAAGAGTCGTAAAACTGCGCTAATAAAGTTAAGATTGTGAAAATTCTTATTTTATACCATAAATATAACCTCCTTAGTAGTCTAGTGAATTTGTCTGCTTTTAATAGGCACGAAATTTATTAATTTATTATAAACGCTTCTTTTTAGTAAAAGTAAAAGACCCCAATTTCATTTCTGTCACTTGTTTAAGTCATTTATGCGTGTCAAATTTCGCTATAGCTGTAGCGATGAAAGGAACAAGCCAACCTGCAGCATCAGTAATTACCGGCGTATTCTTTAGAATATATAGCATATGTGTGGCTCGTGCTGCAATATCTCCAGCAACAATAGAGCGACCCTGGCTCGCCACTTCAGCCTGTTTTGTTCCACTCTCATTCTTCTGGTTGACGTTATTACTTGCTCTATTGTCTTCCACGGCCTTTGCTACATGTGAAAAATAAAGCATTGTATGCTTCAAGAATGTTTCGCGAGAGCCGCCTAAGAGCCTAACCATAAAACGTCCGCCTTTTTCATTAAACCCCGAAACGAGTGAATGTAATTTTCTTTACAATCTAACGTCGTCTTAAGTGTTTAGTTTAGGACTACTAAAACTTACAAGGTCCATCGCGAAAGCCAAGTAGCGTTCAATAAAAAGCGACATCTAAAAGCCCTATTGCGGACATTCTTTGGCCGCGAGCGCCAACTCGCCGAGTCGCCGAGGCATCCCGACACTTTTCTGCACTTAGCTTCGGATACATACGTCTCAGTATGGCGGACCACTATGTGACCGCAATTCGTTGCGGGAAAAATGAGAACGCTTTTATTGTCAAGAAAATAAATTGCGATAAAAGCGCGTCTTGCGTCTAGCAGTTTGCGGCAGACGAAACAAAGCCAGCGAAGCCCTGGGTGCTTACAATTACGGAAACCTTAATACGCGCGAGACTGCCAACGGATTTATGGGCACCGTGTATTTTTCGTAATTCATTAGCGTTCTCCTCGTTTAGAATAAGGTTCTCTCAGTAATGAGACGACGATTCTATGTGGTAACGATGCAATAAATACTTCTGAACATAAATAATGCTATACTAGTTTTTTCCGAGACTAAACAAGGTTATGTAATTCGGTTATCTCAGCCGCCGAGCTCTGGCGGTGGTTTTAATAAATTAAGTTGTCGGAGTGATGCAAGTTTGAAACTTCTTCTACCTTTGCGTTATCTTTGTCATGGCTAAGATCTACAATCTCATCAGTAAGTAATTGCTCGTCCTGAGACATTATTTTACTCAATTTATTAAGGCTCGGCTAGAATTTTCTGAAGTCTGGAGATGTTTAAATTGAAACAGAGTACCTACCCACTCAATTTTATGTAAGTAGCTACTTATTTTAGGAACAATCTTTGGTACAGAAAGTTAATATAAAATAAATTTACCTGTATTAAAAGAAAGACTTAATATTCAAACAGTGAAAGTAGATATGAATATTTTATGATATTTTCGTCGACCCTTGTTTCGTTTTCGACAAATAAGGTATTTTGATGGATTGCTCTAACCACCTCAACCATGAAATTGAAATGAGCTTCGTGAAAATATTCATCTATTTTTCTGATATTTATTAAACATTTATTCAATTAAGGTTTACCTAGGTAGTTTAAGGTAAACTGGTGTGATTTTTCAAAGAACCAAAGCGAACAGAACCTATATTTTCGGTTCAATATTTCATTTGAACCTGAACTAAACGACTATTCTACAAACCCTGCCCATGTAAGGTGCTGCAGACAAAATTTATCGACTGCTGAGCGGAACCCACATGGTGTGTTGTACAAATAACTAATAGACGCAAGGCTCTCGTTAGCAAATCATTCTACTTGAAACAATTCGATAAGTTCGCGTCCGGTGCGTAATGGACGGTTATTTGCTTCGATATATAAAATGTGACGATTCTATTTATTTTATAAGCGCAGCCAATGTTGACTTTTGAGTAATGGGACTGCGTTAATTTGCTCTTGTTGCTATACCTAAATCAAGATACTTATCGAGTAACTATTAATTTCTTCATAATTGAAAATCATATACAAGTACCCTATGGTAAAACATCATAATATATGTATTTGCTCTGAACGGGGCTGCATGCTCTGCAGTATGTACAAATAATGCAGAGAACCAGCTCAATTCTATCGTTGCTAATCCAATGTCGATAGCAGACAACTTTGAGGAATCCATTCTAAAATTCGACTTCAAGTATTTAGTAAATAATATTAATCTGTATTCAAACATACATCCGAAGCCTGTCGGATGAACTAGAACTCACGATGGCAGGAGTGTAAATTCTCTACCATGATTAACTACATTATAATAAATTCTGGTAATGGATGTTGATTTATTTATTTTTAGGTTATATAGGGAAGTAATCTTGGATCAGCCGATTGATTCTGTAAACACCTCATCGCATCAAACCTCGATTGTACGGAGTGACAGCTTCATGTTAATTTTACCTTAGTTTTCACAGTGATATTTTTACAGCGGAGCACTAGTTTACTTTCATAATCTTATTGGATGTTCTAGCGACATATCGTAACTTATTTCCCACTAGAGACATACCCAAATATATCAACCCAATTTTGAAAATACACTTAATACTTTTCCTAAGGGCGTAAATAAACGAAATCCGTAGTACGCTAACTAGTCGACAAGTCACGTCCTATAGTCCCTTAGGAATGAACTGAAGTGAAGACGGCGCCTGTATTCACAAGTCGGGAATTTGGAAAACTCTCAACTTCTAAGTGTACAACAACAGAAACTTTTGCCGGAATTGGATATTCTATTAGTTAGCGTTTAGCATGACTAAGCTGTATAAACTGCCTTTGAATAGCGCCTCGTGAAAGTTTATATCGGAGCCAATAATTTAAACAATCTGAATGCACCTATATTGCTGAGCTGAGTGTGACTAGAGATATTATGATATGCTGGCGAATGTGTCGTGAGGAAAGTTTTGAGGATGCCTGTTGAAAATCAAACAAAGAAACGAACGCTGGAAAGTTTTAAAGATGATGGCAAGAGAGGGAGTAACTACTGATATAACTAAATGAGAAGAATAAAAGAAGAGAAGCTGCGCCGACAGCAAAATTGGGAAAACGTCGCAAGGTAGAATAAACCTTAAGTGCTCTTAGCTTTGATTCAACAGCCCCATAGTAGCTTATGAAAAGAAATCACACAAAAGCGAGGGCAGTAATTGTTCAATCATCTATAATCACGCTTTGAAAAATTGCTTCCCTGATTATGACCGAAAATACGGAAGTTATTCAACCAAAAAAAGTTGCTTGATAAGCATCTAAAACTTTCTTCGATAAAACAAAACTTAAACATAAATGTATAAATATGTAGAAAGTAAGTAAGCTTGTTGCTCTGGAACAAACGAATCAAAATGAAATGAAATCCGAAAGTTTTCAAAATGGCCGCAGTTTTTCTGCAATTATTATGAGCCGGCAACAAAATTGTATTCAGTTTCTCGTTAGTATTAATCTTTGAAAGCTTCCATTCGCTTTCGGCTACATGGCATTGGTTAAATTTATATTTACAGAGGCTATTAATTACTGCTGAAAGATTAATATAGGATGGAGAATAATTTAGTAGATTAATTTATAGAGATATAAATAATGGTTTGGATTAACAAGAATTCTAAAACTTTTGTCGCGAGCAACACTATCTGATTCTAAAATAACTGCGATTAATGTTTGTGGCTTAGATTTAATGACCGCTGAACGCAGTGAATCAAGAAAGAGATTCTTGAACATCTTTTGAGAATATTATTTATGCTTGGTATGTGACAATGTTTATAATATTAACTAGCGGACGTCACGCGGTTTCACACGCGTAGTTCCCGTTCCCGTGGGAATACGGGGATAAAATATAGCCTATGTTACTCGCTGATAATGTAGCTATCCATAGCTGAAAGAATTTTTCAAATCGGTCCAGTAGGTAGTTTTTAAGTTTATTCGATACATACAAAAATACAATACTTTCCTCTTTATAACCTTCTTATTTATAAAATTCTCGCGTCACAATGTTAGTTACCATACTCCTCCAAAACGGCTTGACCGATTTTTATGAAATTTTATATGCATATCCAGTAAGTCTGAGAATAGGCTACTATCTATTTATCATACCCTTAAGTGATAAGGGTTGTCCACCCCTAACATTTATTTTTTATTTTTTGGTAAATTTTTATTTGGTCTGGCATTTAAAAAAACATACAACCCTTAATTTTCACCCATCTATCACCATCCCCCTATTTTTTAATAGCGATATTAGGGCTTTAATTATTTTCTACTCTCGGTGGTCGATAATTAATTGATCGTTTACCACTCGATCAGTTTGTTATTCTTGACTTGACACGCTACAACCAATAGGAGCCGAGCATTCATGAAAAATGTGACGCAGACGCAGTTGCGTGGGTCAGCTAGTATTAGTATAGATTTGTTATCGTTTTCGAGCGGATGGCACTCGAAGCAAGCAGCTGAAAATCAGCGTCAGGAGGTTGCACACAATTTTGCCAGCTATCATAATGCTAAGCTGAGGCCCTTTTGGCCGACTCGTCTTTAGACCTTTGAATGTATTTTTTATGAAGTTTATGTAGCAATTAAAACGAATTTTCTTTCCATCTTTTTCTTAAAGTTCGCAAATCTGAATTTAATGTAGATGAATCAATCATCTACATTACAGTCCCTTTTCACATTTTCACATCAAATATTGACCGTCTTGATTCACGTACAGTTACGAAATTCCACTCAATCGAAAAATCTCGCACTCACCAAACATTTCAATCGCCTTTGGTTCTAATTACCAAGTATTGCCGTTCGTACATTGCCAAGTGACTCGATAAAATTAAACGGCACAGTTCCCAGTAATGGTTGATCCCTCATATTAATTTTGGGTGCCGATTTGTATTTACGATTTGCAAATATGTGCCAGATTCCATTTTGTTTGGTGAGGTGGTACGTTTACAGTATTACATTATTTATTTATTTCAATAAGGATCTTTTGAATGGGTACTCAATAAGGATTAAATCCAAACTCATATTATAAATGCGAAAGTTAGTTTGTTTGTTTGTTACGTTTTCACGTCGTCACGCTGAATCGATTTTGATAAATTTTGGTACAGAAATAGGTGGGACCCTGAAACGGTTATCTTAAACGGCTTCTTTAACGCGAGCGAAGCTGCGGGCCGAGTGGGGAAAATCAAGGTTAAGCAACGCTTGCCAAGGTTGGTTTGTGGATCTTAACATACCGAGTTTCCTCCGTGCTTCAGAAAGCACGTTAAGCCGTTGGTCCCGGCTGTCATTTGGAGATCTTTGGCAATCGTTACGGATTGTCAGAAGCCAGTAAATCTGACTCCAGTCTTGCCAAGAACTACCGTGTTACCCAGTTTATGGGTTGTGGAGGTCTGGTAGGCAGCCGCTCCACGTAAAATACTGGCATTCAGCTGAATCCGGTTTGACTGGAAACCGATCCCAATATCGTTGGGAAAAGGCTAGGCAGATGAACGGTTACGGACGGTAAAGCAGACATATACCTGATTTGTGAAGCCCAGACAATCCCAGCACCGACCTATAAGTGAAAAGCATTTATTTCCCGATAAAACGAGCGATTAGCTGCCGATCTAAAAAGCAGACCGTTAAAAGGCAATGAAGTGTTTATCTATCTAAAAGGACATTAGTATGCTGTCCTGCTCTCTGCTAAAGTGCCAGCTTTGCCATCAAATTTTATACCATGTAATTACAATGTAACTTGGTATAAATGTAGTGATTATTCCGTATAAATATTAAAGGGCTACTGTCATTGCGTTTCAAACAAAAATTGATAAGGATGGCGAGCGGTGTTAATACAAGAACGTAAACCTAACACATAAAACGGGCTTGATTAAAATATTAATGGATTTCCAGCGAACATGGGCTACTACCTAACTATCTCCTGTGAACGTAATTAGGAACTTGATGTTTGATCGTGATGTTCAAATATATCTAATATTTGATGAAATGCTGTTGTAGCATTACCAGATATTTCGGAAATTGATTATTTTGAGCTTTTGATAACGCATTGCTGCACCATGAAAGCAGCTAAATTAAAAGGTACAGTAGGATTTATCTAAACTTAAAGAAGGTTAAATTGTTTATCAAATATTTGTAAGAGGTTATCTCTGGAATGTCAAATCCGATTGAAAATTTGTTTCACTGATAGAAAGCTCGACAATCGCAGAGTTTCTTTTCAAACTATATTTTTTTTGGCGGAAAATGCATGGCTCTGATGTAAAAGGCGCTAAGAGTGAAGCAGGGAAATATAGCTAGTAGTAAGTCTACTAATCCCCCCAATAACCCCTTAATCGCAATAATAATAACCCATTCCATCCTTTTAAAATACCTAATGGCTTGAAATAAAAAACTTCCTCAAGCAGCTTTACCAAACTACTTTTGCTACTCAGCAATGGATTAGCCACCTGACTAAGGTGACTTGACTGAGGTAAGGCTCTAAAGTTTAGCCTTTAAAAAGTTAAAGATTCATGAATCAAGAATACAAAATCTATTTCTTTCAAGTCTTCAAACTTGGCACCCAAAAATTTAGCTGGCAAAAAGAAAGTGTCATATACCACTATATGAAAGTAAGACCATAGTAGAGTCGTTCCTTCTATTTAAAATTAAATAATAGTTCCATTTATAAAAAAAAAAACCAACAAAAAGGTCGCATAAGAAAGAAAGCTTAACCATGAACACTAGCAGCCAGCTTTACCAAACTACTTTTGCTATTCAGCAATGGATTAGCCACCTGACGTAGCTCTGAACTGCACATTACAGTCTCAGGATTTACCGCCAGTTCAAGCACCGCTTTGTAATTTGCGGTAGGCGAAGCTGTAAAGGCTGAAAGCCAAGTAATAAGGTAAGGAAGTCATACATATGTGTTCGTACTTATCTTGTGAGGAGCTTGAAGATACGCTTTTGTACAGATGGGTAGGTTTAAGTAGGAATGTTACTTATGTGTGGAGTGTGTTTTGAGTGTTTGGGTAGGTATTTCCGGTTTTTTTTTATCCAATTAGACGGTTTTACTAACCGATTACTCTTTTAAGAAAAAAAAAACACTACAAAGTACTTTGATTTCGGAAGTCGGTGTTTTTGGTTTTTCTTCGTATTTTAACACCATCTTCCGAAATTAAAGTTATTTATACTTTGTAGTGTTTTTTAAGTTGATTGTATATTTTTGTAAAATAGTTTTTATTTTTCATTTTTTAGTGGTACCCCACTCCACACCTAACAATAACACAGAATAGTATTTTACTTTCTTGTAAAAAATAAGCAATTTCGTTAAGTTGAATGACATATTTTTTCCAGCTATTTTGATTTAAAAACCAAACTACGGACTAATCGACTATGGGACTAATCCTTTCACATAAAAAAATATTTTTTCAAATCGGTTCATTAATGACGGAGTTATGAGGTAACAAACATACAAAAGAAAGCAACGGAATTGAGAACTCTTTCCTTTTTTTTCAAATCTAACTATATTTTAACAATGATTAACGGTGAAAAATACTGAATTCTGAAAAAAAAAATTCCCCACTCCACTTGTTTTGGTATTCATGAAATAAATAATAAGATGTCATCATCTACTTTGTAATACTTTGTGGTTTTGTAGACAGCCCGTGTTCATTAATTTCTATAAAATACCTTTATTTTATTTCCAGTTAAACATAAAAGGACATCTCGTGAGCGCTGTCCCAGAGAATCATTAGTCATTGTTAAAATGACAGCTTTAGATATTGTCATGACGTTTCACACTTTTTACTAACGGTTTTAAACTATGTATTATTTATCGGGATTTTAGCTCTTTCACATTAGATTTTTTAGTATTCATATTATTTTTAGATATCTACCGAAACAGTGATACAAAAAATATTGGACAGGTATTTTTTCCTTATTCACGTAACTTAAAATGAAGACGATACAGTGCGTTGAAGAATAGTGTGACGTCACATTTGAGTACACTTTTTACCTAAACGTGACGTCACAAGTCAATTTTTATTGATTGGATAAAACAAAAAGACGTGTCCAATATTTTTCTATCATCTAACTGTCAGAGTAAATAGTATCATATTTTTTACTCAGGAATCATACCTATTTGATATGGGGTTGACTGGCAATCCAGATAGTACACTGGTATCATAATATTTGTGATAATATTATATAATTAACCTAGCTTAGGTATTATAAGTTTAACTAATGCTTATTCAAGTGTATTCTAAAACAATAAAAAAAACAATCTATTATCTACATGAAAACCCAAAGCAATTTCCGTACCAAAAGATAATATATGTAACTATTTCCGATTTCCAACTCGTGGGCGCCGGCCATGTGATAAATTATTAACTTCGAGGTCGTTAAGTCTATCCCACGGAATCATACCGAAATAGTAGCTTTACAATATGTATGACGCGCCCGATACATCATCTTCAACCCTTACGTGGATTTGGTAGGTTTATTATCAATACGTATTTCATGGAGAAAAGTTTGATGTTATCGTGTATTAGATGGATTCGTTTTTTAGTGGCAAAATCTTTAGGTAATGTAAGGGACACTTCTGCCTTTTTTTTTCTTTTTTAAGGATGGGAAATCATCAAATGACTTCTTCCGCTCTGGGTGGAACGGAAGGGCGTGTCAGACTTTTAAAACCCATCCGTGTTCCTTCTAAAGCCCTTTGCGTTCCAGGGCCGCGGTGACTCTTTCGAACAAATTCGGCAACCCTGGCAGGGACACTTATGCCTAATCATCGGAAGAATTACAGGCGTATGTTTTATTAGTTTTATACATATATTATGTAAACTCACGCTTATAACCATGAGGGCAGAAACTACGGTATTCCCTGTCACCACCGCCACGGTGCTCTTTTTTTTTTTAAGGATTGGAAAACATCAAATGACTTCTTCCGCTCTGGGTGGAGTGAAAGGGCGTGTCAGACTCTTACTGACTAAAACCCATCCGTGTTCCTTTTAAAGCTCTTTACGGTCCAGGGCCGCGGTGACTCTTTCGAACAAATTCCGCAACCGCCACGGTGCTTACACACTCCTTTTGCATCGTTTACGCTCGTACATCACACTCACTCGTCACACACGCACGACGGTTGTGAGTACTAAGTACACACTTTTTAACGAACATAACCTATAAGGTATGTGTGTATTATATTCGTTTTCCACTAAAAAAAGCTTTCATCTTTAAAATACATTAGAGAATCAGCTTTAGACTGAAGACCATTTTTTTTTTCAGTTCTGTTTGCCGAGACTATGAAGATAGGCTTACTTTTGGCGTATAAACGTGGTTATCTTAAGCCAACCGATTCGTCAAGTCTTAACAACAATTTACTGCACTGCAGTCCATACTTCCCAAAGTTATCCGTAGTCTAAGGAAATCCCAATCCAGTTTCCTAAACCAGTTTATTTATGGTCTCTAAACTCAGTCTAAAACTTTGGCGATTACAATTCGATGAAATTATCTGAAACAGCTCTTCCTAGGAAAACACGAAGGAACTTAGTTTTTGATATATAGCTGGTTACCAGCTGGTCAGCTATCCGTGGTTCGTAGATTAAACGGGCTTTGTAGAAACGAGAACATTATTGAACAACAGCGCAATAGCACTCTTAAGGCTAAGTTGAGATCGCAAGCGATTAAAGCGCGTTGCGGAATTTGTTCGAAAGAGTCACCGCGGCCCTGGAACGCAAAGGGCTTTAGAAGGAACACGGATGGGTTTTAGTCAGTAAGAGTCTGACACGCCCGTCCGCGCCACCCAGAGTGGAAGAAGTCATTTAATGATTTCCCATATTAAAAAAAAAAAGCGTTTAAATAGCAGTTTTCAATTGCGATTTTACAATGAGAGATTAACAATGGCTGACTGTCTAGTTAGATATACTGATCGCTCGGAGGCATGCACATTTATATATATTATTATTTACAAAGTTCAAACGAAACGAAGGAAAATATAATGAGGAAAGTCACGCAAAGATACACGATAATGTCCATAATGGAGCTACGATAGTCGATATTCCAATAAAGGTCGTACCTATAATTGTATATACAGAATAACCGATATAATGGTTAACCAATATATCGGTCTACCCATCGGTCCTGGAAGCTAATCCACCCACCGTCTGTTAGTTTGGGCGTAATCCTTTCCAAGCATAAATTGAATAAGTTGAACACGAGGCAACCATTTCGACGAATATGTCAGTGTGAAAGCGCAGACGACCGATCATCCGAAAGTCTTGCGTTAAATAGACTCTCATTCTCCATAAAACACGAGGAATTAGAACCATGGATTTTGATTCTGACATGGCATAAAATATACCTATGGAAATTAATGTTTTAAACATTCAAATTTTCTGTACAACTTAACTAAACATTTCAGGAATAAGATAACGTGTCGCCAGAACCAGTTACAGTTTTTTAAGTATCTAGCACAAAAATTAGTCCAGCGTTTGTGGTTTATTTTAGTCCGATATTAGTTCCAAGTTCCTAGAAGCCATTTGCAATGGTTTGCTAGGGTGTTCGTTCAACCATTTACTGTGGAAATCTACAGCAGCCACATTTACAGCTGATATGAAATGCCGCCTCCCGTTTAGTTGGAAAATGTAACAATTTTTCCACAAGAAAAACTCGCGTTAAATTCCCAAAGAATTTCCCTTTTCAGGCCACATTATTCTTCAGCAAAGCCAACAAATTCAGAATAAATTCTATGAGTGAGAATTATCATAGGCTATAACAATAAATCTTCAGGACCACTCCCACCCTATTCCAAGGAGTGACGAAATGAATAATACGAATTCTCGCATCACGTAATCCTATTTGCAAGGGACGGAGGCTAGGGCGAGGCGTCTCCTTATTATTATACAAACGAACCGTGCGTGGTAATCCTTATAATTATTTGTATATCTTGACGGCTGATTACTTTGTTTGGATTTAATATTATAACATAGGGTGAAGCTTCCAGAGGATTTGACAGTTTTGGGTTCAGAAAATTGTTCATAGCTATATTTAAACTGCTATGTTGTATCACATGCAAGCAGAAACAAAACATACTCATGCTAACATAATATATTTTAAAACAAAATATTGTAGCGTCATATAACCAATACCTTATCCGCGATAAACGGTTTTACACGCCATTGTGAAATAGAGCACACAAGTCGCGGGAATTAGATTAATGTGCTAGAGTAAACTTTGCAGCGCGCTTCCTTCCTTAATGCACCGCAATATCGCTTCCAAGCAAATATACTCCCTTAACCTAACAAGAAAATATGTGAACAAAACTACGTACGAACCCACCTAAGGCCACATCCACACCTCGGGTTTGAATTTTTTTCACTTCTATTAACATTCATGTCAAGTTTGTTTAGGCCGTGGTTCGGACTTCGGACAATCGTTTTCGGTAACATTGTACTGACTATCTGCAACCGGCCTAATGCCGTGAATAAGTAAGTAGACTGGCGAGCCTGTTAATGCCGGGACCCTCAGAATAGCGGTACAGGATACGCCTTTAGCCTTTATAGCAAGAGATAAACACTTATCTACATAAGCGTAAATAGTGATTTTGTTTCGGGTCGGATTTGTTTTCGTCTTTGCACCGGTTTATGGAATTAACTTGGATGTTAGTGGGGATTAAGTGTTTTAGGTCGGTTTTGGGTGAGCGGAGAAAATTGAATTCGTAATTATACTAATAGTAGGCGTGCCTAGCTACTAAGCGGCTTTCCTTTAGTTTTATAGACACGCCTTGGAAACATTGCGTTGCGTTTATCGAATCCTATTTGTAGGTGGAAATAACCTATTATCTATCGGAAAACCCACGATAATCGAAGAATTTCTCCTTAAAAATCTTAATAAAATGTTCACGAAAAACAACGCTTTCAAGGGAATTCGCCTACACCGACAGAAACATGAATTCTCAAATTCGCTTGCAAACCTAATTTCCTTTTCTGCGTGTGGTTCTCGGATAAAAGTGATGCTATCTCTCCGTGGGCGTCAATCGAGATTCGAGTAGGTAATAAGTATCTAGGGCTATATAAGGCATCTGTTTACGCAGATTATTATGTAAATGGTTTCATGTCTGCCCTATCCGTAACTCATTAAGTCGTGATGTTGGTACTGGACTTGATAGATACTGGTAGTGGATACTTTGCTATCAGCACTCTGTTATCTCGACGGCTGTCCTGACATGATTGCTACACGTAAACTGCTTTTAACATTCTCGAAACGATTTATACTTATGAGGTAGCCTCTTATCTAAATTAGTGTTTTAGTGACGTATTTAACTAAGTTTAAGACGAAAATTAAGTTTTTTTGGTAAAATAAAAGCTTATAAATTAAATGAAAACGGGATATAGTAACTATCAAAAAATCCTTAGCAAATAGTTTTACCGATTAATTGCGTTACACTTCGGGCCATAATAAGTTATCCACCAAATATACTAATTTTATTCGAAAATAAATATGTTCTGTAGAATATACAGTTAAATCGTATTTGGTTTTGATAAAAACCTTACTTTTTTCCCTGAAAGCTAGAATAATATTTTAGTGGATTACTGGCACGGCAAACGAATTGGTGTTTAACTAACAACGTAGTTGGGCGAGTGGCCGAGTAAATTTCATCTCAGTAAGCCGAACGAACCAAAGCGGCGATGCACTAGCTAATAACGTTTGAAGATTAACTTTTCCGTAACGACTACGATAATAAATGGAATGAATTACAAACAGTTTTTTTTCGCAACTAAATTAAAGTTGAATTATAAATTGTTTTTTCTGTCCCCTAGTAACAATTATGTGTACTTTAACATGACTGTGTCAAACTGTGTTTTGCTAATAAAATCTTATTATTATTATATTGTAAAATTAATTGCTGTTTGTTTTGACTATAAAATCTATCCTATTTAAATAGTTCGCTGGTATAATAAACGATCAATCGGTTATCCTGATAAACCGTTTTTGTTTCAACCCCAAACTAACAATGTTGATCTGTTAATTGTACTTAATGGAGAATAGGGCTGTCTAATTTATATGTTCGCCGTTTATTATTTATATTATCAAAAGTTAGAACCAATATTTGTAAGCCATTCAATTTTCTGCTTTGTTTAAGTTCGTCCCAGCGGAAATTTTACGGAAGGCGAGTTTGTAGTATTACGTCAATTGGGTCAGTCTTGTCGATTGGTATGACAGGGTAATTAAAATTGAGAATTTGTAGTTAATAGGTATGAGGTGCATTTTGACGAAAATATCTTAGAAAGTAACCTGGGTGCTATTATTCGTACAGTGCTTTAAAAAAAAATCATTTTTGTCATAAACAAGCTAAAAAATAAAAGTGAGAGAGAAGAAATCGCAAGTGATTCATTTAATTGCTCCTCATGTATTTAGAGATTTAACTACACCTAAATATTTTAAAATTCTTTGTGAAACCACTTAACTATTTAACAAGATATTTATAAATTATATTCTAGTAAATGAGAGGATAATTTCTAAGTTACCTAGACATTTCCATTAAGATTGTACTTTATATTAAAAAGGTCTGTTTAAACCAGAAACGTTATGAAATGGCCGCCTCGCTGGGAACTCAACCTTCGAAAGAATCGACTAAACTTTGCAAGCAAAAAAATAAACTTCGTTTGCCAAACAAATAGAAAGTTTTAATTGAAAAACAAAATTTCCAAGGGAAAGGCTTCATTTTCCAGGTTTCTTAATAAAAGTGGCGAAGTTGATGTCTAATTGAGTGATGTTTTTGATTTCAATTCTTCAAGCTGATACTTTTTTTTAAAAGAAAGTGTAAGGAAACAAATGTAAAAGTATTTTTAAGTCTTTCTGTTTTCTTAAATTAATTACTGAATGAGGAAAATAATGCATTGAAACTGAATAAACGTATTTTTCTAACCTTATTTTTGTCACTGTTCTATATTCAGCTACATAAAAGCCGTCCCAAAAGTATCAAAGCAAGAAAGCACTTAAAAACAGCGAGAAACCTCAATAGAGCATCCGTCTTAGTCATAGACCTTTCATTTCACGAGTAAACCCACAACGCGCCAACCTTTGACCAACTGTAAATAGACAGGGCCGCGACCCACTAACAAACTGAACAGGCTGAACAACATCAAGGCCTGTTTTCTTTCCCTATTTAAAAAAAGAACTAAGTGACTACGCGTTTTCCTTAAAAAGAAGCTATGTTTAAAAAAAAAACACTCAAAGAAGTAAAGAATAGGACCTCCTTACACGTCTGACGGACCTCATTGAAACAGGTTCTCAATGTCGCCCTATTTCTATAGAACTTCCATAAAGCATTGTTAACGTGCCATAAAATGTTTGAAGTTAAACGTAAACAATGAATAAGCGAGGATAAATGTAATACTTTGGCTGCGTTCATAATTTGTACCATTTGGCTCTTTACAGCTTCAAAGCAAATGGGACTTACCAACGCAGTCTCGCGAGTGAAGAAAGCACATTATTCAGTTTAAACATGCAAGTAGCTAAGAAGTGATTGATTGCAAAACCATCTACATTTCTACAGTTAATATAGCCGTAACTATGTAGGTACGGGGAAAAACCTTGTGTTAATTTTCCTTAAAATATACGGAATTTTAAAAACGTTTTCCGTTGCTTCCTAATTACAATAATGAACTTAGTCTTCCTCAGTCTACTTGATATAGCTATCTTCAAAGTTCCAACGCAGCACTCGGTTCTAGGCTTTTAATTACTCAGTATAAAAGCAAGTTAGAAACAAATCAAACAATGAGAGAGATTAACAAACTAGGTGTAATAGTCATTTGAGTTATAAATGTAGCGGAACGATTTTGCGACAGCAAAGAGGTGTAAACACACTCAGCATTGGCCATTTTACGGTGAAAACTAAGTTTATGAAACTCACCGCACGGCTAACTTCATTATCCCACCTAGAGGTAACGCTGGGAATTTTTGCAACGTTTATTCGCCAAACAACCCCTACTATATCCGCTTTTGTACTAAAATAATTAATTAACCCCAAAAAGTTTAGTAGCCTGATAACTCCTTCGAAAATAACGTTCTGTTTAGAAGTCGAGGTCTACCTTTTTCTTTGTAATTTCAATTTGTGTAGTTTGTTGCCTCGACGAAGATTGTTTTAATTATTTTTGTGGAATGAGATTCTTGAAAAATATTAACAAAAGTTTGTGAAACGAAATTAAGTTTGTACATAGGTACTTTTTTTTGGTGTCCGTGACAAGTCTTTTTCAGTGACGAATTCAAAATATAAAGCGCTTAATAAACCTTTAACTAAAAAAATGCCATTCTTCATCCTTTCGTTTCCTTACAACAACAAATTGTAATACATTCACATTTGTAACAAAATATCCAAAATTATAATAAGAATACGTGTCCGTGTTCTAAGTTAGGCGAGAAGTGGATTTTATTTAATTAAATACCTTTTACACGGCGCGTACACTCGGGGGCCATTATTTAAACTCTTACCTGAAACAAATAAACGGAAACATTTAATTTATTTTTCAAGTTCTTGGATTCTAGGTCTTATTGTCATGATGAATAAAGCAAAAATTCACTGAAGTAATTAAGCGTAAAGATTTCCACGGTATAACATTTCCTTCGTCGCATATTTTTTTCTATAGTAGGCATAGAAATATTAAATGAAAAGATTTTCATGTTTTTTTTTTTTTTAAACAAACACTATTCTTTTGTAGTTTGAAGTCAAAATTGGAAGCTACAACAATCATAATTAAAAGCAATGACAGAACATGCACACATTTAGGTGGTATACTATCGCTATTAGTACTAAAATAAACAATTCTCCCTCATTAAGTTATCAACACACTGAATCTGAAATTAGTAACTCAGCTAAAATATGTATTCATGGTAGTGCCGAACAGAAACATATATTATGCAGCTGAATATAGTGTTATAGTACTCCAGTAATCAGAGCCTGTGTTTCTGTTGGCTGTGCCGCCACAGTTGGATACACACAAGAGGCTTTATCATTTCCGAGGCTCCCATAAATCGAGCTCCTAGCGGAACATTTGCAATGACTGGAACATCTGTTGCTCCAATATTGTCCGTTAAAAGATGCAACTTGGAAACAATGTCTTTCGACATTAAGGGGACTGTTGAAAGTAGGTTTCCATATACAAGAATAATAGAATAGGATGTATGTGAACATACAATTTTGTCATTAGCATCGACGAAAATTGATTCAACCGAAGCGTTTGACAAACGCGCCAAAAACAAAAACAAAATCAGCCTCAACACGTCTAAAGCGTCTAATATTAATATTTATGCAAATGTCAATATTAAAATCATTCCGGGCACGAGCCAGAATATCAATGAAGCATCAAATACGGCCGAGAGAACCTTTTTTGGTACGCAATCGACACAGAATCGATTCGCAATAGGGTTTTAGCGAAGCCACATTGAAATTATCCGGGCTTTGGGCACCGGATATTAAACACAGATGGCCAGGGACAATCACACAGCTAATAATTCCAATAACGCAGCGAAATACACAGTTTTGTCCACCACTTCAATTGATTATGTATTAATGTGTGCTCACTGTATTCATGAGTGCCCATTCACCTACATTTGGAGTAGACCCACTGATAATAATGTTCAATTTGTCACTAATATTTTCAATTTACATTCAAATATTGTGAAGTTGTTCTACTTCAAATCGATTGAGGTGAAGTAACAACATAGGTACTAAACTAAATATTAATAAATCGAAATTATGCGCTAAAATGCTCAGCAACGAGGTTTTGGTACTGAATATCCCAGTCCGTTGAGAGGAATAATGAAAGGGAGAAGAGATGAGTGCAATCCGAGAATGTTCCAGCTCGTCATTAGCATACAGATTGATCCACACGCCGAGACGACGAAATGCTGGTAATGAACCCAATTCAATATACAACTGAATGATTGTGTTTCAAGTTCTAATAGTGTGCTTTTAAAGCGTTGCGAATGCAATTTAATTACTCTTTCCGCCACTCTCGTTTCAGTATCGATTTTATTTTGATTGAACGAAAAATTAAGTTTTTTTGATAACCGCTAGCCCAGTCTAACTACTCGCTTACCTTCATTTCCTTAACTGCTATAGTAGTATCAGTCTTTCCTGTCTTCAATTGGTCATTTCTTAACATTGCCTCATCGGTCATCGTACCTTCGTCTACTAAAATTTCTGTGCTATTTTTCCTGGAATGGTTAATTATATCGGGTTTCTCGGCGCTCATCAGATTACTCGCATTTTCATTTGTACAGTTCTCTTTTCCAGATTTTCGGTCTTCGACTGAACGTGATTTATCTTCGGAACTTTTTATTTTGAAACAAGATATCGATTTCTTATCTTCTTTACCATCGCTTCTACTAATTGGATCATTTTTATCACGTTTGCGTTCGTCTTTCTTGTGGTTCTTTGCGGCGCTTTCCAACTTGAGACGTTTTTTCTTACCATTCCACTTGGAGTTGACGTTTTTGGATCGATTGCTATCATCGCTTGTGCCAACGCTGTCGGAGCAGACGGGGTTAACTAGGATTTTCGTTGACTTAGCTTTTCGTTCTATTTTTCTCAAATTTAGTAAGTTTCCGGTTGAGTGGATGAGGGTAGGCGATGAATTGTGTGATGGAGAACTGTCTTTTGCGTCATCGCTGGAGCGTCGGACAGTTGCAGGTATCAGTTTTAGGGCTTTCATGGCATCAACGGGGTTATGGCGTATTTTATGTGTGCCCAGTGGCCCCATAGCAACTGGTGGTCCTCCTTTAAATAATAACGCCGTCTCCGTTGGTTGACAAACACAAGCTAACATTTTCAATATTCATTTAATTTACTTATCACTATTATCACTCACATATTTGGTGTATTATTATGGTGTAACGACACGTAACTAACTAAAGATAGTGTAGGCGTCAAGTGTGGCTGGAAACCTTGTTGATTAAGAGAACAATGTGGCAAATCAACGCTGAAGTTTAAACTCGGTTATGAAGACAAAACTGCAGCGTAAACAGAGTTAATCGCGACTGAGTACGTGAGGGGTTTGCGGGAGTGTTTACTATACGACTGTCAGATATCTCATAATGCATCACACGCGTATGACGCGTACATTAAACTTTCCGCCTGCGCGGAGACATGTAATTTCTAACTGAATAGCGTAATCATCACCGTCATTTGAATGCTCGATGTGTCTTTACTTACTGACTTCCTCATTTCATAACAAAACATACGAATTTAGGTAACGAACACATTGTGTACCACACAACAGGGAATAACCCAGATAGTGTGGAATACAACTTTTGCATCGAAGATTACAAACCTTCAAATCCCACAGAAAAAGTGGCTATTTGCATCTGAAAATATTCGGAGTCATTTATAGAGTTTACTGAACAAAATAAGCGAAAAGTGAACCGCAAACATTTTGTCCCCGAATCCTTTCTCTGGGGAGGAAAAAGTTCAAAAGCCAGTTACTGCTTTATTCCGCGTATTCTCGTATACGTACTTACGCCACGAGTGAAAAGTTGACGTTATCGGATTTTCTGCTCGAGCATGTCACAATGTCTCACAGAGGTTTGTATTTATCGTGGGATAGATCTGTTGCGGCTCTGATACACTATTTTCTTGTTGACGTTACCCTCTTTTCAACCTTTAAAAAAACCAATAATATGAAAAATATAGTTGAATAACATTTTCAGTGTAGCCTATCGTCCTTTTATCATAAATTCCAACGTAAATATGGTCACCCTTCCTAAAAGCATTCATATCTAAAAGCGTCCACCAAAGTGGAGGGCCACTTGCATAATTATATGAATATCAATCAGGTAAGGGCAATTAAAGTGAATCATTTGAATGCCGAGCGTTTGCTTTGGTCCAATGTTCAGACTTTGAGTGCCCGTAAAAACAACAATTGGACCGATTCCTCTCAATCATTTACATTACGAACGATATCTATACGACGACGAACGGTTATTCATGAAATATATTCACGGAAAAATGAAAAGAAAATGAACGCAGCGAATAAGTTCGATACAAAATGAACAATTTATAGGCAGAATACTTTACGTTGTCAATACGTTTTTATTTCGTTATGTATGTATATTTAACCACCCAAAAAGACGTTTCCTTGAATAAACTTTCGTGTTCGGCATAAAATATTTTTATTAAAAAACGGAGAATACATTATAAAGCAATAAATGAACTTCGCGTATAAAATAATTGGAATTGTGACGAAATTCTCCACATTGTTCATTCAAATATCATTCATATGATATTATAATTGGGGGGAAATATTGAAGTCAATATGAAATGATCATTCCATTTCACACGGTGGATAAACAGTGTAAATTATAAACCGAATAACTGTTTCAAGTGAGATGAATTAAAACACTTCAGTGTGTCCACTTCCCAAGTTAAAAGCACATGAAACTTTTTACTCTCCGCGTGTGCTCCTCAACTTAAGTATTAAATGGATCTAAGCGCATAACAGCATCCATCCTTCCACCATCCTTTTACCATTTAACTCTGCCTTATAAATAGAAAAACTTTCTAGACAAGCTCGAGTGACGTAAGTGGATGGTGCTATGCAAAATTTGCACGTACAGAATTCAGTCCAGGCCGAATTATCCAGGTATGGTCAGGTGTAGTGGCTGGAATGCTTAATATTAAGTCTACGAAGACCGCCAACTATGTAGGTATTCTAGGATTTTTTGCCTTATTTGATTTAGGTTGAATTCGCAAGAAAAACTATAGTCAAGGCATTGTTTTTTTCCTGGGATAAAAAGGGTCAACGTAGGCAAGAATGGTTTATTGTATGTATAGTCCACGTTACAAATGGTCACTTGGAAGTTTTTTTTATTATTTGATCAAGTTTAATTAAGCAAAGATAAAGAATAATTATACAACGTGTAACAGAATAAACGCAATACCTCTTAAGGGGTCATTGTACTCATCATTATGAATAACTTTTACTATGGGACCAACTCCGAAATCGCGAAAATAAAATCAACTGTTCAGTACATTTCGTCGAGTTATGTGCACATAAATGTATGGGGCAGTTGATTTTTTTTTTCGCGAAAAAAAAATGTTCGTCCCATCGTGAAAGTTGTTCATAATGATGATTAGGTAAGAGCTATTGCGTTTATTCTGTTACACGTTGTATAAAGGTATTTGCAACTATAATAACTCCTCTGGAAAAGAGAAACCCATTAATATTTCAACGAACGGTAGATATTATCATTGTTGACGGTGAAAATGCAAAGGCATAAAATGCAGGCCCGTATGCCGTCACCAAGAAATGTAATTTCAGGTTCCACAATGTTGAGAAATTTAATTTGAAGTTGCTGAAAATCGTTATAAGGCATTCATATTGCAGTGGGAATCGCGTCGGAACATTTCAGAACAGTTTTAATTTTGCACATTTCAATGTAAATAAATATTGAATGGACGTCGTCGACGGATTGAAAATGTTACAAATTAAAGCAGAGAACATGTTTAATTAAAACCATTACAATTTATACTTTTAAGGTTTATAGATAAGTGATACTTTACTTAACTTACTGCAAAGGACATTCAAAGTCAGTATAAATAAAATTCGTAGAAGCATGTGCTTAAAATATATATGTATACTGAAACTTTTAGCTAAC
Source organism: Mamestra configurata (assembly GCA_002192655.3). Classification (NCBI taxonomy): domain Eukaryota; kingdom Metazoa; phylum Arthropoda; class Insecta; order Lepidoptera; family Noctuidae; genus Mamestra; species Mamestra configurata. The sequence goes on from NDFZ01005158.1 coordinate 117,455, forward strand.
AGTTTCCGCGTACGTTTTGTGTTTAATTGACAAAGCGGCAACTCATTATTTCATGAATATTTCGAGATACCTCATTAAAATTTCATCCTAGATAGTAAAAGTTAATTATAAAATGAGAGCTTTTCTTTGTTCTTTTGTTACGTGTAGCCTCAACGCCACAAAAAAAAACCTTATTACGTAGAAAGGCGAATTGTAAAATAACATTTAGGTACGTAAAAACATATTTAAAACCAGCTAAGTGCGAGTCGAACCCTCACGCGAAGGGTTCCGTACCATAAACCGACAAAAAAACACGTTTCTTGTATGGGAGCCTACTTTAATTTTCAGTTGAATTTAATTTTATTATTTGTATATTTACAAACAATATACAAATAGCGGCAATAGAAATACACAATCTGTGAATGTTCAACATTCTACCTTAATAGGTAGACTGTTGAACATAAAGAACCGTAATCGGTTCTTGAGACATAGCCCGCTGACAAACAGACGGACGGACGGACGGACCGACGGATAGCGGAGGCTTAGTAATAGGGTTCCGTTGGTTACCCTTGGGGTACGGAACCCTAAAAAGTGTAACACTCTTCTATCTTACTGTACAAAGGGTTGTTAACCTTGTCCAAAGTCTGTGACGTCAGATATTGCGAGAGTAAGTGCGCACATTCAGGGCGCACGACACTGTCACATCGGAAGTAGGCTCGGAAGCCAAAGTGAACCGAGTCTCCTGCCTCCACCCACAGCTTCCCTTCCTCCCCTATCATACAGCGGCAACTAGCTCGCAGCTAGACAACTTACAGTTTTGGAAATAGGAAATTACCTACTTTGTGTTTGTGAACAGACATGACAGAGTAACTATGGAATTTGAAGAAATTTTAAGTAGTTGCCTTAAATAGCTACCTACAAGCTTTTATTTGGTTTTTGTTTCTGTTTTGTGTTATATGTATAGTTTTCTTTTTTTGTCAATTTTCTGTTTCAAGTGATACATGTAATTTTGGCCATATTTTGTTTAAACTTTTAGTTACTGTATTTGTTTAGCTGTAAGTTTTCCTAAAATAAATAAAATAAAATAAATCAAGATGTATCTTTAAAATAAATCTCATTAGTTTCCCACTATCCATTCATGTCTGGAATACTAATGCTCTGAAAATTCTATTTTAAAAGTCCATTCGCGAAAATCCCATTGATTCACTCAGGAACACTTCACTCTCGAAATAAAGGACCAGGAAATTCCCATTAAAAGAGCTTTATTATTCAACCCAACGCTCTAGCGGAAAATTAAGAAGTATTTCTCACACAATGGTTAGTGAAATTGCTTGTACTCGTAACTTCGCAGAACCGTTTTCGTGCTTTGACATCAATCACAAAAAGTTAGACCTCGTCGCAACGCTTGTTAATTGAAAGTTATTGCATGGAAATATGTTACAGTTTTTCAAACATAAATTTTTGTATTTATATCCCGCTATAGACAGTGATTCGGGAAATTATATTTTCTTTTTTTTTCGTCGCGGCTTTCAAAAACAACAAAATTGTGAAGAGCTTAGGGTGGCCGTAAATTCAATTTTAAATTACTTTATGTATCCAGGCGGGGCTACGGCAATAGCTGTGAATGAGCTATATTGTCTTGAGGAAAGTAATTGTTTTTAACATATTTACAGTATTACATAAGCTTGGTATGACCCGACAGTATGAAACTGTACACATTTTTAATCCCAGCGCTCTAGTCAACAGAGGTACTTAATTAATTCAAACGCCAAAGTTTGCGTTCGCACAGCCTTAGAAAAACAAGTCACGATTCTTTTTATCAGAATATTTAAATTGTTTATAATCGTCATTAAACTTAATTTGCGTAAGATAAGATTCCAATTAAGCAAAATTATGTAATTTTAATTGAATAAGCAATAAGGTTTAATTAAGAACGTACTTATAACGGGCCAAAAAGGTACATATCAGGAGCTACGACAGTTTTATAATTAATTAGGAAAGATGACATCGTATTAACGCTTCTAATAATGTGCTGAAGGGGGCTCTTCAGTTTTCAATAATCAAGTTTTGGAAATAACTTCACACTGTCTTTTGTTTGTAAGTCAGGGGACTCACGTGCGAGTGGCACTGAAGTATGTTCATGAAGGATGGGTCCATCGATCCCTGCTCAATTAAAGCGAGATTTAATTATCGCACCCGCATTGAGTAGTCACCCGAATGTGAACCTGCCTTTATGGAGGGACGTTTAATTTATTAATTTTCCTTACACTCGGTGACATTATTAAGGGGAACTTCTCTGTATCATTTGCAAGAGACGATGTCTTAGTCCAGACTCCAGTGACACAACGCAACTTTGTTTCATAAAAATGTAGTACATGAACTAAAACATGAAAGTTTGTAAAAAAGGCTCGTAAATCCACAAGCCAAAATTGAGTCACATAAATATAAAATAACATCTCTTCTGGGCATAACTTTAGCTTGACGTAACATTTTCTCAACAAGTTGAAATTTTTATCACACCGTTTCAGAGAATGAGTGTAATTGGAATATTTCATAAATTAATCAGATTGAAAAAGTTTTCAAGTGAATAAGTTTGGTTTTTGACACACTTGCCGAAATCAACTTTGGTTTTGTACGGGGTTGAATTATCATTGAGTTTCTGTCAGCTATTCCGTGGATTCCTTGAATTAATAACAGAGGACTTTGGCCTGACCTTTTGATGTCAATTACATTAATTAAAATAATTACGTAACACTTAGAAACAAATACTTCCTTGAAGACTGTCTATACTAAGAAACTACGGCTAGCCGTAGTTTCTTAAAAATCAGTTATAAAATGCGACTTCAAAGAAACTTTCTTTATTTTTTTACAGGAAGTTACAGTTGAAAGTAGTTGAAAGTTAAAGACTTAAAATTCAGCCTTTTTATCCACCAATAGTTTTCAAAGAGATCTCATAACTACACTATCGTCCTTAAAGCCAAGTTTACATAGTTTATCTCAGTCCTATGTTAAAATATACGCGTAGTGAAACCTCATTGTTCCGTCCTCATATGAAACAATAGTAATTCATTATTGAAGTCTAATCCCGCCAGCCACTTCCACCATAATTAGATAATCAACACCGAGTTCATGCTCATCTTAGTAATTGGTTTATTACTCATGGCAATCTGTTGACGAAATTATGAGGAAAATAAACCTTATTTACTTGTAATTATCGCGTCATAACCACATACGTCGACATCCACAGAAATGCTAAAAACTTTTATGCCGCTGCATTTTCTCCAAAGAAAAATGAGCGACATTTTAGCATATGTAAAGAAAGCCGGCACACATTTGTTTACGGACTTGTATTTCCCATATTTTTAAATATGCTGCAAAACACACGTTGGCTACATGTAACATAAAATGTCGTATTTACAAAAAAAAGATTAACTTCTCCCGAGTATAAAAACTTCAGGCAACTTTTCTTTCTAAGTTCTAAAGGCGTTGTAACATTCAGAATTTTCATAAAAACTGAGTTGTGTGTTAATAAAACTTGTGCAGGAAAAGGGAGCACAAGAATCACTTAACACTGGTCTGTATAGAGGTATTGTTCAGTAGTGGGACATAGCGAGGTTAGATTAAATTCCAGATCGGTTGATATCGAATACGACGACGCGACGTAGAGAACCAAACCACTCCCTTCAATTGCCAATAATTCACAGACATAATAAATTACTTATCCTTCATAGTCGTTAAACAATTCCATGGAACACACATTCCTTGAAAACTCTACTTCTCTCTAATAGGCTCAATAAATAATTCGCTTTGCATAGGGTGCGGGCGGCCCGATGGATTATCTAACGACTATTAAACCCAAATAATATAATAGAAAACGAGCTTAGTTTTAAACAGCCGTAAATCAATTTCGCCTCAAACGTCTAATTGAGTTGAGCGAACAATTCAGATGGAAGATATCCGTTAAAGGTAATTTCCCTTCATTCTAAATTGAATTTTTGCTACATACAGGCTCTACTTGTGCGGAAACATTGGCTATTAAATAATGCACAAAACAGAAGGCCGTGAAGGCTGCTTTGATTCATTATAGAATATTAATTACCCGGAGCCTGAATTGTCCAAAGGAGCGTGATTTATTTTATAAAGATTATCTACAGGAGATTGCCCAGCACAAAATGGGGAACTTAAGGGTATCTATTGTTTGTTCCAACATCCGGGATACTGAGATTTACGACTTTTTGTGTTTCTTTTGTTTCCAATCAACCCAATCAGGATAAATCATTGGACAATTTTTTTTAAACAAGGTTATGTCTACCAAAAATGGTCAGCAATCTCAGATACCAAGCTGAAGTTAATGATGCAAAAATACAGTCATAATTAAGTCAAAGATCAAGAATACTGCAGACTTTTAAAAGCAATATACTAAGACAACAGAAGCTCAAAGAGTCAACAATGTAAAGTATTCCTTAGTGGAAGTTTCAACTCATATCATCTTTAGAAGGAATATCATCTTTAGAAGGAATAAGCTCAGCGCGCTTTACTGCAATGTTCCGCTCCATTGGCAGCCATGAAGACTTAAAGGTTGCTGCAAAATTATATCAAGTCAGTATTTAACTTGGAAAAGTTTCGTAACTAGTTGAAACAGTTTTCTGATTGAAATTTTCAAGATATGATGGGAAATGGAGTGTATTAAATAACGCATGCATTTCAAACAGATTCTTCACATTTTACTATGTAAATAAGTTGTTCGCAAAATTGTACGGTCCTACATACGTATAAAACTTTCTAATAGAATTTCCGAAATCAAAAAAAAAGAACTGGCCACAGAGGCCAGTACTAACTTTAAAATTAGAATTTCTTAATATTAAGAAATTCTAATTTTGAAATTCAACCCGTTCAACCTTGGCCTTTGCAGCCGTTTTATAGAGCCTCCTACAGCTTCCGCAAGCACGTCTCCTTCCACCGCTTACAAAACATCGATACTGATAAAATGGCGCTGTCAGTATTTTTCATTTATTACCTTCAAGGAAAAACGGTCATTATTCATCGGTTCCCTCAAATTATCTACTTGTCAAGTTCGTTTACACATTTTGGGCTACATCAAATTTTTCTCGAAACTTTTACGTTAACCTTGTTTAAGTTAGATGGAATATTTACTAACTCTGGCACATAGCAACAACAAACCAAATAAGCTTTGGTGTTAAACTAAGAACCACATTTTGTCTATCTTTAGGAATATTCCTGAAAACCTTTCAACAGAGTGAAGCCTAATTTAATATGTAGGGAATTTGTGAAACCTTCCAACTTATGCTTAATAAAGCAACTTTCCAGACATAATCAAGTTAAGTCACGTGTCACAGAATTTTATGAAAATTTTCACTTACAAAGTAACGAGCTCACGCGATGCTCATACGCAAACAGACTCCAAAATGTAAATCTTCAAAGCATGAATGAAACACGAAGCTTTACAATACGTTTTTGCCATTCAGAATAAATCACTTTACGAAAGTAGAGCAAATGTTTGTACGCCACCCTCCGTTTACGACTTGAAAGAGAAAGGGCATTCATTCATCTGAACGATCATATAAATGTTAGCAAACACACGACTTTTATTCATTGACATGATCAACGACAGTGGGATGGTCTGATCCTGACCTAAATAACAGACATCCCGCATATTTGCAACTTAAAGTCGCAAGAATTAGTCGAGCCACGATCGCAAAAGCGTTGTTGCGAAGTTTTAATGTGGATATAGTAAGTTTACGCGACATCTGCTACAAATTTTGCGAGTATAGAGGAGTAAGTTACTTTCGGGAGCCTAATTCTTGGAAGATATTAGTAACATTTTGTATTTAGATTTACATTATGAATCAAGTTTTATGTCCAGAAGAAAAATGCACATAAAATACAATAAAAACATGCTATCCCCGTCAAGACTACAATATTAAATTTAAAAAAAAAAGCTGGATCAAATAGTTGTCTGTAGCCTGTCTTTTCTTCAACGTGTTGAAGTTACTTGAACACATTCTAAACAGACCGATTTTAGAACATTGTAAAGGAAAGTTCTCAAACATTTGGCCCGTTGTGTAGAGATCATCCTACCTGTTGGATGTGGTTGGATCATTAAGTTAATACCCCCTTTTGCTTGGCTTACGGGACCCCCGAAGTGTTTGGGTGTTTACATGACGCATTTTTGTTCCCTTTCCTCTTTTCTTCAGAAGATTTATTATCTTGTCTCAAGGACGGGTGAAAAGGAGTTGAAGGGCTATTAGAACGGAAGATCTGCTGGGAGTCCTTTAGAAGTGGTATAAAACCTTTCATCTTAAGGTAGGTGCTTGTGATCGGACATCTGAAAATATTCGATGGAGGATTTTTATTACACAGCTAGATATGTAAGTAATTAGGTAATGATTTATGAGGAAAGAAATGTCCCAAGATGATCAAGTAATTAAATTAATTTCATAAATTAAATGTCCCACTACTTAAATAATGAATGTGACTTTTCCCACAAGCACGAATACAAATATGCTGAGCACGAATACAACTTGCATAATTTTTGTAATTTAGTTTTTTTTTTTGGTATGCACATGCTTGCCGCAAATAAACTCTTTTTCTTTATTTCTTTCTTTCTTCTTCTTCTTTCTTTCAAATATTACAAAAATACGCTTATGAGAAAACCCAACCTTGTAAATAATTACGAGTGAATAGTTCGCAGAATTCCAGGTTTATCTTCATTGAAACCTTTGAGATATTTGATTTAACTTAGAAAATACTAAGTACCTAAACAGACATTAAGACTAACAGTTTTCTTAAAGAGAATACTATTCCTACAATTTTATTGGTACCACACGGAAATTATTGTGGGTCATCACCAGGCCCTTACGAGATGTAATTAATTCGAGTTTCTGACTGTTTCTCGTAATGATCCATCAAGATAGCGATAAATTATATTATTAACTAGAAACATTCGATTTTGTTTAATAGATTGATTGCTAATTATATTAGGCCGCTTATAGGTACTAAACAGTAGGTGTACCTAAGTACCTATAAAGAGAAAGAGGTAGGTTCTTTATTACCGCCTGATTATACAGCGTTTATTTTATTATGATGGAAATGAACTTTATTGACCTTTAACACAAAATTTTCTCATTTAAGGGGAAACAATTACGATAGTCTAGCAGTGATGCGGCTATTTTTGGCGGGATAAATATATAAATGTATAGATTGACAAGCCGTCTATGAATGATTTGTAATGGAATTGTAGTGCTTGCAGTAGATGTTTTACCCCCACATTCTTCAGTACGTACCTACACAACGTGCTTCCTGAACACTTTTGCCCGACCTGGGAATCGAACCCACGCTCGGCAGTCGCGCTTGCGACCGCGAGACCAACAGAGCAGCGGGTTGCCGTCGCATCGGAATATGAGAGTGATGGAAGAGGGAGTACACCTGTGTTTACGAACACACAATCAATACAATCTTACGGAATCTGCAATTTTGCGGTGACATATATATACCTATATTTACTGAAGAATGTGGTGATAAAAAATTATAGGCTCGCGTTTAACCACTATCTCACCGGATGGTAAGATGGACTTAAAGAAATTCCACAACGTTACTTTAATTATAAAAATCGACCTACACAAGGCAGTATTTGCAGTGAAATTCGTAAAAAAGGGGTTTGTCAATACTTGGTATTTATTGTTTGTGATTTGAAACATTTCTCAAGAAAAAGATAAGCGACAAAGAACCTACGTGTCGCCACAAATATGAGCTTGTAGCAAATTCATTAAACCTTTTATGTAAATCCAATAGATCGCTTGTATGTTTCCCTATGGAGCCACGTCACATACAGGACGTAAAAGGAGGTCCCATATCTATACGGAAAACATCGCAAATGTCAGCATAATGTTTATATTATATTATGGGTAAACTGACGGATGTCTTCCAGGGTAAATAAATTGAAGCAAACATACTGGGTACGGTAACAGAAATATTGGGTTATAGGGAGATTCTCATCTATCAATTTCCTTTTGGGTAAAATCGTGAAAATTATTTTGTGGATAAGAATCTGGATGAACTAAGTTTTATTTTTAAGCAATATTTGCATTCGAAAAAAAGCCTCAATTCCCAAACATGCGAATGTGAACAATGCTTACAAATTATTAGAATTTGCACTCTGATATGCTTTATAAAAAACTGAAAAATCTACTGAATAACAAAAGATACTTCAGACAGATCTTTCGTTAGCTACTAGATGGTAGTAGCCTACTACCATAAAAAGATAGTTCAAGTTAATTGCAAGTAGCTTAGCAGAAGCAAGCTTTACAAAAGCAGTCATTAATTAAACATAGGTACTTAAGTAAAGCTTCCTCCAACATCAGAAAGCTCCACGAGATCAGTCATTAACGTGATAATTTTGCAGTAGGTAAACATTTTACATTCCTATGTACAATGTACATAGGAATGTAGTTACTCAGTGGTTTCAACGTTAATCCGGCCAGGCTGACCAAATGCCACAATCAGTATCGAACGACGCGTTAATATCGAGAGTACGTCCATAAACTGTTCAGTTAACACGTTTATTAATTAACCAGTTTCAGCCTTTAAAATTCCATCATTTTATTTACGGTAAGTATATAAAATAATGGAATTTTCAGGTGTTATTTTGTCGTGTTTTCGATATTTTTACGCGTTGGAAAGTTAACATTGCAGGTGACAATTTCGTGTGGTTTGCGTTCAATATTGAAGTTCTGCTTTTAGATTATGCCAATAATTTTACGTTCCATATCGACACATTTCATTAAAAAACATTTTATAATTTAATAGAATCTTACTGTAACATTCAAATAAAATTCAACAATGGATTGTTTAATATTGGGACAAGTTAATTTATGCCCACCAAACTTAACATGAAATCACCAAGTTTAAAAAGCGCTCTAAGCTTAAGCGCCTTTCCTTTACGAAAACCAGCTGAAAATAGGATGGGACAATTTCATATTTAATATTCTAACTTCAGGCCGCTCTCAACATTCTTTACTCAAATTAGAAATATATTTCAGACTAGAAGTCGTCAAAATGAGATTGTCCCTTTAAACTGAGTAAAAGCTCTTATATAATCAAAATGTAAGTACGACTTTATGGCACAATTAACCGGCTATTTAGCACATAATATAATTCTTAGAAGGTTACAGATTGTCGCTTTCACAAAGAGGTTTCGGAAAAAAGGGACGACACTTTGTGTCCCTATAAATCACGCCAGACAACAAATGTATTAGTTTTTGTGGCAACGCAAATTCATTGTAAATGACATAAACTACCTGAAAATACATTTGTGTTTTACTCTCGACCCGTATTTTTATAACAGGATGTGGGCAATGATCAAATTTATTGAGAAAACAAATACGCACGTCTGTTATTATTACATTTATTTTGCTCGTAGTCGGGCAAACAGAATGTACACCAATGTTTTCTTTTCCATTTATTCGAAATACGTCAATTACGAAATAGTGCCGACCGAAGGGCACCACAGACAACATTTATTACATAACCCTAAACTACTGGAACGTAAGTCCTTTCTACCCTGTGGTACGCTTAGGGCTGTCACGCGAACCTTATGCGACCCAATAAAATTTTATTGATCTTAGGTCTCACCAACCCAAAACTAAACTCATTTAGCCCCACATTGTGGTTAATGCCACGGTGAAACTTTTATGAAAGTTTCTGAACGAGAAAATGTATTATCCTGTTTACTACACTTCTGTTTTTGCTACATTTACTTAACAAAACAATTTGTAACCTAGAACTTACTAAGAATAAGTATTAAACTACTGACCAGAGAAACACTATGTCACTGCTAAATGTTATATTTTTATTACGTATCCGTTTTCCGAGTAGCTTTACAAAACTATCTGAACACATGGTGTTTATCTGCCATCTATGACCTAGACTAGAGTCAATAGTAAAAAATCAATATCTGAAAAATAAAATAATCTCACACCGATCAAAACTATCACTTTACGAGGTAAAACGACCCACTCTATTTTAGTATCCGACTTAAATTCTAAAAAAATTACAACGGCTGTTCTGAAACGGAAATCAATATCGCCCAGATATATCTGTCCAGACTTGTAATTTAAGTTGAAAACTTGAAAACCAAATTAATTATTCGAGACTGGACGACAGAATATCATTATTTATCTAGTCCTTATCAAGGCCAAGTATTTAAATGATGTAAAGTAACTTATTGTAGCCTGCGGGCAACGGGATGCCTTCGGCCATTATTTGTGTAATAATATCTTCGCTCTTGAACTGAAAATGAACTTGCAGATAACAAAGTATCTAGTAAGTAAATAAATAAAGAAGTACTACGTAAAATTCTTGGTTTTCTTGTTTGGAAAACCTGATTAAAATAGTTTCATATATTTTTCTAATTATTTATCTAAAAATCAATTGCCTCATGTATAAAGATTTGAGAACTTGAGAATGGGTCGACCGATTTGGCTGATTTTTCTGTGTAGTATGATAGAATAATGTTTTTCATCAACCGGAAATTTAATTGCACCCGTGTGAAGCCAATGAGCGGTTCGCTAGATACGTATAAGTGAAGATTGACTCATAATCTGGAAGGCTTCAAAAAACAACTGAAAAGAGGGGTTTAGTTACCTAGTGTTTAGTCAAACACAAGTCTATTCAATACAGAAGAAAACAGTTGACATTAAAATAAAAGTAACAGTACAGAAATACCCTCTAGAACAACCGTTCGTTAAGTCGAGGATCCCATCTTCAATAGTGGACATTAACTTTTATGTCCTGTAATTAAAAAGTTAAGGCCTTCACGCTCGTTTTGCTTTTAATAAATACTTTACGGAATAATAGCTTTCTAACTTGCCTAGAAACAATATTTCAGCCGTCATAATTAGAGAAATAACGATCATTGTTTCAAGTAATTTAATTAAGTATTACATTATTTACTGAGAGAAATATTAATTAAGACGGTAGCTGTTATATGTTATGTATACATTTTAACGTCTACGTCAAAACTATTGCTTTGAAAGCCAAGTTTGAATAGTACTGAGTCGATGTTCAATGTGGTTTACACTCCATTATAATTACTTTACGCCCGTTTGCTTAAAATGTAAGTGGCTTGCAAAGGATTATACCAGAAATGAGATCTATATCTATGTCTAGAAGTATCATTTTCGTAGAAGCAGATGAGATCCAAAGGGTACTTTGAAACTGCGACTTAAAGACATCTCTTCAAAATGCTAGTGTCATAGTACTTTCTTCGATTTACACTGTCAAAGATATGCAAGGAAACGCGTAAGAATCTCCGTGTCGCGTGTTTTATATCACACTTGGGGTTATTGAAGCTTCTATAAGGTAGGTATCGATTTTCAATATTTTGATAAGCAAGCCTGAACTCGAAGGTGACTCAGAGGAGAATAACGCATGTATTCTTCACACAATGTAAGTATGTACATATTGTCCCTACATTTAGGGAAGCACGTTTGTAGGTCTACTGTATTGTATTGTAAGTAAATATATTTTTGTTACGCACTAGTTTTAGGTAATACGTGAGTAAAATTCAGAAAAAGTCTCCGAAAATATTAGTTTAACTGTGACAGCGAAATATTATAACATACGAGTATTTATGAAAATGTCCATAGGAGACCAACATGGAGAAATAAGTTTTATGTTTACTAGCTTCTGTCTATAGCCCGAGGGAACATGCTGCCGGGGTAGTACCCTATGTCCTATCCCAGGACATGTTCCACACGTGTGTCAAGCTTCATCTAAACCCAGAAGAAGAAACAAGCACACAGACAGACAGAGTCAATTTCACATTTTCAATATTAGTATCATATCAGCCGAAAGATGTCCACAGTTGGACATTTGCCATATTCGCCACGCTTGGCAGGCTGGTTGGCGAGCGCAGTGTAGTTGTTGCAATGCACAGAACCACAAAGAATGCTGCTGCCCATTCTCTGGTGAGTCCCTTAGTCGCCTCTTACGACACCCACGGGAAGTGATGGGATGGTGCTATTATTTTACGACACCATACAAAACCATACGCCATACAATATTAGTGTAGAAACTAGAATGGATTCTAGTAAAGATCTGCAGCAGACTAAATCGAAAATAATTTGCCTAAATAATTGAGTTCACAACACCAAAATCGTTTTTAAATGCAAGCCCTGTCAGTTGTTTGGAAAAGCCTTTGCAAAGTCAGCCAGCGCATATAAACTTTGTTTGGACCATATTAGCATTGCAAACCTATTTGCCATATGATTGTTCAACACTGAAATGCTCTACCGATTCAATATAGCGCATGAAACGAACTCGACCGTTTTATTTTATACTGTTTTTATTGAAACACAGAGCATTCCCGATGAAAATAGTTAATTTGAATATTATTCTCTCTTTTGAAATGGTTTTATATTGTTATAAAAGATTTTATTGGTTACAACTTTTTCAGCTGTAATTATTATGATACCTGGTTGACTGCCAGAAAATAGCTTGAGGCATTAAGCCTCTGTATGGGTACAGAAGCAGACTTAATGCCACGAACGACACAAGCAATTTGTACATTACATTTATATAAATAAATAAGTACCTAACAAAGTGGCGCTTAGGGGATGCACCTAAAAAAACTTTTGTCCAATGATCAGCACATTTTTTAATCAGGGCCGTCTTTAGTAAATAAATGTAAAATAACGAAATAGTAGGTAAATTTTTGGTTGTTACGTAATGTATCCTTCAAAAGACAAATTAATACTTAAACCTCCAATTATTGAGCTAGAAAATCGCTATTTATTTACCTATACCAATTCCATATATTGACATATCAATCGAAATTTTCCTAGCATTGAAAGCCAGGTCAAGGCAACACGTTTCAGATGGTAAACAGATCCTAAATAAATAAGTACGCACATTAAATCTAGGAAAGATGTTTGTGGATGTTTACACGCACATCCTTTATGAAAACAAGCTTCTTGTTTATATTTATACTAACGCGAACAGTGTTGAAGGAAATACTGTAAAGTTAACCTGTAGAACTTGTAAGTTAATTTCGATGAGAATGTAAACTTTTGTCCGACTCTAATTGTTTATCCATTGAAGTCTCCTGAAAAGACGAAGGATGAGGCGACAACACTGCGTTGCGGCGTCGCATTGCAAACATCTAATTGTAATTGAATTGTGTTGCTATGCGACATCGTTTTTGCGATGCGACGCTGCAACGCAGTATTGTGGCCTCTCCCGAAGGGTCAGGCTTTAAACAGGAAATAAAAGTAATCGGATGTGCTACGTGTGGGCTGAAATTCAGTTTTTTTTTTAATAAAAAATGTCATTGTCCCTCCACTATTCTGTACTAGGAGTATACTTCAACTACTTATCTTAGGGCCGAAACACATAACATGCAATGCGCCGTCGACCGTTGCGTTGCGGTGCCGCGAAACAAAGTGTAACAACTGTCGTACATGCATGCTAGAAATAAACTGAACTGTTGTTTGTTGTTTGTCTGGATTGTTGTTGTGTTGGTGTCTAAACTGTTGTTTGATGTCATGACGCTAAAATGTGTGGCGCGTCGCACAACTCAAATTTCTGCGTTGCAGCAGGCGGTGTCACCGATTTCGGCGTTGCAGCCCCGCAACGCGGTTATGTGTTTCGGCCCTTAGATTCGATATTGTTTTGACTGTACCGTTAACACACACTACATTGATCGTTAACTTAAGGGATTTAACGTTGCGTTACATATTGCAGATACCCCTTGACCATCCCATCCCAATTGCTGACACAATAAACCATTCGTCACCACACTGTCCTAACAAGGAGACTCAGCAATAATACACATCTCAACTGTCCCTAATTGCTACAAGTAATTAATTCTAAATCTCATACAACACAGTTATGCAATCAATGTTGATCACAAGTTGCTTGTAAACAAGTAATCCACGGCTTAGGACTAGAAATGTTACGGAGCTTCGATTACGACTCCCATAAGTCGGAACTTCCGATTGATATTACACCTCCGGTTCGCAAACTTATCGAAGGTTTTAAGCGGAGATCGAGGCATAACAGATAATGTTTGGGAACAAATTTATGCATGTCGCAAGAGGAAGGGGTTTCCCGAAGTGCTTTCTGGCGTCGATTACTCTTTCATCGCCCTCAACACATCACTCTTCTGCCACCACCTCTGATTCCGCCCAATAGGGTATTTGACAAAAAAATCTAATAAGTCCGTCAAAAACATTTTCAAAAAATATTGGTCACGTATTATTTCTTTTGCCACCTAAACAAAAAATGAAGTACAATACAGTGCGTTGCAAACTCGTGTGACGTCACTTGCCAGTAAACTTTTTACTGGAAAGTGACGTTACAACTTAAGCCTTATCTTTGGTGCGTTTTATTTTCGTATTTTTTTATTGTTTTGATAAAATTAAAAATACGTATCCAATATGATTCGATACAGTCTAACTGACGGACTAAATAGAATCATATTTTTAACCCAGGCAACATCCCTATCCCGGTCCCGACACCAACAAACCACATTTAAAAACTCTGGCTCCGACTTCGGTTTCGATAAAACCACCTCCGTAACATCCTTACTTAGAACTAAGGTACAGTTAACTTGAACTAGTAACTAGAACCTAGTCGAGCTATGATAGAACGAATAAATTGTAATCACAAGACCCAGTAAGATATGGTTGGACATTAATATACTGTGTTGGTGTTGGCTAATTAAGTTTAACGTGGACTATTTATCAGATGGGATTATAGTAATTTTAGTTATGGTTTCGGGCGGTTTTAACGTATTAAGTGGTATAATTTTAATAGTTTAAGTGCGTAATGTGTGCTCATATTAAGGGTTAGCTAGTTAGCTTGAGTTTGATTGATGTTTACCTTTGTAAAGTTAGCTTTGACGAACGTTTGAATGTATGTATTAGGAGACAAAGAATTAAGCAAAGGAAATGGGTCGTAACATCTGTTTGCCAACAATGCAGTTTATAGCATCATCGCCCAAATTTATAGAAAATCACTTCATATTGCCCATTGAAAATACAACCACGCTTAAATAAAACAAATAAAAAATGTTTATTTCAATTATAAAAGTCTTCAACGTACGATATTTGGAGATCACCTTTTAAGCAAGAAGATGCTTGTGTTAGGTGACTCCGCTCTTCCACTTAGCTTTGCACAGAGTATGCAGTTGAAAACAGAATAATAAAATAAAGAAAATAATAAAGAATGACCCCGCAAATTAAAATTAGTAAAAATTCGTTAGGTGCCTTGAACCAACCCCCAAGGGTAAGGTGTCACCCCGATAATCCGAAACACAAAAAAAAAACCCTTACGAAACTGGCGACAACTCCACTAAAGTCGACAACCCTAGTATAAAAGTTTCAGGTCTGCTTTGAAGAGCTTTCGGAACCGTTCCTTAGCCAATAGGGGTTTGAAAGAAAGGTGGAGGACCAATGATGGATCGTCTTCTATTTTAGGGTTATGAATAGTAAATACTTTGGGGTTCGTGGCAGGGTTTTACGTGTATAGTAGACGCAACCAGGCGGTATGAGTGTTTGGATTCATGTGTAGCGTAATTACTCCCTGCCGGGGTTGCGGAATTTGTTCCAAAGAATCATCGCCCTGGAACGCAAAGGGCTTTAGGAGGAACACGGATGGGTTTTAGTCAGTAAGAGTCTGACACGCCCTTCCGCTCCACCCAGAGCGGAAAAAGTCATTTGAAGATTGTAATTACTCAATCCAAAAAAAAAAAATGTTGTCGACCATGACACGTGTGGCCAACATATCGGCTACGCGTATCTGTGAGCGTGTAAAACCCTTTTCTGGAAAAAGGTCATTCGGAATCTCTTTGTTGTTTGTAAAACCATTGATACACTGAAGCAATTGAGCGTGCAAATTTTTGGAATAACTTGGGAAAGGCAATCTATACTAATAAATAATAAAGCTGAAGAGTTTGTTTGTTTGTTTGAACACACTAATCTCCGGAACTTCCAGTCGGATTTAGAATATTCTTTTTGTATACGATAACCACATTCATAAGAATTGCTATAGGTTATACGAAGTCACGGGCAAAACCTAGTACATTGATAAGTGGATTACACGGGCTACAGTTGGTGCAATGGTCAAACTATTGGCTACAAACTGAGTCAATGTTTGTATGGCCGACAGATAGTTGTTCCCGGTTTGTTTGTGCATGTGAGATTTTGTATTTGCACGCGCTCACAATACGTAGCGGGTCCAGGTCAGAAGGTTCTATGAAGCTAAAAAAAATGGTACCTAATAGTACCTACACAATAGAAAGAGTTAATTGATACAGCAAAATGGAATAACGGTGTCTGTATTTATAGATTCGAATTCGTAAGTGAAAACTTGAGTAATATCGCGTGGGAGTTGTTATAAGGAATATTACATTTATTTATGAAAACGTGATGTTCATTCGAAAAAGACAAAAACGTGAATAATAAATACTTATTTACACACACGTGCCTTCTACCTTCCACACACTAATTTTCGTTGTGCTAATACGAGAACATTCGCATCTTTCGATGGTGGGTCATCCCCGGATGACTAGTTGACAGATGTTATACTATCTAAAGTAGAGACATTAATCCAGTCAGCCATATATCTCATATTTTCAAACAAGGAAAACTTTTGTGGTGGTCTTAAAATAAAATGGACGACAAAATTGGGCACCAGCTGTTAATAGTCCCACGCAATCCTGCCAAGTATACATTTCACGCTGTAAATAATTATTGTTCTTACAAACTTGGACAAGTTAGTACTTTACATTCTAATTAGTAATTTATTTTGATAGTATTGTTTAGTTTATCACGTTATGACATAAAAGTTGTATTTAGGAAATTTAAGAATATTTTACCATTGTCTTTTTCTTGAAATAGAGTCCGTCTGTATTATAGCAATGATTAAGTTGTCAATTGACACTCGGTTTGCGTTTCAAAGTCACCCTAGTTTCTCAATTTAAATTTTACTATCGACGCGACACCAATTAAACGCAAGTCCGGTGATACGATTGACTGTTGAAAATTCATTGAACCAATCGCAGCAGCCGATGCGATTTTGAAAATTTGTCACATTTATTTTGAGATATTTTCCGTTACAGAACCTGGCGTTTAGAATTTCAGGTGGCCTTAGAGTTAAGGCCGCTGATACATGCTTTAAGGGAACATAATGTAAAACCTAGTGCCCATAAACTCGTTACAAAGAACTGTACAGACCCCCCCTGCCTATTCCACTTCAAACTTCGAACTATTGAAGAACTTAGCAAATAGTTTCTACATTATTGAACTCGAGTAAGAAACCTCTTTGGAACGTGATATGAAATCCTCTTGCTAACCACTGAGATAAGCTGCGGTTGGCAATATAAAAATATCAAGTTTAATGCGTATGTAACTTACTTGAGCATAAGTTATGAACAATTTATTTTCTTAGAGTACACTAACTCGTTTCAGACCGTGGGAATGTGACGTAGGTTATAAATAAACTTTCAGTTGCAAAAGTCAGAAGTACCTTACCACGCATGAAAAAACATTTCTTAAGTTCTGCTAAAACTATGAAAAAAATGAGGAAGTCAGTAAGCTTTGGGATTCGAGTTGTTTGTGTTCGTGTCTACGTGCCGACCCATTGCAATATAATAAGGAATCGATTATCATTTATTACTAAGGTTACAATTTTTATGGTCACAAAATAATATACTCGTTAGTGTCTATCGCTTTCAAATATGTTCTCAACTATTTGACTCAATAAGTTCAAGTATTAACATATGGCCACAAGATGAATAATCTCATTGACCTGCCGCAACATCAGAGGAACTTGAACTCAAGAGTTCAAACGAAATAAAAACAGTTCCAACAAAGCCGACCCTTATCGTGTAAAAAACACAGGTACCCGCAAAACATAACCTCAAAACCGCTTAAGTTATACAGTATACTTACAAGTTTCAGCTATTTACATTATACTAGAAACTAATTTTATTTACAAAGTAAACATCGATGAAATTAAATTCTTTCCGCCCAGTGAACCCTCACAAAATTAATTTAAAAATATTTAACAACGAAAATCTTTTATCAATAAATAACTTCTTCAAAGTGAAATTAATAAGAAAACGAGGTCAAAGGAGTCCTCTTCGAAAAAGTCATCAAGGTTTCCAGCCAATTGTGAACGCACACATAATCCAAATAACATAAGTGTCTTTGAAAATAAAACTTCACTGAAATACACGGGTGTATCGGAAGAGGCCGAACTGCGGCATCGCGGAGCGCACAACTACCCCTCACCGAGGGCTCGAAGCTACTGAAGTGACGCAGACGGACACGCCGGAGGACGACGACAGAATGAAAGCTGGTGTGCATCCCCCCATCCCTCTACCCCAACACCTCATTCCAAAAAATGCACGCATTAAAAGAGAAAAAGCCCAGCAAAGAATGTAAAAGAGTTGCACGTTCCATAATTACTTGCGTTGTGCCTTAGATTTGGGCCTTTGTTTATGTACGGCTGTAAACGAGGCCGCGAGCCGGAATGCGCTACCTGTATTGTTCTGTAGCACTTGTTGGAATTCATTTATCTCCACCCCCGTAATTATCTTCCGTGTTCTTAGCATTTTGAGTTGGAGCACCGAGATAATTAAATGTTGTTCATCATAACTGAGCCGACATTGAACAACATGTCGTTACTTAGTTCGCGTATCGTTCAAAGTCGTGGTTGTTGCTGCTGACAGCTCGGTCGAGAATAGAGACCCTGCGTCCAATATTTCGAATCAAATATTTACTTTAGCGGTGAAGAGTTAACTCCGGTATACGAAACCGTGTATCGCTTCGGTTTAAAATAAAACTAGTCGTCATACAGTTGTTACACTAAAAGGTTTTTCAATGAATGCATTAACTGTTTTTAAGAATAAAACTATTTCTGAATTACCTTTTAAAGTGCATTTTCGTTGAGCGTCGATTTCCAATAAAATTCTCCGGTGTTCGTCCGACTGCTGTAGGCGTTCACTCAACTTCGCACTGAATACTGAATTCATATATGACGCTGAATCGGCGCTAGGAGAAACGAAAGGAAGTTTTTGATATCTGTTTGAATAATACGAGCCGTCGTCGAGGAGTTGTTGGAATTTGTTTGTCATTTTTACTTAACGCAGGTTTGGTCAAAGCATCGAGTGTTATGACACCGACCGACCTTTGACTAACCGGAACAGACATAATGAATCGTCAAATAAAATCATTAAGTAAAGAAATTACTCGAGTAATTGAAACTGGAGATAAAATCATGAAATTGAATTACACAGAGTGTCAGTACGTCTGACCGTCGTCCGCAAAAAGAATTACGAATCTGTGAGTTGACGTTGAAATGGAGCGAATTCATCGGAGACCGCCAATCTAGAGGTGTCCCACTTTGTGCAAGCTCTGAATGGAAGAGTGGCGAGCGACGAGAACCCACACCTGGCCGTAAATCAGATACTCGGCCACAAAGAGAGAGCGGAATAACAACCGTAACATCTCAAAGAGAAGGTCTAAAGTTACTAAAATAACTTCAGACTTTGTATCTTTTATATGGTCGAGAATGTGCTATTGAGAAAAGGGCGCTCCCAGATAAGGGCTTTATCGATGCATAAAATATGTTATTATGAAGTTGGTCGGCGGCCTCTCTAAGACGCGCCCGCGCTGTCCAAAAAGAAGTATTCCTTTATTCATTGAGGTATTTGTGGTATCTCTTTATTTGCACCTGCCGTAAATTTGCGACCTTCCGCGGCATATTTATGTGACAGATCGCGTGAGTGGATTACATCAACACTGCCTTACGGGATTCATTTTACTGTTATAATTTAAATTATTTTGATATCATTTGAATAAGTCAAGCTTGTCCTACTGAACACAATTCTGAACTGACAGAAATTACGCTGAAAACTGACTATTATTTCGGTATCGGTGGAATATTGAAAATGCTAAATAAAATTGCTGTACTACCTAAAAGTTTGCAATTGTTTTTTACTCAGAGCAGCAAAAACGCAAAACGTGTTTTCTGTCAAGTTCAAAAATGAATTTTTAAATCTTCTCTTAGGATAGGATTGAGCAATTTAACGTAATTAATTCTGACACGAGATTTGTTTCGTGATAAAACAAAGCACTCAGCCGGTGCAGCGGGATCCCAATTTAGCGAGCTGTTGAATGCGATTCCCTGAGTTGAAAATGTTGGTTAAAAGGTTATGGGATTAGTTTGAGAGACAACTATTAAAACATTTCTCCACGTTTTCTTCTAATCAGGGTTAGAAACGTTCCGGAATTATTTTTAGAACTTTGTATTAACGTTGTGAGATGATTGCGGGTAAACAATATTAAAAGCTTACCGACTTTGACTCTTCAAAATTGCCTGTAAATAGTTTGTTTGAAATAAATCCTTTGAGTTTGTCGTCTAAAAAAACTTTTTTACAAAAAAATACAAACGACTTCCAAAAACAAAAACACTATGAAGTTTCAAATAAAAAGATAACTAATTACGGAAGTTTTGGTTGTTTCTTCGTATTTAAAACCAATTTTTGAAATTAAAGCATTTTTTTTTATTTTTCACTTTTTACCCTGCCACCTAACAACACCACTGCAAAGTCACAGGTAAGCAAAATACGCAATTTCGTTTACTTGGTTGGATAACATATGTTTCCAGCTATTTTGATTTAAAAACCAAACTACTGAACCGATTTTGATGCACTACTAACAGTTCATAATAAATTCAGCATTGGACATTCTAGACGACGTTTTTTTGTTCCAAATGAGGCAACATTATGATGGCAGGGTACGTTCTTATGGTAATTAATTTGCTTCAGTTATTATATTATACTGGAAAATTTCACTGACTTGAAAATCAACGAATCACTTAAATTAAGTTTCGCGTAAAAGTTCAATACCGGGCAGAGGTAACCAACGAAATGGAATTTATAATTGCCTCATATAATGCAGTAATTCGCCATATATTATAAAGTGCTGGATACAAAGCCTGGGATTGCCGCGATAGTTTGTGGTGATGACGTCAGAGTAAGCTGATGTATGGAAACTGATTTGATGTTTGATGTAAGTGAATTTAGGCGTCGTAATTGAATGTGGTGGATGGTAGAGACTTGGCAGCTGCAGTGTAGTCTCATAAGCGATAGATAGACACAATACTCTATATTATACCATTATAAACTAAGAACTCTTAAGGTTAAATAGGGTGTTGCTCAGTCCTATCCTAGCTAGTTCGATCCAGCTCGTCCCTAGCTGTCCTCACCCCAGCGACGCCCTAAGCCGAGGCCCGTACCTCACATTGGGTGCCCTTAGCGTGTAATCGCTTAGTTTGTAAGTTTTTATAAGACCTGGCTGGAGGCTTTAATATTATATTAAGGCCACCACATGCAAGCCCGGTTAAGCAGTCGACAAACTTATGGGTTGAACTGCGAGACATCACTCACAAAAAAAAAAGGTCCTATCCTAGGATCTTTTAAGACAACCGTTGGATGGACTGGACAGAGAGGATCAAGCAATCCTTCCTTGCCTCTTTCCCAAGAATGTTATCACTATTCCCAGTAACTGGGTGACACAATATCCCTTGGCAAGACTGATAAAGCTCTTTTTGCCATAGCAGGTACGTGAAGAAGGTTTCAGTAGCGTGTGGAAGAAATAAAAACAAAGGGCGCTACAGCTGCAAGCATACACATACAGGATACATACAGCAATGATTCAGTTTCAGTGGGAAAGCAAAAGGGAATAAAGTAACATGAATAGTTCTCATTAATATGCCCTTTAAACACGTGTGAATGAAACTGGATGCTATATCATTTGATTATGATGTAATTAACGACTTTGACTGGCTATGAGATGAGACTGTATGAAATATATTTTTAAATGAAAAGGCTTTATTCAATTTTTATGAAATAAACTGCCTACAGCGGAATACTTTAATTTTCTGTAAGCTTTTTATAGAAATAAGGTTTAGGCAAACATTTCCCTTGATAGAGAATTACGTCAAATAATTCTCGAATTCCCTTATATGGCTCAGGCAGTATTTAAATGGCACCCCTATAGGTATTGGTGCCTTCTGTTAAATACTTGTCCAACCTTGTAAATATTATAATAGTTTAACTCTCCGCATTAAATGTTAGACAACAGTTTACCTTTGAATCAAGTTACTTCGGCGATGTTATGCTAAACTACCGACCAGTCGATTAACATAAACAATACATAACAGTAATGGGAGTGGCAGAAACTAAATGTTTTACTTCATTCTTGCGAATGGGTGGTGATGATTCTAAAATATTAACATAGATATTGTATTATTTATTTATTAGTTTACGATTACGCACACAAACGTACAGAAGGCATGTTCTAACATCGTTTTCATCAACAATAATGAACATGATAGTAGAAATAAAAATAAATAATATTATATGTATGAAATATGGGTTTTTCTAAGATTAATTCACAATTTACATAATTTACTTGATTGACAGAGTCAATAAAATTAATACATCTAAACATCAACACTAATCAGAGTCAAATATTCGAGTCCTTTCAAGATCGACATAAACATATCCTAATGCAATGTTTACACAACATGTTGACACGTTTGGGATAATTCGTCGGCGTCAAAAGGGCGTAGGGACGCAAATGTCGTGAAAACGAAGGATCAAAATCCTAAAGATGAGCCAGAATGCCTGTCCTCTAATGACCTGCAAACTTGGGGATATCACACACGATTTACGAAGAGCGACTTACGTAGCGACCTTTACACGCTACGCCTCGTAATTGTTAACGGATAGCCATAGATAAGAGGTACCGGTCGGTATCTCTGGTCAGCTGACGTTGCTTAAGTAAAGGAAGGTTAGGTTTTGGGGACTTAGGCTATTAGCGTTAGCGCTAAATGTGATGTATTTTAATTGCTTTTGGCTAAGCGTAATGATATCTAGTGATAAATTCATGAGGTTTAACAAAGTTAGGTAATATTTTAGATATTATCACGTTCTAGTATGTTGGGTTATGAAGATTAGTATCATCTAGACAGTTCTATTAAAAATCTCTTACACAGGTACTTTCCTAAATAGTAGAAAGGCCAGACAAGCTAATTAAGTCGCGCAAGCCACGTTTAAAGTAATTGCCTAATTTCTGTGTATTCTGGATGAAATTAAGGCCAAGTCCATAATAACATTAGACTATGATAATATTATGTTAACGAAATAGCCAAAAAAGTTTTATCTATTAAATTAAATTCAAATATAAATGGTGCCCTCAGTAACTGTTCCTTCATACATTTTCGGTTTTAGAGCTTTTAAAGTACTCTTAGAAATGACATTAAATTCTAATAGAATTAAAGATGAAGTGAACCTTTGGAATTGGATACAAATTGGCCTTTTAAAATCCAATAAAAATGGAAATATTCGGTAATATGGAAACAATACGTGAGAAGTGAGAAAGATGGAATAAAATTCCATGAATGCCATAATAATCATATAAAAGTTATGTATCTGACCCCCAATGAGATAATGCGCGAAGGCATTGACTTCCCGTATCGCATTTTTTGTATTCTTTTCGGGGATCAACTTGCAAATGCCTTTTTAACTTCGACTTTAGGAACCATCATAACCTGACACGCTTATGAAACTATTCGCATTCACATTCTCCACCTTGATGACTACTAAACCATCTAACCAATGTTTGTAAATTGATCTACAAATTCGTTTCGCTTCAACCATCAATCTTCTTAATAATTACGTTTGCCGACACGAAGAAACTTTTTTTTAGGTGGCAAAGACTAAAGAGCTCACACAACCGGGCCACATTAGTTCGGCCCCACCTCCGAAGACCCACAAGTGTTTCCTTCGCCCATTTTTTGCTTTAAAAAGATAATAAGCAGATATTTTGTGAGCACAAAAAATGTTTTGAATTTGGCGCCCGCGTTCCAGAGAGTTCTATTGTGATGTCAATTTCATTCCAGAGCGAGCGCTAAAAGTGCTGACACCGAAAGTTGACAGTTCCACAGATTGAGTATTGTTTTTGATTTGACAACAAATGCAAAAAAAAAATGGATTCGGAAACGGAATTTGACTATTTTACCGGAGATTGTAAATAAATAGATAAAGTACGTATCTAGTCTTTTACGATTAATTGAACAGTTTTCAGAATCATCTCCATGAAAGTAGCTGGCAGGTCAGGAGGTCAGATTAACCATTGATTGTGAGTTATTTGACAGATGCAGTCTCGAGAGGAAATTGTCCCCATAGGGCTTCGCAATGATTTATAGCATCTCACGTATTGCTCATAATCTCTGTGCGAAATTGCGTGACTAGTTTTCGTTGATCACTAAATAGTCTATGTTGATATTTGCTCTACTAATAACTAACATGAGATTTTCTTGGAAGCAAAAGCTTACCTTAATATTAGGTAAGATAGCTTAAATTCTTATGTATTATCTTACAAATTATATGGATTACCGACTCAAGTTAAATTACTTCTTAATTTGGTTATATAAAAGTTTTAGTAACTAAAACGTATCGGAACGCTCAATTTAAACTTTGACGACAAAAGTTTAACCTATGTTCGAATTACCGTAATCACGAGAGAGAATTCCTCCAACACATGCCTTAAAAATAGTAGTCATCTAAATAAATATCTTCCGAAAAAAATCGGATAAAAACAGGTAATGCGTAACTGTACTTCAGTTAGAAACATCTCTGGAATGTAAAGAATTGATGCTACGGTCCTTGGCATACATACCTTATCAGTAGGTTTTATGGTAAGCAGATGTCTTCGAGGCCACTTAGAGGACTTGATAACATGCACTCCTGTTTAAAAGGATTCAGACTGTAAATGCTTTACCCAAAAATATTGCCGACAGTACTAGAAAATACTAGTTAACTCAAAAACACCCTATTTTACACCGTTATACGTCACATTTTGATCCGAATTCAAAAAACGAGAAGGTTCTCCATTCGTTTGTATTTTTTTACAAAAAAAAATACAACCGCTTCATATCTCCGTCATTTTTTTAATGTTAAATTTCTATGGACTATCGGAAAGTATGATTCCCATATTATTTGATTGCTCCCATACAAATTTTATCAAAATTGGTGAAGTAGTTTGGTTTTAAAATCAAATTAGCTGGGAAAATATGTCATCCAAGTAAACGAAATTGCTTTCCTGTGACTTTGCAGTGCTGTTTACGAATTACGAAAAATGATAAAGTACTGAAATTGTAACATAAAAACTTTTTTACGACGGTTTTTTTTGGTTTTGTTACTTAGTTGTTTGACACCAACTTCGGAAACTCAAAATTATTTTATATTTTGTAGTGTTTTTAATTTGGAAGTCGGTTGGGTTCTTAGTTAAAAAAAGTTGTTTACTTTTACAAAAGATAATTTCACTTCATACAAATGTAACTTGATAAGAAATACCTATCTCTTCACAAACGTTTAGCTCAGTTCCCATAACAGCAGAAACCTTAAGAAATATTTCTTACATTTAATCCAAAGATTTCTTCCTTTCCTACACGTAAACAACTCTAATCTACCCTAATACTTTAATTTATATCGTTACCCTTTAACTCACAATCCTTTACAAGGGATAAGAAACATACACGCGAAACACACATACACACAGACATACAGAACGACCCCCACTATGCACGTTTAAATGCCCATTTGGATGGAATTTTAATTCCGTCATACAAGCCTTTGTATGGATTGACAGCAAGCCGGGGAATTTCACGAGCTCTCCTAATTTATACTTCCTCGTTTCTGCTTTGAAAGACTCGCTTAGCCGACAGGCTATTCACTTCAGGCTGTTTTGTTTATTGAACCTTGTTTTTGTAGCTAAAAAGAGGATCTTTAAACGACAAAAGTACGTGTAATTATAATGTTTTTTTTTTCAATGTAGAGATGTATGTTGCAATATTTTTTATTAATGTTAGTTTTCTTGACTGTAATTTGTTGTGTTGACTGTACAACAAATATTTAGATAAACTTACTGTCTTACTCAGTACGTCAGTTGTTTGCGGCTTCCAAGAACTACTGACGTTTATTTACGTGAGCCATATATCGAATCAAAGATTTTCAGGAACGGTAATGCTAAATAAATAAACCAGCGAAAATTGGAAATATAGAGAAGTAAAAGCGTAATACAATTAAAATGAATGAAAGTGCTCAACAGGGTTGCTTCCTCCAAGTAAATACGAGAACAGCGATGATTTGACATGCTCTTTTCATCGAAACCCTTACCTATAAGTTGTTTATTGAACTTGCCAATTGATACACCCTGTCTACAACATGACCTCTGTAACAATGACTGCCGGCGCTTTTAACGCAATTACGCATTTTGTATTTCCGCAAAACTTCTGTTTGCGCAACCCATGGCTTTATTAAAAATGTTGATTCAATATACAATAAATACAAAGCGAGTCTAAACATTGTGCTTATAAATAAATTTTAGATTAAACGTACATTCTCGTGGGATTAAACTCGGTCCGGCTCGGTCCGACTCGCACGAACAGTGGGTACCTACGTACCTACGGCTGCGGTTAATTTAATGTCGCTGTTCTGACTCCGGTATGCTTTATGAGTATAAAGTGAGAGATAATAAAACATTCCGGCTCCAACAAAACTCCTGTCGGATGTTCCAGATATTTATTTAATACTATCTTTTATGAATACGCGTCATTTAAATTTCTTTTATTTCGCCCTTGGAATAAACGCTGTGCCCGAACCGGCCGGCCGTTTATTCCGAAAGAGTGAATCATTAATGTGCATAAATGTACGGTTTTGTGGACATAATGGAATAAATCCGTAGTTGGCCCGGACGGGTATCGAACTGGTGTTTATCACGATATTAGTGCTTCCTGAACCACTATTAAAATGTCATTAGAACGCCATTTTGGTTGTTATCGAAGCGCGTCTCATGTTTAATGTTGCCAACAAGAAACACATTAAAATACCCACATATGTAAATAATTATAGACTTTATTCACGAAATATATTATATCCTTATGCATTTCTACGAATATTTTCTTAAATTGAAAAAGAAGAATGTATCACTTAATTCCTTGAAAAGTTAATGTGTCATCTTTCTTTGCTCACTAGCAGGGAAATGGAACGCAAAATTAGCTGTATTCTTGAGCATTCGTAACAAGTTCGTATAGCATATTGCAAGCATGGAGATTGCTAGGCGTTGAATACATTGCCAATAGATGTTAAATAAAGAATCAAGACATTATAGTAAGCTTGACACACACACACACAGTTTCAAATGAAAACCAGCTACAAAAAAACAGTACAGTAGATAACGTTTTAGTACTAATGAATGATCTGAAATGCTAACAGAAATATGTGCACACGGTACTGATTAGATGCAACTCGATCTAAGAGCCAACCCAACGTGTTTGAATTAGTGATGAAGGCTACGTATGTAATGTAACATGAACCCCTTCAAATGACTGTTTATGTATTTCAACGATGTAATCGCTAATGAACATATCTGTTTACATTGGTGCGAACGATTATGGATACGACAACACGTGCTATAGATACGCACTCTATACTAATATGTATTGTAAATGCGAAAGTAACTCTGTCTGCCAGTTAGTTTGGTACATTTTACGGCTAAACTGCAACACCATTTTCGATGAAATTTGTTTTGAAGACGGATTGGACGCTGAATAAGGTTATAGGATACTTTTTTCCCTTGAGAACGTTCCCATAGGATGATTTTCGATTGTCACGAGAGAAAACCCGCCAGCAAAAGCTAATAAAATATTAGAGTCATTTTTTATGCGCGATTGCAAACTCAAATCGTAACATAAAGGCGAAGTTAATGATTGTCTTTGTAAATGAGCCTTTAAGCTCATTGAAAAAAAGAAAACAAATGTGCTCCTCAACGATTCAAAGGCAACTTTAAATGCCATAAAATTTTACGTTCACGTTTTTATTCAGATACCCTTTTATTTGCAGATCAACTTGGCTTGAAGGAATTCCCCGACAAAGCTCTGAAAATATTCTGATCCATAAATATTTGTATGAACTGTATAAAACAGCACACGATTGCGATTGCGTGATTGCGAAGACACAGCATTAGGGCGAAGCTACGTCTATTTCCATATATGAATAAGGCAGGCTCGGAAGAGCTTCCTTTTACGCGAAAAGCGACGAAGGCAATGTACTCACGACCCCAAAGGATGTCGCATGACCATTTCCTGATGGTAGTAAGCTCTCGTCTGTGGGGTATATCGACGTATTTTTCCCATTTCCATTGTAGGGCTAGGTACACAATATGGGGTACCGGATGTCGAGGTTTTTTCTTTGCGTGTGATAAAAGCCTTATTGGCTCTGACATACATTTTTCTTTTTGTTTCGGTGCTACGCAGAGTTTCTGAGAATTTTTGTTTGAAGATTACCTAAATAACGCAGATAACATTCCGTATCCTTCAATATTTTCAGGAAAATTAGCTAGAATTTACTTTTTAAAATTCTCGAGCTTCTTTCTAAAGAAATAGGAGGGTGAGTATTTGAGTCCCTGAAAATCCTAATTACCAAAGTAAAACATTGATACCCGTAATCTTTCTGCACATGCTTCAATAAAGAATAAACAACCCTGAAGTCTTGTATTAAGCCTTCAATATATCTTCTTACGGGGCTTAAAGTAATCTTAGCTAAGTGTGATATATTATTTGGAAAACAAACTCGCACGCATCTCGAAGCCCGGGGTTTGAAGTAAATCCCTTGAAGAAAAGAGAACAAGACTTTACCATCGGTTGATAAGGCAGCTTTTTGTTGGTTTTTTCGAGTCTACAGTATAAAGTTTTAGTACGTTTTTAGTATAATAGAATTGGGGGTAAGTTAGCTCCATTGAAGTAATGGTAGGGTCGGTTTGAAGTTAGGTCCGTTCTCAGGTTGAAGGA
Organism: Mamestra configurata; assembly: GCA_002192655.3. Taxonomy (NCBI): domain Eukaryota; kingdom Metazoa; phylum Arthropoda; class Insecta; order Lepidoptera; family Noctuidae; genus Mamestra; species Mamestra configurata. The sequence continues at coordinate 146,378 of NDFZ01005158.1, forward strand.
AAGCTAATGGATTCAATTGTAGGGTTGTTTTTCATTAGTTGAAGATCGAAAATGTTCCCAGTAGACTTTCTTCAGGCTAAAAACTTAAATTATAAACTTCTTACTAAGCAAACTTAGTTAGGAATTATTTAAAGGTTTTCCTCTATCATTCGGATACCTATGACTTGGGATCTTTCTATGATTATTTCTTAGCAGGATCTATGGCAGCACGTAATTTTGTTTAGAAGATTTTATATAAACGTATCTGTGTTATAAAATTTAAACTCTAACAAGTAGACCTAATCTTATCTCAGCAACCAATAAACCCAACTAAGTATTTAAAAGTTAATTAAAAAGCGCATTTATTAGTCCTCGTGTGCGGTGTAGTAATAGCTTGTGTGTCCCCGGGGCAGGAACCATCCTCGTCGTCTTTATTACCTATTTAATACTTTCATTGTGAGCTTTGGTAGACCATGCCATGTTTAGGAAATAATGCAGGAGCTATGAAATTATAAGTTTTGCTGCTGGGGACCCCACAGGGATCATGTTTTATGTAGGGATGAAAAGTAACCAGTAAGTATACTCAGCAATGGTATGCTTTCTATCGATGAAAAAAATGTTGTTATCGAATCACTTTTTTAACTTCTTCCGCCGATTATCTAACAAAATATCTTCTCCATAATATTAGTTTTCTTACTAAACTTTTAGAAAAGGAAAATTTAATGATTGCTCAAACTAACACTGCTTATAATATTTAAAAATAATACGGACGAAATCAGAACCACTTTTTAGAAGTCGGTTAAAATCAAGTTAACTAAAGCATTCTAGAGAAACGGCTACTTTGATACAAAAAAACAAACAACAATTCCATAACAGAGCTACAGGATAAAAAAGTCAATACCAGAAGCAAGTTCAAACACTGTCAAAGAGATTCCCTATCAAACGAACCTTTGAACGATTCCTTCATCATTTCCTATAAACTTCCCTGAGTATTCTGTTTATTTTTATTTGCTCACACACATTTTTACATAGAATAACATAACGCCTACAATCTCCGAAGGGATACGCAGGAATGAGTTGGGTATATAGGGTATATTTATTTTTAAGTCCAACGTACTACATTGGTCTTAAAAAATGTGATCAGCGAATAAGTAACACAATGCACGAACTGGGAATCGAACCCTATACCAATTACTAAACCAATGATTACTAATCTATATTCTCTCTTTCTTTCTTCTTCTCTCTTTTCTTAGGGACAGAAGAAGATCGTTTTACATTCTAGACGTATGACTTCTAAGTTTGTTTCAGAGTAGTCAGCTAGGAAATCAAGTTTAAGGGATCAAGTTCCAATCGACACACAAGGTTGCCTTGTAAAAGTATTATTTACAAAATTATATTTTCATCTCCATATCTCATTCATACTCAAAACTTTGTTTTTTTTTATTCCGGTGGGCCAGTCATACCATTTGTTTTAATTTTATATTTTTCATCAAATAACTTCTTTCGCTCTGTGTGGAGCGGAAGGGTGTGTCAGACTCTTACTGACTAAACCCTATCCGTGTTCGTCCTAAAGCCCTTAGCGTTCCAGGGCCGCGGGGACTCTATCAAACAAATTCCCCAACCCTGACAGGAGGACCAGTCATACCTAGCAACTATATTCTGTTTATTTTCATTGTTTTTGCAAAACACACGGTTACATTCTGTGGTCCATAATAACGCTGGCTGCGTTGAATTTAAAGTACCACTTTCCATTGTATGCCCTCTTTGCTAGACTAGTTTTAAGAACTGAGATTTTGCAATGGAAATGACTGGATTAAGGATATAAAGTAAATAAAGATTTCGGTTTGAGATCCTCTAGAATTAAATTGGAGAGAGGGATTTTTTTAAGCGAACTTTCATTATCAACATTCTTATTGAGCGTACGGTAAGCCACACGTCATTGTTATGTTAACTTTATCTAGGAAAACTGTCCTTACTGCTAAGAAATGAAGTAAAAGTTTCAAGTTATCAATTGGTCAGAAAATAATGTCCGGTACAACAACGACATAACTCCACCATAATGTCTTCGTTATTAAATCCCAGGGCTATCATTGTAGGCGAACCATTTCACTTGAAATTATTGCGTTACCTGCGTGCAGTAAAACGGTTTATAGCGAGAATAACGACCTCCTTGAGCACCCTTTACTATTTATCTCGGTAGGTACTACATGTCTGGCGTATATAGCCATATATCAACGTCAACAATAAATGGTTAATTAATTAATTAACAGATGTGCGTTTTAGAAATCTGTGTTCCATCCAGATGTATCCTATTTTATGGTAAAATAAATCTCTCAGGTTTTAATTACATTTCTAGTAGGTAGGTATAAATATAATGACAGCCCCAGGATCACCATCAAAAAGCAAATTAAAATCTATTAAAAGTTAATCAATATACGTCGTCAACAGTTACGGGGAAAATTCAATAAATATTTCGATCAAAATAGACTTATTTTGATCATAAACACCGACCAATTTATTTTTAGATCGTACAACAGTAATAGACACATCAACAGATGTTCGGAGTTAGCTTTGAAAAATGACATTCTTAACGTAAGTGCGATCAAAGGCGAGAAGCGAAATTCGGGCCATAAATATGAATAAGTCTGTGAAAACTTCACACGCGAGGATTCACAAAATATGCGAGCGTGTCGCGTTTCCAAACAAATTTATATCATGGCTCCTCGTACTTTCAGCAATATTTATAACAGCTCATTCTTCTTCATATGGAAGGGCACTATATCAAAACATTTATTATGAACGGAAACGGGACTTTTGAAACCATATGCATAACGAGAACAAACATTTGCGTAAACATGATTAAAACCAGCGAATATGTATGAGGTGACTTATAGATGTCGGCTCCGGGAGTGGGTGTGCCCTGGATGGTAATGGAACCGAGTGGCCTGCCTACCCTCTGTTTGTACTCACAATACGCAAATATGTGCCCGTGCTAATTGAACGTGTGTGGAATATCTGCTATCTTTAACCTACATCTTTGATAGACTTCTATTTTGGTCTGATGGAAAAAGTGTCCGTAAAATCTGATAAAATGAATGAAAAGTGACGTTTTCTTTGTGCCGACACCGCCTAGTGGTCTTTATAGCAACTGATAGTGACAGCAGGAAAATGTAGTGTGGTCTTTATCTGATGTGAACAGCTGTTTTCTATTTAGGCTCCGAAATGAACATGCTTCTTTTTCCGGATGTTCGAGGTCATTTCAGAATTACAGCTCTATTACAAAAACTGTTCAAAAGATCGTTCTAAAATAATTTTCTTGTGGAACTTGTTATTTATTGACATTAATCGAGGGTCTTGTTCCATCATTTTTGAGGGTCTTGTTTCATCATTCATCGATCGGAGTACTGGAAGTTCCCTTAAAAATAGAATCAAAGCATTTATTTCAATTAGACCATTTACAGGCACCTTTGAATTATCAAGGTCGGTCGTTCAAAAAGATGAAGCTATTTGCACGTTCCAAAGCGTAGATCTCTATGGAGAAGAACGTGCAAGAAACTCCACGGACACTCTTTTAAAAATAATAAAATAATATTGGCATAAGTCATAAACGTACTGTAATGTTGCTATTAAAAGTTAACTACGAGTAGTTTTTCCACTGCAGTGATGCACTACGGGCTTTCAAAAGTCAATTATACTCGCACAGAAGAAACTTTAACTGCAGAAAATGTTTGCGTCACGGAAAAAGTAGAAAAACTTTTGAACAAAAACTTAGATCTTTAATAGACATGCACAGTTTTTAAACGTTTATTTTCATTGAACGGAAGATCCGTTCAATGAAAATAAACGTTGATTAAACCTCTGATTATGTCAAAACAAAATTTTCTTTTTTAAATTTCAGGTCTTGGGTTTTCGGATGTTTTAATCGCGGTTTTTCTCTTCTGAAAACTTAGTTGGCCTTTCTCAACACAACCCCTACACTTGATAACATGCGAGTAATAAACCTACGCCGATTCATATAATTAGTAAGATAAACTCCAACTTGTCTGTGTAACAAGATAGGTATTTAAATACTTCAGACGGCCTAGCACGAATGTTTTTGACGTATACCCTCTGAACGCCTTGTTCTACGGTTTTAATGTTATTTTGCTTCGACAACACCGTTATATGCTGCAAAAAAAGTAGATGAATATTTAAGTCATAGATATCTATTAAACATACCCTATTAACTATTCTCTCAGTAACTAATGCAACGTTCAATTAAGTTATCATACCGACTCCTACCGTCAAATTCAGCTGTACACTACAAACATACATTTGAGTACGAAACTGAATCGACATAGTTCCGGCTCCGGCCATCCGCAGCAAAAGCTGTAGCTCGGGGACCTACTAATTTAGCGTCGTCTGAAATCGCACTCACTGTTATATTCCCAAAGGAAATACAGTAAGTGAAGCTATCTCACTTGTCATTTTAGTAGAAACTAGTTTAGAGCGGTTGCTTGCAGGAAATTAGGTTAAGTGACGCTGTTAATATGAGCATAGTTATGAGAACTTACTTGTATGAATGGTAGAGTTACAACTGGGCCTACTACTTACTACTATTATAAATGCGAATGTTTGGATAAATGGATGTTCGTTATACAATCACGCCAGAACGGCTGAGCGGATCTGGAGAGAATTTGGCACAGAAATAGATTATAGTCAATAATAGAATATCAGCTACGCTTTATCCCGGGAATATGTTCCCTTGAGATTTTTTTTCAACTTTCACGAGAGCGAAGCCTCTGGCAGAAGCTATATTTTGAAATGAATACGATGTCTAGAAAATGAGGTTTGTAGACTAACGAGTATTATTATTGACTATATCATCACTTACCATCGGGTGAGATATGGCTAGTTTACACAGTGCATAGCATACGAGTCAGCCTGCCGAGTAGCTGCAGTACAGTAACTGGTAAGATACGTATCTTAAGAGTTACTGGCACGTGCGAGTTGGATAGATGCTCGCATCCGAGTTACTTCAACATTTATTGATGATGTATAATTATGTATATGTGTAAATATATTTATTGTTAGGTCTGTGTATATATGTAGGTATAGAATATTAGTTATTTTAATTTTATGTATTGAATAACAATTGTGCAGGTAATTACTGTTTTTTTTTTGTTCTTAATGTATGTAACAAGGACTTACAACGTTGTTGATAGTAAGAATAGGAAGGATATACAAATCCTTACACATCATACTGAAATAATATATACCAAAATAACTGAAACCAGTAAATTCTTGCGCGAAGCCAGTCAAAGAAAGATCCGCAATATTGTCTTTACATCCCCCTAACACAAACAGATCACGGATATTCCTGGGGGCTACTACTAAGACAATATTTGTCTTGCCAGCCATAACATATATTAAAACTACACTGCACACATAATAACGTTTTCAACCAAATTGGCCTTCCATTGTATTGAAAAAGTATATCCAAGAAAACCTAAAGCTTTATTACGATAAACTTCTGTTTTTAAAGTCCAAGAAACCTTACACTTTTTAGTTTACTTGCTGATGTCCGCGACTTCATTTGCGCAGATGTCTTTTATCGCGATAAGATTCCCCTTTCATTTCCTTCCTCGAGATTGAATTTTTTTTAAATATTAAAAAAATATAACTTAAATAAGAATAATGAAAAAAAATATGAAAATTATAAAATTACTTAACCTATTTTCCTTGTTTTCTAGACTTTTGAATTTTTGACCGCGCATTGATAAATTAGTCAGGACAAATGAGTTTATGAGGATGGGTAGGCAGATTGTGCAACAGGGTAATACATCACAATGTTAAAATGTTTATGTAAAACACATTTAGTTCCAGTGCCGCTATCTTACAGGTCTATCATCACGTTTTGCCGCTCAACAAGTAAATAATAGTGGTAAGTTGGTCACTCAGTGAATGCCACACAATATAAATCTAGTTATGGGAATTGTATTGTCATTGTACAACAGTATTTACACTTTAATACCTTGGTATAGCCACAGCCCTACCCGCACTGGACCTCCGTGGTGTTTTCGGGCGTATTCCCGTACATCAACTTTACCTTGCACAGTTTATTGCGACTGCATTTTGAAATTGCGACTGCATTCATTTCGTGTTTAAAGGAGGTTATTCATTAGCTACGAGGAGCTCGTGGCTAAAGAATAACGATCGCATGGGTCGATCTTCAAGGTTAAGCAACGTGTTCCAACTGTTCCAAGGTTAGTCTGTGGATGGGCGACTTAACATACCGACTTTCCTCCTTGTCTTGAAAAGCACGTTAGGCAACGGCTTAACGTGCTTTCCAAGACAGGATTTGTAGAACTATGGCAGTCGTTACGGATTGTCAGAAGCCAGTAAGTCTGACTCCAGTCTAGCCAAGAACTACAGTACTACCCAGTTAATGGGTTGTGGAGGTCTAGTAGTCAGCCGCTCCACGTAAAGTACTGGTATTCAGCCGAATCCAGTTTGACTGGAAGCCGCCCACAATATAGTTGGGAATAGTCTAGGCAGCTGATGGTGCATTCGTGTAGTTGTTGAGCAGACGAATTTTAAACTATGGAGCAATGAATCGGGAGTTTATTTCGATTGTGAATGAATATGCGACTTTCAAAGCTTTATGAGTTACTTAATTAGGATGATGGTTCTCCGCCTTCTGCACCTTTTTTTAACGTGGATGTTTACTTAGCTGCAAACGTCCCGCACAAATCTTTCCGATACGCAGTCTCTAATGCTACATTAATTGTGAACATTTATTACAACTTGACAAAGCCTAGTTTTCCTTTCTCAAAGCTCCGGAAACGTAGACGGCATTAGTATTCCTTGGAAGCTTTCCTGAAGCGTAAGCGGCATAAAATATACGTATCGTATAACGTAGGATCATAATAAAGGTCAACAATGTTCAATGTATTCAAGAACAGCAAGTGACGTCACAAGCACGAACTTCGACGATTGAGTAAGCTCGACTCAAACATGTAACACTTGTGTATGTACATGGATTTCTCTGTAAAGGACCGGTTGGCCCAGAATTAAGTTATTTTACAAGGTTCTATGTTCCTGATCATGGACTACAGCCCTCATACTGGCTGGTGGAGAATGTCTATGGCATTAGGTTCACCTCTGTATATTTGTGTGCTTAAAGTGTGTTAAAATAATCTTGAGTTTTAATGTATCCAAAATAAGTATAGACCATCGTAGAAACGGAGTTCTTTTAATTATCGACTAACCTGAGAAATGTTTATTTAAACCTTTACAGAGGATTTCATATTTTAAATACGAATCTACCTGTGTACACTTAAAATTAAAATAAAAACTCCAAACTAAAATATGGTGTCTAAAAATTCGTCCGCACCGCTATCGACTGGAAGTGAGCCCAAAGACTGGCGGCATTGCCACGTTGTATGGCAATGATTATCCTCTGTCTGAGGTAAAAGCCTGCCCTTGGGTCACGCGAAGTGTCAACTAAGCGTTTAGCAAGTTCTTTATATAACGCATGAGCACTCGGACCCCACGGTCCAAGAGTTTCAACCCCAAACGGCTCGTAAATATAATTGCGAACTAGGTTATTATATTTCTGCTGCTTGAGGTTCTCCGCAGCCGCGGCGGCAGCACCAGCACAGCACAATGAGCCAGGAAGATGGGATGGCGCAAGAGTATCAACACAAGTAGCGTCCCAAGGCCTACCCAACTTTCATGGGAATAAAGACATACCGTCCGGTCGTTTGCCATCGTCGCGTGCCAGGCCAGAGTTCTATAAGGCTGGTACGCCGACGGCGACAAGAGCGCGTCGGATAATGTCGTTGATGTTTGCGTGCCGCGCTATGCGACCCGCACTTCGACTGCAGGACAGGCCGTGGTGCCCGAGGCTGTTGACACAAGGGCCCCACGGCCCTTGTGCTAAATAGGTATAGTAGGTAGGTAGTACAATTATAGAGAAAAAAATGTTTATTTGTTTCAAAATAACTGTTTTATTTTACTTTAATTTATATTTGTACCTTCTTGGTTTTTAACAGGCTCTGTATAAATGTACATAGATNCGACTGCAGGACAGGCCGTGGTGCCCGAGGCTGTTGACACAAGGGCCCCACGGCCCTTGTGCTAAATAGGTATAGTAGGTAGGTAGTACAATTATAGAGAAAAAAATGTTTATTTGTTTCAAAATAACTGTTTTATTTTACTTTAATTTATATTTGTACCTTCTTGGTTTTTAACAGGCTCTGTATAAATGTACATAGATATGGAAGAATGAGGTCTTCTGTTATAGGTAGTTCCATAATTGAAAGAAGGCCTCTACAACATACTTTTAAAACCTGTTGATTACTGTTATATAAAATAAATTATTATATAATTATTAAACTTTGTGTGAAATTTATATATTTTTTTAATTAGAATGAACAGGCTTCTTCTGGGTAAGCTCGCTCTATCGTCGACTTTGTCTCTGTCATGTATGACCTAGACTAGAATCAAGAGCAAACTCATATCTATCATATCTCTGACTAGAGACATGGATCTCTTCACATACTGTAACTGGCTATTGCCAAAGTAGCTTTATCCCAGAAAATTTCCAATACAGTAAAAATTGAAAAAATCTAGTGTTGTAGAGATACTCCATATCTGGTTAGGACAAAGTTTTCTGTCACTGATATCAGAATAGTGACAATAAAATATCAGAGCCAGGAAATACTGATATTTCACTCATTTTTCTAACTCCAAAAAAAAGTGAAGATCAATCCAAGCGGCAACAGCGCAATTTTTATCAATATCCACACAGACAGTTGTCACGATACCTTCCAACAAATATACTTGTTTCCTTCGCTTCCCCGTGATATTGTGCGAGGTAATCTGCGTGATTTACACACCGCATCGAACCGCCGCGGGAGCGCGGCCCGATTGATGGCGTGTGTTTGACTACAATCACATCTCGTTTAGATAGATGACGGGTGACGTGATCGAACCGACTGCCTTTATAAACCTTTGTGGGTATCGTTTACGTAAGAATATTGAAAAGGTGGTTGTGGGTTATTGAAAATGCGTCTAGACGGTTTCGGTTGAGGTGGATGGAACTGAGCACTGCATCTTGTTCGATTTTGTGACAGAATATGCCCGAGGACGTTCTACTTTGTATCGAACTGGAATTATTGCATCGTACATGCAAATACATACATAATTATATTCTTGCAATTTTGGATGTGTGCTACGAATAATTATTTTTCATGACATGATTTATCATGACATATTTTATATATATATTTAACAGTTAAAGTTTACAGAAAAGTTTGGTTATCATTTGTAAAATTCCCGGTTTCGACGAGCTATGCTACGACCTTACGGTTTATACCATATAGAGTGGCAAAGTTTTCCCAAAGGAATAAGTACCATTTTCCACAGCAAAAGTTAGCAGAAACTCATTCAAAGACTGACACTTCCAAAAGCCGCGTCTTTTATGTGTTAGGGCTATTATAGGAACCAAAAATACGCGGCACCATAAATAAACCATTCAATAAAAAAATATATCAAGTCTATGAATAGCTCTCTATGATTGATTGATCGTTCTCCGCGAGCTGTTGAGGGTTTTTTTATTTTCATAGCATGATCTATAAAAAAAACATTTTTTTCGTATAAAATGTTTTCCGCATCTGGCAAAATATTTACCAGGAATCAGTGAAACAAAAGCATTCAACATCTTGGAACATAGAAGAACATTTTTTTCTTTTTCTTTAAAGTATTGAATATCACGCACGAGGAAACTCGCGGTACGAGGGTAGACCAATTACTTCCTAATAGATATTAAAATTGCCTAAATATACATGTATATGTACGCAAATCTTCTAAATAACCCTACTAAGTTTAATATATATCATTACTTCATCTCCGCATACGTGGAAAAGCGTTTGAAGATACACCCTAGTTGGTACCTACCAACTAGGGTGTATCTTAAATTTCAAATTATACTACAAGTCATACCGTACCTGCCAAGGTACGGTACGACTTGTAGTACAATTTGAATTTTACATTAGTGTATTGGAAACAAAATCCTACCCATTTTACTAGTAAATGGGTAAGTCTGTCGTTCGAATGTTGTGAAACACCCATGCCTCAAAAGCAGAACGAATTTGAATGACTTGAACTTGACACTAAGTAGCCTATGACCATCCATATGACCTGTATTAGGAATTTAAGACAAAGCTGTGTTCCATTGGGTGACCACCATCATAACATACCGAGTCTCTTCCGTGCTTCAGAAAGCTGTCTAAGCCGTTGGGCCCGGCTGTCATTTGTGGATCTTACAGTCGTTTCGGATAGTCAAAAGTCGCACAGGAACCAGTCTTGCCAAGGTGTGCTGTGTTCCCAGTAACTGGATTGTGGAAGTCAGAAATACTGCCGCTCCATGTAAAATATTAGCACACTGGCAAAGGCTAGGCAAATTGATCGAATAAATGTTCCATTAGTATAGTTATAGCGTGTGAAAAACATTTTTCACGCGGGCTGAACCTGCGGGCAGTAACTGTTATAATAATATATCAATCAACATAACCCATAGCCGAAATATTTAAGCTGTCGTTTAACGCAAACCATTTACCTACTTCAATATCGTAGTTAGGAATTGTAAACACAGCGCGAATTAAATTTCTATCAAAGCCCTACACGACGCACTTACGTGTATCTTAGTAACGTAATGAACGACCAAATTAACAAAATCCCGAGTAATCCCTGGTAAAGCGACACTCTGTACAGGATTAAATATATCTACGCGGGAATAGATTAACATAAGTGAGGGATGGCCCGGTGTTTAGAGGTCTATTGTGATGGAGACCGCGTTTACACAGCCGACGAATGACTTTAACGCCATCTGCGCTTTAAACCACTTGAAAACTTTTTATACAAAAGAAAATTCTTTTAATTAGGTACAGGGACGTAGTTATACATTTGAATTTAAAATGACGTAGCAGAGATAATAAAGGTCGTAAAGTATTTTTAAACTTAATTCCAGTAGCGATTCTTGGAATCCGTGAGCTTAAAAGCAGCTTTCGTACACATATTTCCTTTTTCATTACCAGTTCAGCACGCAAAATAATATGGTAATAGTGACCTACTTTCAAAATTATAATAAAACTTGGAAATATGCACTCTTTACGAACAAACGACACGAAAATAACAATCGAGAGCGGTAACTCAATTGTCAAACTAGCTTGTGGGAAAAATATGAAAATGTCTGTATTGGATCCGTTTTGCACAGCATTTTTACTTGAAAAATGTTCTGTGGGGCGCGGGATTCCAGGGCGGTCATACGTGGAATGAAATTTTTGGTACATTTTCGGTGTCACATCCATGACATGGCACGCTAGATATTTTGGCCTATGCTGGCCCAAAAGTTAATTAGAATTTAAATAACCTCGAGTTTATGCTGCGGAAATAGTTTGAAATTATGTTGGCAGAATAAATGAATCAGTGCGGGATTGTAAAAAGAACTTTCAAAGCTGAACTTAAATAGTCCTGAAACTCGGGAGCCTAGAGTAACTCCAGTTCCTTCTTGTCACTACAACTTCTCAGTTTAATACATAATCGAGTTGTCTCAATATGTATGAAGTAAGATGTATGAGTTTAAACGTCTCCTCGAAACTTCGCCGGGGAGCGAGAAACTCACTTTATAACAATTAAAAGTCAGTCACCGTGCATCCAAGATGGCGCCGGCTCATTTAATACATTAGTTACTTTAATTAGCGCATTTAAGTTACTCTGCCACACTAAAAGCTTAATAAAACTATGCGACGTAACGCAGATGTGAGTTTACATACAAGTTGTTGAAACAGTAAAGACTTAATGATCTACCAAATTAGAAGCTTAAGTATTTGCAATAATTCAAAGTATGTAAGAATGTTATCAAACATTTTTGTCTTTTTTTTTCAGGATTATCTACACAAATAGAAGTTTACGAATGAACTCATTTCTCACTGTAGTCAAGTTATCTGAACAAATGAAACACACCATATACGAATGTACGGAACTACTCTGTAACAATGAATGCAATTCCATTTCAGCTAATGACTATATTGAAACTCCGAAACTATGAACCGTTCCACGTCAAACTTGTATGACTGTCACACACAAACTTCTCTAAACTAGCCAACCAACCATTACTTGCCAAGGTACTGCCAAACTTCAACCTAATTAACTAAACGTTCACTCATCTAAGGGTTGTAAGAAGGGTCAACGACCCCTTTGTGATGGCTTCAGGTACACCCATCGTGGGCTCGAAGGATTAATCGACGATAATGCCTTAAGCATGACTATGACCCATTCTAATTCTCGTAGATCGTTGTAACTTAGCTAGAGGAAACTTAGCCAAGCCGTTCCATCGTGCAACCGATGGCTTATAGCTTGGCAGTGTCCTAATGGAGTCCGATTTTCCGGCTCTTAAGTTGACGTTAGCAATTAACTTTGTTTTAAAGGAAAGAATAAACAAATTAATTGATACGACTTAAGTTATGTTTGAAAATGGCATATCTTTGCAGACTTAAGAGAACTTTGCGTGTGAATGTAATGGTTTAATCCAATGCAGAACAAAAAGTTTGCAATAAATTATCCTCTTATACGCTAATTACCTGTCCTTGTCACTCTGATCACTTAATAACTCCTTTTGTGGCATATCAAAGGCCAGTCATTACACCTTGTACATACCTGTAACAAGAAAATAAACAAATTAGAACAATTATCACGAATCACAATTATCTTGTACACGCGAGAAAAATGGCCGCATAATTTTTCAATGCCATTCAAGGAACACTTAAAGTAAACGACTTGTAAATGAGTAAAAATTAATTAGTTTGTTCTCGGCCGCGGTTCGTTGGGTGTGACGTCAGAAAAAAAAAAGATAATTGTGGGAGAAAGAAAACGGGGAGAGATTAGATTGATGTTGTTAGCCATTAGTGGATACCTAATTGTTTCACGCATTTTCTTTGGAAGAAGGGAAACCTATGAGAGTAGAGTAGTCTCTGTGATTACAAGTAATGAAGTGATTGATTACAGCGACGTGTTATTCTCTTTGTGGGGCTGTCAGCAGTGGTGGAGCGAGTCTAGGTGTTATGTGCTGGATTAATGTGTAAGCTCTCTGAATTATTATCAAAATTTAGTTGGTGTTGTTGTTTCTGTACGAGCACATACATTCTCAGGTGGTTTCAGGCAGGTATGGATTTATTATGAACCAGGTAAGTAGGTAATTTATTTCAATGTGCATTAACATTTTTATAACTTTCTTTTAATGTTTCTTTCGTGCCACTGTATGAAGCAGTAGAAAGTGCTACGTCTCTGCTTTTACTTAAAATTAAGAAATTAACAGTAGCTAATTAGTTTTTAACTAAGTATCACTGCAGCTGAAGCTTTGTTTAGAAAGTCTCGTAAATTTTAATAAAATACTGTATTTTCAACTTTGTAAAATTCACTTATCTACTTTATTTATTTTTAATTTAACGCTCTATATAAGTACCAAGCCAAGTAGAGGTAAAACTTCTTCATCTAAAATTTAATACATACTTTGTACTAAGAAGTCTCTTGTCATTAGTGTCTCGTAGGACAAAATTGAAGCATTTTTCATATAAATTAAATTAAGCAAAGTTTCTTTTTGGAGCGACATCCCGTAAATGTTACAGGCGACAGACAGTATGAAAAATCTCTCCTTGGTACTAAGTAACTTATTTCATGGTTGAAAAGCCGTAGTCACCCAGGGGGCTAGTCGCCCCACGCCCGTCCAGCTTAAGTATTGAGTGAGAAATAGAACAGCAAATTGGGAACCAAAGGAATATACAGTACAGGCCTGCCAATAATATGCCTTTGATAGAAAATCGGGAATTCGGACTCAAGATGTATTTTGCATGCCTGTATTCGCTCTGCCAATTCCGTTCAATTCAAATCTCGGTACCAGGAAAACATGGATATCTAGGCCGCCTTGAGGAGAATTCTAAAATTGTCACATCCGCGCCTAATAAATAGTCACAGGTGGTTTTATTCGCCTTGATCGGAGTTTACTGCAGATATTTTAGTTTTTCTTAGTAAAAGCGTGAGGCTATATTTTTTGGAAGATTTTGTTTATGCTCCGTTTAATTTCAACGTCATTGAATTTAGTGTTCTCCACTCCGTTCTTAATGGAAATTTGGCCATATCGTTTGGAATTTCCGCTGAATTAGGACTTATATCCAGTTGGAAATAAGAATTAACTTCATCTTTATACCCCAGGGCTATCCCGGTGGAAGCTGACGCCAAGGATTACGGATATAATAAAATTATGATACCGGCTAAAAAGTCTTAATGCTCTGTGATATTTTATTAAAGAATATACTTTCTAAATGAATGCTGCAAGGTGAAAAATATTGTCGGCTCTCCTTGAATTATGATGTTTTCTTTGAAAATATTGTTTGTCTTTTCGTGTTGTTTAAGTAACATAATTTGTATTTCCTTACTTGATATCTTAAGACTGTTAATTAGTGTTGGTTATTGCAATGTTTTAATTAATTACTGTCTCCTACAGTGTTATTTATGTTTTCTAGTTAGCACAATTTACATTAGTAAGGTTATTCTTCCAGAAGGTTATAAAAATACATTTTCAAATACCAATACAATAACTAAAAAAACTTAGCCTAAAAACGCCCCGTCCTGGGAGACCTCATATTTGAAACCTTAGATATTCTTACCGCTAGCCTCAATTTTACCTTTACGCAAGATGATTATCAGAAAGTGAATTTGAGCAATTTTCACCAAAACATCGGAATATTTCTGACGATATTACATTCTGCGTATAAAGCAAGCGCCGTCCTTTTATAAGGGCGCTAATTTTTTCTACTGTCATTGATGGATGGTGTTTAGGAAGGCTCGAACGAAAGTAGATTAACATTGAGATTAACGCAATATAATAAGAAGATATATGTGAGTCTTGTGAGTTTATTGGCGTCGATTCTGGTACTAAGCTGAAATATTAGTATCTTTTCTTGAAGTAAAATAAGGAAGGAAGAGAGATCAGTGCACGACCAACTGATATTTCTGAACAATTTAACTCGTTTTACTGTAACTATACATGCGGCTATTATAATTCGCCGTATTTTTTAAGAGTTAAAAAAAGCTTCAGTATTGCTTCCGTATGTAATCAGGAAAATAAATTTTACCTACTAGATGACCCGGAGAATTTCGTGCCTACCTACTACCTAAAATTGATTTGATTTTAGTTTTTTTCCAAATCAAACCCAATAAAATTAATAAAAAATCGGTCGAGCCATTTTGAAGTTTTTGCGAGATTAATTAGAATTACGCACGACAGTTTATCGTACTGCCCTAGAAGGAGGCTAGTGTTTTTATATGTATAGATAAATATATGCAACAAGTTTAGCTGAAAGTCGTCACTATTAATTAAACTCAAAGCTTGCCTAATAAAGACCTTTCCTTGCTCCCTATCTATGCAGGTTCCTTGTTAGCTGACTGACTTTATCTCGCCAACAAGACTAGTTATCAGTATCAATAGATAACAGAAGTATTCGGTCCGATAAGACCGGCCACGACAGCCACTACCGAGGTAACTGGCAACTTTCACAAAGTGATCTCAAACTTATCGCTTCGTTGAGAGACGGAACTTCATCACGATACAGCCAGCTCGTTATGATGTTTGCAAAGATAGATGAAATTCGTGTGATTGGGGGTCAGATCTACGAATGTAGATTTGGATAATCCGGACTATCCAAAGGAATAAGTATCGTGTGTTTAAATTGTTATTTCCTTACTACCTAACCGGTAATACCAGAAAATTATCTTCAAAGTCAAAGTCAATTCATTTATTTCAACTTGAGCATTAAAAGGCACTTTTGAACGTCAAATTTACAGTTTAAAATTAAAAAATAAGTGACTCTAGTTGTCCATTCGCAAAAGGTAGATTCTTATGGTGAAGAACGGACAAGAAACTCCACAGTTACTGTTTTCTAATATAAGTTTTACAATATTTTGTATACATAGGTACATTGATCAATTGATTATATTATGTGAGCACAATGCACCCAACATTACACTAATATACAGCACACACTTATATACTAATAGGTACAAAAAAGCAATACCAAAGGAGATAAAATTAAGTTTGCTAGTAAGGGACATGGTACTCACATATTTACCATATAATTAACAACAATGGATCAGTGTGTGACTTAAATTATATATCAAAAAAAAAAAAGGAAAAGAACGTACACCAGTATAGTTCTACCTATGTATACATCTAACTCACTATCTTTGTCTCGCGGCATAACTCGCGCGGCCTATCCCGCAGGAATCATGCTTTTTTACAGGATAAAACCATGACACTTAGAAATATTGTAACTTTCCATCAGTGAAAGAATTTTCGTAATCAGTTCGGAGATAACCTTTTACAAAGTCAAAATTGTACCTCTTTATATATTTTTTAATAAAATCTCTGACTTCACTGACGAGTCTTACATATTAACAAAGATATCTGCTACAAAATTCTTTGCCAACAAAGAACTAACTCAGCCTTCCCCTATTATTTAACTCTCATCGCTCTTAAAAACAAACTCAGGTGAGTATACCGCATTCTAATTTAATACAGAGTTATTTTAGTACTTGGCCGCGGACTCCACATACGCACTTCATGTCACTCAATAATAGATGATCGTCGTTGAATCATATCTGCCCGTATGATCTGCCTCTGGATATGGATATCCGCTACACATCTACCGAGTATCGTGCGGATAAATATGTCCGAAGTCGACACAATTGGCAGGTGGACTGACGGTTACAGAATCTAGTAAGATTGGATTGGAAGTGAACTGTTTTGCTCTCGATTCTGAGTAGTTCAATTCGTGGGATGATATAGCTTACGTAGAAAAATGTAGGTAGATCCCATAAACATTTATAATATAAAATATACGATGGTTAGTACAATTTCTCATTACCGACTCATTACTTAAGCCATCTCGCCAATATAAACAGAGATAAAATAAAACTTCAAAAGCAGGTATTCTGCCAATACTATCATTTGAAATTCTGCCAGAAACAAAATTAAAACGAAATTCGCAGAATATCGGTCCACAGTCCGGGCAAATGAAAAATAAACTCGATTGTACCGAAAAAGGTGCTTATAAAATTGTTGCCAATCTCAATAATATCACTTTGTGAATAATAACGGGAATATTGCCAACGGTGAATATAAACAAAGCTTTTGGCCAAAAATATAGAATGGAAATGTGCTGGCAATTAAGTTTCATAGAGAAGTAAAGTCGGTTTACGAATCAACATCAAAGTTTCATTATTTAACGTATAATTAGAGTCTATCTTGTTAACGCTAGGTTACAAAGACCAATAATAATAGCAAGTTAATACGTTCATCATCATAATCATCAACATCATCATCATATCAGCTGAAAGACGTCCACTGCTGGACATAGGCCTCCCCCAAGTGTCGCCACAACAACCAGCCCTGTGAGTCGTATTGTTATATTATTGTGAGCGACCACGTTTCGAGTCCATAAGTGATCATCACTGGCAACACGCACTGGTCATAGACTTTCGTCTTGAGACACTGTGGTATAAGAGACAAGAGGATACCATGCAACTATTACGTTCTCTTCCAGTAAAATTCTACAAAGATTTGGTTTTGCTGTCTAGATTTAAAAAGAAATATATTTACTCTCTCGTTATTATCACCAAATTTTTTACTGTTCATTACCATTTTCATCATCTTTGTTTGTAACAAAAAGCAAGAACACTCGGTATCTTTTTTTAATGGATGTCTACCTACAAATAGTACTATTTTTTCTACAACCACCATAAAAGCACTAAATTCAAATAAGACTTCCAAAGGCATGTGAACGATTGAGGGCAAATCTAATGAACATGTCGGCATGCCCATAGAAACCCGCCGATTTCCGGCACCGATACCCACCGGACACCTTAGCAATATCCGGAATTATAATGACTGTTACTATCATTAGTCTGGCATAGAAACAGTTTCTGTCATGTCATGATGAAGATTATCTATAGAGAAAATAGGCTGCGTGAATTAAGTCTTCCTATTTATAAAGTCGTCATCCACGTGACCTTATTCTTATTCATGTGTCTACCGTCATTTTTTAGTTCAATTCATTATTACTAGCTATATCGTCTTTCTCATGAAGTTTAAGACTGAAGAAAACATGAATATGATGTTTTCTTTAAACATTCATCATTTTCCTATCCATAATATCTTGTCGTTGAAAAATGCATTCATAGGGCAAACAGGCTGTTCAAATTAGGTTTCCTTTTGTCAATGTGATCTTTCTTCGCTGATGCATTTGAAGAATTTTTCTTCTGTATGTAATATTTCCATCAGCCGTCTTCTCAATGCTCACTTCGTAACCATATCATCTTTCACACAAGACAATCTATTCATCTTTTCTTATTCTGCCTCCTTCTTATATCCATCCATATTCATAGCGAAAAGTTCCTCCTGACCAATATTCATAGCTAAAACAAACCTCATAAATTAGGAACTTTAGTTGTTCTTATTAAGAAAGTAAGGATGTATAATTCTGATAATGAGGCAGACAAAGGATTCGGGTTGCTATGTTCTCAGGGTTCCCACGCGTGTTTTAGAAGTCACAGGGGATGAGTCACAGACTTCTCTTGTGGGTTTATAAGTTATCGTTACTTACGCATTGTTGCTTTCTCAAAGCTTACGCTGTTCTTAGATAAACTGTAGGGTTCTAAAGAACCTTTAATGCTTTAGTGAAAAGATCAGCTAGCCTACCTCTATTCATTGAAATGTAAACCTACTCGTTATATCCTGGGATCTTTCGAGGAGTTTAGTTCTCAGTACTTATCTGGTTTTATTTGTACAATTTATAAAGATGGTTAATCTAGTTCCCTAAATATTGATGCTATCAATGTTAACTCAACCTTCTTATATAATTATGTAGCCTGAATATATATTATACAGGAACCTATTTTAACAAGTCGCGATAAGTTTAGTCAGAATTGCATTAATAGCCCCATAAATCACTTTCAAAATGGTTGATTGTTTGTAAATAACTCTTACTGCAATATGGTCAGCATACAAAATCCATTGACACAAACGCGTCACAGGTACGCGTACTTGCAAAAAAATACACGTGTATGATGTGTATCTTGCATGTGCAGTCCAATTAGGCGCTGATCCACGTGGGTGCCCCTTTTGTCTCCAGAGTGGCGCCCTGGCCCTTGTTATCACAAAAATGTTGCATTGTACACACATGCATATTGTTTGTTGGGTCGTTACTCTTTTTTTTTCCTGACAGTTGTTGTTTTCCTGTAAAAAGTAAGTTTATTGCATTTCCATTGTTATTTTTAAGTTTATGTAATTATTTTAATTATAACAAGATTTTGGCAGCGAATTTTAACGCGTTAAATTGTCCTATTACCGTCTCCAGGGTTCCATCTATCTCTGCACCAAATCTCATCAAAATCGGTTCCACGATTTAGGCATGAAATATAACAAACAAACTCACTTTCGCATTTAGAATTGCTGTGTTTAAATTGGATAAATGTATTGTTTTTACTTCATGAAATATGTCTTCAATAAAAAGAACGGTACAGTTACGTTTTGTGCCTTAACAGCTTCAAATTGGAACAGAAATACATATCTGTTCGTTTGGCTCCCTACACCCCTAGTAAACTTTGTTCCGTAATTTGTTCTTTGCAGTAATATGAAAGAAACATTAGCAGTAGTGCTGGGACTGCGAGTGCAATTTAGAGAAACGTTTTATTTTTATGGTCCATAATATTTGACTTGCAATGTGTATTTTATTGTTTTCTTGTGTCAAAATCTGTACTTTTTTTTAATTTTCATTATACTTCTCTTATGGTATTGCATTGTTTTGCAATGAGTATAGCTCAGGGCAAAAGCAAAGTGTAGTAAAACAGTTCTATTTTAATTTTAATATACACATATTCTATTCAGCAGAGGTCCGCCATAAGACTATTCATTATTCCGAGGGTCTGCATTCATTTTCCACTGACGTCTATCTAATTAGGCAAAATCTTCAGAGTTGTATAATAATGAGATTGGCTTACAAATCGGCTTTTCCTAACAAGACATTTTGTTTCACGTAGCTTTCTCGTCGCTGGCTCGAACTTAACTAATTATGTTGTCTCCCTTGGATGATAAAATGTAAATAATCAAACAACAAACTTCCCTTTTTAACGCTTACTAATTAAACGTCGCGACGAATAATTTAAAGGCGAAATATCACTTTTATGTAAATAGTAACTTTGGCTCGCGCACCGCAGATTAAAAGACTTCACTTATATAAAGTTTTGGCGCCCTGGCGCCGTTGGAGTATTTTCGTTTCAGTACATTAGTATAAAAGTTTAATATTTACCGAGAATTCTTTGTCTTCATAATATACTTCTTTAGCCAAGTGTTCTTTTAGTACAAATACTTGATATTGTCATATTACGGAACGATATATTCATGTAACGTATCTACTACTTATGCTGTTTTTATATTGATGGTTAAAGTGGATAGGCGCGATAAATCATTCCATTGTTATTTCTTCTAACTATTCGATAAGCTCTCGAGTTATTTATGGTTTTGGCTTCACAATATTGGCAGAGGTGAATTATTATAGTAAAAAATACGGTTCTCTATAAATAACCCACGTCGAAAAATGGACAGACTGTTATATGATATTCTCACCGAATAGAGTTTTCCAAACCAAAACAATTAAATGTAACACATTCAAATAAAAAGCTTTGAAGTGAAAGCAGTCAAAATAAAATTGTAGTTTCTATTTTCAGTAAAACTTCAGCAAATTTTATGTTCTATTGAAAACTGCAACAAGTACAAATCTCTAGTTTGTCGAAGCGTAGCAATTTTCTAGTACAAATTGACGCACTACAAACCGAGTGAAACACTTTACAAGGGGATGACGTCATAATGTTGTACAAAGTGGGAATAGACAACAGCTGTGTGGTGTGGTGACTGAATGAGTGAGTGAACGGAAAATCGTGAGAAGCAATGAGGCTGCGGTGAACTATTGTGTGGTGGACTTATTCTTGGCAGTGCCTATTTTGCATCTCGTTTGAAATTGTGTTTTGACGTTATGCAGTTGAATCTATTAGCGAGTGTCGTAGTAATATCCGTTTAAGGCTGTCCTCGCTGTCCGATTGATGGTATTCAAAATTATTTAACTGCAAATATGTGTAACCATGGTTCAAATAGGACACCTATTTGAAACATACTCACGCTGACCAATGAAAAATCACTTCTTACCAGTTGAATCAGTCACAATCCTGGCCCGGATTCAAGAATCAATTACCCAACAGAAAACAAATTAACATACAATACATTTTAACATTACAAACACGGTAATTTCAATCATAATTCGTCGTAATCCATTAATTTACCAACGCTGTCACGCCCAAGAAAGGGGCTTACACAAGTAATCCCCTACTTGTAAGTTTAAATTAAAGTGTTTGAGAAGAAAACGCTAACTGAATTCCATTTTCCGCCGGTAGGTGTCGCGATGTCTCGAACCGCATCGATGGAGGAGGAAATTGCCCGGGATCAACTGCGGCATATAGCCCGTATATTGTCATACCGTCGGAGTGAACTTTGAAAATTACACGAGTGCTGGTAAATCAAATTTCTGAGGTAGAGGTGAGAGCTGTCTGAGAAGTTCAACATTATTTTTGGAACATTTAAGTTTTAATTGGAGCCATTGTTAACTTTGATTTTTAGCAATAAGAGTGTCAATCCTCTCTTATGAAGCGACCATGAATTTATTTCAGGAAATTAACGAAAAAAAAAACACGTTCTCAGTTTAAAAAAAGTGTAAGGTCTCAAAAATTTTAACCTGCAAAACAACATTGATCAACGGCGATGGCCTTCTAAAAGCCACACAAACTTCCATACTTGCTGGTAATACAAAAAGCCCAGCATCACTGTATTCGCGCGACTTGCTCAGGAATGCGACAACACTTCCCGTGTGGAACTGAGCCAACCGTCTGCCACTAGAAAAAATGTGTGAAGTACATCTTGGCCTAACTGACATAGACAGCCGCCTTACCTTTAAACTGGATGAGGTCATTGACCGCTCTTCACGGAGTACTTACTGCGAACGTTTAATTTGAAAAATCTCTAGGCATTTGTCTCTTTCCTCGAAAATGAAACAGGAAAAATCTTATCCAGGTATTTTCTTGTAGTTATAGACACTTATTCCTGTGAGATTCTTTTCATGAAATAAGAAAAAAAAAATTCTTTAATTATAATATTATTCTAATAGAACAAAACACGGATGGAGGTCGTCACGCTAAGCCAAATTAAGGTCAGCAGAAAAACTATGAGCAAGAAGCAAAAATTATAAGCAAAAACCACGGCACATTAATCATGTTGTCTTATAAATTATTTCTAACTGCAAACTACTTTCATAGAACAAATTGTGGCACTATTTTATTATTATGTTCACTCTCTTTTTGTGTCACAAGACGAGCCCATATTAACCACAAATGTTATAACACTATACGAGGATTTCCATAGACGGCTGAACGTGGGTCTACCAGACTAACAAAGAACCTGAAAAGGTCGAATAGGTTTATTTTTTTGTCATCGTGTCATTTTAGTCCGGATGGACCTGTGGGATTAACCAATGAAAGAATGCGTCAAGCCTGTTAACATAAAAGAGCATGGTAAAGTGAGGATAGACTGTCCAAGAGTCGCTCATTAAGTCGTACCGTACCGTAAAAAATCATGCCCTTGAAATCGGTACGTCTGGCAAAATCATAGGCAACGCATCTACTCCTGAAACTTTTTTCGATCAAAATTTTCAAATGCCGACACATTTGTCATCTTCCTAGAAGTTCTTGGTAAGAATAAAACCTTTACCCATTAAGGTACAAGACAGCTAGAAACAACTCCAGCTAGACAGGCACTAGTTTGCTAAAAGCTATGGCCATCTCAATCATCCTAAGATGACTTCAGACTAGGCTCTCACTTACACAAACCACACCGTATTTTTAGTGCCAGATTGACATGAAAAAAAAAAGTCGTCGCGTTTTGTTCGTGCTCCAAAGCCCGTTTAGAATAACGTTTCGTTATTTTGACAGTTCTATCAGTGGTTTACATGGTAAAATACCAACTTCCTGCTCGAACTGACGTAGACATCGACTGTTTTCCTTTGATGCCTTTGAACGAAGAATAGCTAATAAAATTGGCCTTTTAAATTTAATATCAAAGAGTTATAGATATTAATAAGTAAGTAGAAGGAATATTGGGAAATATAATCATTTTCCAACCAAGCTAGAACCATGAATAAGAAAAGACAGAGTAGACGACGCGTTTTTGGTATAATTAATTAAGATTTATAAAACAAAAGACTGTCGGAATGATTACCATTAAAATAAACCGTCTATTCGTGCTAAAGAACTTAAAACATCTATTTAGAGGCTTACCAGTCCACACATGAGCAAAGAGAGGTTTAAAATATAAAGAGGCCAGATTTAAGGTTCAAGATTCAAGGTGTGTATTACGCTTGCATGGCTTCTTATATTCGTTTAATCAACACAGCCAGTGAGTTCCACGGCCGCCATTTTAAAGTCTTTGAAAGGAGCGTGTCAGGGAATACGAATACGGATTAACTGTAGTGCGGCTTTCGTACCACCAAACGAGCCGTGGCCTATGGTGCCTTTGAAATAAGTTTAACAATGTTGGTAACTAAATAAATTGAGGGGATCGTTGCTATTGGGATTTTAAATGTCATGTCTTGGTGGATGACTCTCCACGAACACGGAATTATTTTCACAGCGAGCTTCTTTCGCAGAACATCGAATTAATTACTGTACAGTAATTAGAATACCTAGAGTGCTATTCTGTAAAAATCTTATCGTAGAATCTTAGGGGAAGTGAACATGCAGTGAGCTGTCAGTGCATTCAATCTAAGGTGAATATGACAGTTCACTTCGAGTTCAGTCCACCTAAGTTTTCACGGTGATATGTTTACAGAATAGACCGGCTGCGATTATCGCCTAAAATCGTTGCAGAATATCAGAAATGAAAGTATCACAATACATCCCGTGCTCCTGTCTCAGTACCGATACTGCCATCCAATGAATCTTACTCACATATCTAGAGCTTCATTCTACAATAGAAATTAAACCATTTACTTTATAAGTACTTTCCTCTATTTTTCCCTTAAAGCTTTGCTATTATATCGTATTCGCATAAATCATGAATTCAAGAACAACAACAAACTCTAACTTACAGTTTGCAAATTATTATTATTGTTTGCGGTACGAAGAAAGTCTGCTGTTTCTGGTTCTTATTTCACAGAAGTTTTTCTTATAACCCTTACGCCGTTTGTCCACGGCGTCCGTCTCGCCGGAAGCAGCCTATACATTTAAGTGAACCTTTGTACGAGATCCGTCATCTGTTCTTTTGACGGGCTCCGGGGATTTTGCTTGATCGGATGAACCGATAAAACACTACAATGAAAACAATGAAAATGTATCTTCATGCCGTCGTAATTTATCGTAAAGTGTTTAAAATGCTCCTTCGAGGTATCTCTCTTGAAGAAAAGGGTGAACCCAAAACTTCTTTCGTCTCCTGCGTCTTCGTACGTACAATAATATGGCAAGAAGTTGTCGGCGTTCAAACGTAAATTCCATATTAAATGCACGTGCACACGATATCTTAGTTAGCATTTGAGTGATATTTCGTTCGAGATCGGATCGGATCCGGGCGCAGTGGACAAACGTGATCAGTCTCCGTCATCCGTCATCCGTCTCTGTCAAAACGCCTCCGTCACCCGAGAAAAAAACCTGACCGTGGACAAGGGCTCTTACTTGGACACGAATTGTTTTGGTTTTTGTTATAGTTCTATATTCAAATTTCTAACGTATTGAAAAATGTTCGTAAATGTACGTTTAAAATCAATTTGATTTTTTTTGTGGACTGACATGTTAGTCAATTTGCTTATTTGCGTTCAATTTCATTCCTTGACACATTTAAATCCCATATAGATACAGTAATGATGTCTTGCAGATATCTTTCTTCTTTTGCTTTTCGTAAGGCACTCGAGTTCGAGAGCCTCTTGTATCTACGGATACCTCATCAATGATACTTCGAACACAAATGGACTCGAGGTCTCGAGACCTTCCAACAGAGGTCCAATCACATTTCTGTTTCAAGTATTTTCTACCATCAACCTCTGTTTGTCGTCCCAAACAATTGTTTAGAAACAATTTGTCTGAAATTAAATTTCATGCTCGTTTAATTCATCGTCAATAGTTTGGAAAATTTATTTAACCTTCATAACGACCCTTGCCGCTGAAGCCCGTCTGAATTAATTAAAATCTTTAGCAAATGATTTAGAATTTTGTGAAGGCGGTAAGTGGACCATTCATATAATGAGGCAAGTTCAAATGTATAGCTATTACGTGAAGAACGCTTTGCTTAAGTGAGTTGCATTTGTGAAGTTCAAAGTGATTGTGTTTTTGTTAACTTTTAATTGATACGTATTTTATTTTACTCTCGTGTAAACGTGCTACTAATGTGTAGAACGCAGCATTTAGAGTATAAATGTTACAAGAAAATCGTAACTACTACAACTTCTGCCTATCTTTGTAATTCTCCACAGCGTAATGAGAGCTCGACTAAAGTAATTAAAAGCACCAATCGAGTCCAAATAAGGGCAACAAAAACACAGATCTAAGACCAACTAACTATTTATGTGGCCGTCCGATAAGATGATTGCGATTTATTACCACCAGACGAGACCTATCCAGTCATGCCCGTTTCAGTTCTCACCGGCTACTTAACTAAGCAGTTCCTTCCCATCCCATCCACGTTTTTATTCCATCTTTCTTTTAAAATAGGCTTACAGGGATTTAACCCTAGAAAGATAATCATATTGTGTAGTACGGAAAAGATACTCATGCGTAAAATTGACGCATGTGTTTTATTTAGCTGTAGGTTGGTGTTTTTTAATTTATTTCAATAGGTGTATGTTATATATATTAACACAATATATAAGAATAATTAAAACTGCAGTTAATATATTTATATTTTTTTTTTATTTAAAAAAAACAAAACCTCTGTCATAAATCAATTTTTTTTTTATCACTTACTTTTTTCTATTACAAATTGTTTTTAAGTATAATAATCAGCCTTTTTTTCACATAATCAACAATAACAATATCTTAAACATATTAGGAACATACAATTCTATAAAAATCAGTTACAAACATTTTTGGCACATATCAATGTTATGCTCACGACATATTATTTTTTTACACTTTTTACAAGACGCATTTGCCCTTCGCCTTATTTTAGAAGGGCAAAAAGTACAGTAAATACCTTTTTTTACTACAGGCTCTTCAGTGTTGTCTTCTGGTGTGCCAGTTACTTCATTTGGCAACATATTAGAGATGTTATCTCGCAAATATCTTTTCAAAGTAGCAATTTCTAACCGCTTTCGTCGTATACGTTACGGCACATGCGGCTTGGACCTCTTTGAGCTCGAACAATGTTTACTGCTGAGACTCTGCCACGCCTCGTTGCCTTTGACGTCGACCAACAGTGTCTTTTCTTACCTCTGATAGTCCTCTGTCGCAAGGTTACGATCCTTCGAGAGACTGATGTGGAGATTGGTTGTTCAGTGGTGCTTGGTCCATCTCGGATTATACTTTCACTTGACGTCGGCTGTTCCTCTTCTAACTCATCTATAAAAGCTTCTTCTGTGTCGCTCTGCACGTCATCTTCACTCTCATGGACACCTACTTCACTGTCGGTATCCTCACAGGGAAGCTCGTCGTCACTTTGCATGAGACTGGCCAGGATACGGTCTTCGTCCAAGTTTCTACTACCCATTGTTGCTTCAATATCTATAAAAGAAACTGTTAATGTAAGTTATGATATACAGTTATAATAACATAAAAAAATAAAAACAAATAATACAAGTCAAAATCATAAAAGTCACGTAAAAGATAATCATGCGTAATTTTAACGCACGCGGTCGTTATATTTCAAAATCGGTTACACTTACCTCGCGGACACGTGCGCCATATGGAAGCTCCCAGCGACGAATGAGATGTCCTAAACGCGTACCTATGGATTCGCGCTATTAAGAAAGAGAGAGCTATATTTCGCAAACGCATGCGTGATTTTTACGCAGACTATCTTTCTAGGGTTAAGGAACTGAACGCTGGATATTGGATAGAATCGAGCAACCCGAGTGGCGTTACGGACGGACCGAATGAATGTTAAAGACTCGGGTTGATACTATAAAAGGCTTATTTGATTTCGATCCAATCTACATTGTTCTCGTTTTCTTGTGATTCGTATATATGAGTGTGGGGTTTTTTCGCGTATCTAGAAAGCTATATGTAGGAAACCTCTTTAGTTTTTTCTAGTATTCTATTTCGTAGTAATTGCAGTACAACATTTTAAAATTAATTTCATTCTACACCTCTGCTTCCTCTTCAGGGGATGACAGGTACGAACGTTAGACAAAATTAAACGAATAATACAGCTGGTAGGGTGCAGAATTTCTGACAGTACTAATTAAAATCGTACAGCATACCGTGAATTGGTGGCGTGCGTCCGCGTCGAGTGTTCGCGCGCGACTTGCTACCGAGTTTTATTTGCCCAATATGAAATTCGAATTTTAAATGCAATTCATTCTAAAATTGATTTTTCAGTGGAAAACTGGCTGAATATAAACAATAAGGGAAATACAAAAAGGTTTTTGTGTGTTATGAAAATATTGGTGTTTTGTGTAGCTTTCTATTTTATTTTGTTGTTCAGTTTTGTAAACATGGAAAATGTTAATACATTCAAGGTCTACTTACCGCCCAGGCTATAATTCTAACCAAGCAGGCTATATTTTTAGAGAATAACTGCAAAACTAACTACTCCTTGTAATTTCCAAGAACACTTAGACTTTATAAGGAAGCTCTTACCTTAAAGGAAATTAAAATAGCAGCAATTTATCGTTGTTTTATTTACAAGGCTGCTTTTTAATTAAAGGGACGTCCTAGCGGAGTGTAGGAAAACAAATATCTACGCTGCACTGAGATATAGCCGAGCACACTGACCAACGAAACGCTTCCAGCTATACTACGTCGCTTAACTACCTCAACATTAAACAGAAGAACTTTGTCATATATGAAGAATCCAACGAAAGCAGTTACTAAGGTAAGTTCCAAAGAAATGAAACTTCGTAAGTATAAGAAAATTGCGAACAGATTCTTCCCTTGATATGTAATTGTTAGTCACCAATGAGCTCACTAATAAAGCAATATTATGTACACATATTTGAGCAGAGGATCAAAGTATACCATCCATCCACAGTAACTACTCTAACCTACATACATGAAATATTAACAACAGTAATTAACAAGCTAGGCGAGGACTACACACCGGATTACGTGCTACACAATGTAGCACTAATTGAAAACTTTTCACTGCGTTGTGCAACGCTCGTTATTTTTGTGACATTTCAATTTCATCCCGTCGAAACAGACAAAAAATATCTTATTGAACACATCAAAACGAGCGTAGCGAGAAAAAAGAAAATTAAATGTTAATTAGCTGTCACAAACTTTGGCTCCAATAAAGACTGGCACAATGAGAAGGAACGTCGAAAATACTTTCATAAGGAGCAAGACGATATTAATAAAGGCTCACCTTTTTGAAGCCACCGAGCCGCAGCGCCCTCTGCAGGCGCGCGGCCCGCGTCGTCGACAGGTACACTATCGGCACCGCCTCCCCCGCTTCCAACTCGATATCGAAGTCGTTAACTGCCTCACAAAACTTATAATCCTCAAAGTTTTTTGCCTCACTCTTCATTAGTTCCTCACTGTGCCCGTCGTCACTTATCTCGACTTTTAAAACTTCGCTGACCGGTATGAAAAGAGGATTTTCGTAACAACGATTAAGAAGTTTAGGAGCTTCGTTTAAGATGTCTATTTCTTCGAAAATCCGCTTTTTGATGTTGTGAGCTGATTCGGGCTCGCTGTCCTCTTCCGGGAAAGTTATCAGATAATTGTCGGTGGTGGGGCACTGCTCGTCGGCGCGCAAGTCTTCGAGCACTATGGCCGGCATGCTCGCCGAAGACGCGGAGGAGTATGCACTCCACCTCAAGCCGTTGTTGAGCCGACCGCACTCCATTGTTCCCAGAGTTATGTTTGCACTAATTCAATAACTTTGTTTATTATTCGATGGACGTAAAATATGTATGTTTAACTTTCAGTGCGACAGTAAAAGTAGAATAATGAATTGCGTCTGTCGACGAGTGGGCGTATTGAGTATCTGATTTCAATCTGCAATCATCTGACCGCTGCACGCATATACATGACGGTCGTGAAAAATGAGCTTTGTGGCGCTAGGCAAAGAAGTTATTTTTGGAAACTCTGCAGTCGTACGAATGAAGCAATGTACAGACGCCAGCACATCAAACTACCAAAAACTATCAAATTTTCCTAATCAACCTTGAACCCAATGCTTTACCGATAAAGTTGAAAATCAATCAAACAATTTTGACGGATTCTTGTAGCTTGATGTGCTGGCGTCTGTACCTAAATATTTTTCTAACACGGGCGAGGAAAATAATATATATAAATTTTGTATATTCAAAAAATAACGTAATATTTTTAAGGGAATACTTTACCCACGTGTGTCAGACGCAAAGCACATATTTTGTACGTTGTTGCTCATTGCTTTTTTTCCAGTAAATAAAGAAGACAAAATGAAAATGTTTTGATGTTTTTAAACGGGTTCAAATTGTACCGGGCTCTGTCCGCAGGTGGTGAAAGGTAGGTGATAAGGGTCACCGAGGGAGCTCGCGCATGTTTCTACCTCTCAGCTCACGTAAGCTATGTTCAGCCTTATGGAAATACTTTATATTTAATTTTACCCTGCCGTTAGCAATATTTTGTTTATTTTGAAACTGTGTTGTTGACGTTACACGTGTTAGTCTTTTCTTACGACCTGTGTGCAGTAAAAACGTGAAATATGGCTAACATGAATGTATCGTGTTTATAACATTAGTTTACAAAAACGTTGGGAGTTAATTTTGAAAGCAACTCGTGTACGAACTACGAACGAATTTGTACCCGTTGCCATTTATGAAGGCGTCTGAAATAAATCAGACGCAGTCCAGACAGGACAACCTAAAACGTAAATGTCATGCAACAAAACTATGGTGGGTACAGTCGGTAGTCGGTCGGTGTCATCGCTCCCTGCCATCTATTTAGAAGCTACTACATGCACTAAAAGAGGGATA
The DNA here is from genome assembly GCA_002192655.3 of Mamestra configurata. Taxonomy (NCBI): domain Eukaryota; kingdom Metazoa; phylum Arthropoda; class Insecta; order Lepidoptera; family Noctuidae; genus Mamestra; species Mamestra configurata. The sequence continues at coordinate 176,662 of NDFZ01005158.1, forward strand.
TCATCACTTATATTCTGTTCGCTGGAACTATTTAATAGAATGTCTGTCGGTGCAGTGCGAGGAGAATGCTTGGCGCTCGATGCGACCGCTGCTTCGGTATATCAAACGTCCTGTGGACTTATAGCGCCAGCAATTGCCTTCTATTCTATATTTTATTCTTTAATTGAGCTGTATCCAGGTAATAAGTTGTAAGATATGTATCTGTCTATCGATCTAGGTATCATTCTTTGTACTTCAGACCAAAATGGCCAAATGAGTTTTAAACGAAATTTTATATCTAGGTATTTTCACACCTGACAAAAAATATCCTGATGATAGATACATTAATTACCTTAACTCCTTCGACTTTAAGATCTAAACACGTATAAAATGGCGATCTAAACGATTAGATAAATAAATCATGTTGACCGTCTTATTTATGGAATAAACTTAATTAAATTCAGACATTGAGGAGTAGTCCTAATAAATATTCATTTACTACAAGTAATTTGTTCGATATTATAAATGCTGTATCCTGGTGTACTGTTGCTGTATTGAAATTTTAATTAATATATTTATTCTTTAGATTAATCTAAAATGTCGTATAAATATCTAATATTATTTTGTTAAGAAAGGTTAGTACCGTAACCTCGCAAATACTTTGAATATTAAGACATTTGTGTATACTTTAGCCCGAGTTATGTGTATATAAGGGGTTAATGGTCTGAGAATGAGGGTCATTATTGTGTATAAGGCATCAAGTAGTATAACACATATCTTCAAACGATAGCGTCCTATCAGGGTACACAGCGAGCAGATTTTCAAAACATTACCATACATAATTAAAACACAAAGTGATTACAACAACTGATGACACTGTCCTATTGTGTGCTAGATGTTATTCAGTCAATATTGACAATGTAACGGTAGCTGAAAACAAGCCCAATCATTGTTATTGGCAAACATAACAACGGTTAGTCGATGATAATTAATTGATATTAACATTGATGGGTTTTGGTTCCAACATTTTCTTCGCAAAATCTATGTTTAAATAAAATTACTTGTCGAGCTTCCAAAACAACTTAAACTGATAATAAATCAATTCCTATGACACACTTTAAAAATATTTTTATTGTGATGTGACAACTCAAAAATGCTTTAAAATTTTGCAAGTTAATTCCTTTTTATTTTACTCTAGGGAGAACCACTTTGCACAATAAAAGCTCTCTAGAAAGAAGTGTTAAGAAGAAAAAAATGTGTAAAATATAAGAGGGAAATATAAAAGGGAAGTGCTAATTTATGGAGGAGAGAAAATAAAGCGTTTAAACAGATTGTTTACAAAATAATCAAAGCCTTCTTTAGCCTACAAATAAACGCTTTGGTAGCGGTTGTTAAACAGAATTTTTAACCAAACCACTCTTGCCTAATTTCACGAACCGTCAATTTTTGTCGCATTATCAAAATTAATGATCAAAAAAAATCTTAACACTATTATGATAAACTTGTCACATTCGTTTCAAATATGTCCTAACTACGATATTTATTTGTTGAATGATAGTTTCCGATTCAAACGTCAACCGACCGCGAGTCGGCGCACTCGCCACGCGGGATGAATCGAGACTGAACGTTCTAATTTTGAAATGAAGTGGGTTTAATAACATTGCGTATTTTCCCGTTTTCTCCCGGTGACATCCGCGATGACTCACCGATGCCAGTTTTGGCCACTGAAGATTATTAAAACAATTTTTCTTGGCGCTTATTGAATTTCTGACGATTTTAGAGCAGTCGAAGTCACAATGCCTACAGTTTAATGACTTTTTCTACAGTCAAAGTATATAAAATAGAATGGTTGCTGGGACCTTTGAGTTTTCGTTTTCTTAAATCTTAGTTGAATTGAAACATTATTTATTTTTTTGCTTGTATTATATGTTCTGCATGCACAATTTAAACATGAATGAGTGGTGTCACCTACGCAGTCTTTAACAGAGTTTAGAAATAAAACATATTGCCTCATAAATTGAGGCAAATAGAGCGACAATTACTAAGCCGAGGATGCTTTCAAACAACACTTCGTTCCAAAAGTGCATTTTTTTTTAAAGATATTAAAGTATTGTTCGGTACAGACCCTCTCTATCGAATTGAAAAAAATAAAGAAAACTCTAACAGTTACAAAGATCTAACACGTTTCTGAAATTTTCACAAAACAATGAATTCATCAATTCCAGTAAACTCTTTATCACATTTCTGTCTTTTGACAATTTCACAAAGTGCTCAAGTAATTACCATTTTGAACTATCTACAATGTTCATCTAGACCCAATTTTCTGAATTGTTTCAACTGACCTTCCAAACGTGACCTCCAAACGATCTTCCTGACTTTTCCGTCCTCATAAAACATGCAGACAACCTTGGACATCGACATTGTTTTTGTTTATTTAACCGCACTATGATGTAGACTGATTTGCGCGAATTTTATTTTATTAGCTAGTAACTGCGACCTTGCGTCGTCCGTCGTCTTGATCCCGTGCCAGGACCACATTTGCACCGAACGAAAACATTGTGGATATCTCTCGCGAAAAGTTTGAGTACCCGATATCAAACATTCAGTAGTTCTCCGCCTCTGAAATATTACACGTCTACATCACCGACATGGCTTTTTGATCGACAAACGAATGATAACATGGCTCACAATGTACGCTTTGATCTTTCAATTTCCACTTTGCCAAATCAATTTTGCTTCAGCTTTCATAAATTATAGTATCAACAACATTATCTTTTTCCATTTCATTCCAAGAGCTTCAGGTCGATCACGGATAATCGTTTTGACCTCAGCTAATGAGGCCAATATAACACCAATCAATTTGTCTTCCTGACAGGCCAAATCCCCCAATATGTCCAAAGCATTATCCGCTAACAGTGTAAATTATTCACTACCGTAGCATTCATTAGCATAAAATAAAATGGTTCACAAAATAAATGATAATGGGTCCTCCATTATTGAAATTTCATACTCGCGAAGAGGCTCACAAAGTGGGTAATGAACCTTGATCTGAATAGTCTGTTCGACGGTCGAGCGCCGTAGGTTCATGTTTATGCTATTACACTCGTAATCCCTGGGGATGTGGCGGGAGTAGTCCTGAGCCTCAGAGGGTATTTCGAAGTCACAGTACTTGCAGCACTCTAGAACAACAATCCTCTTGGGATTTGGGCTTCGACCGAGAACTATCTAAACAAGAAAACCTAATCAAGAAGGTCAATCTTCGGATTGAATGTAGTGCTGCGAACGTTTGATTCTAATTGTAACTAGGCCAATGACGCTGCATCACAGGTAATTGTTTCTTTTTCCACGGTTAACACAAAGGGAGGGATTTTTGTTTCCCCTCGCCTGTTCAAATGTTTGTGGTGACAACGCTAACGAAATCCCGGCTGCGGCGAGCGCGCACACATGTTGCGGAGATATATAAATAAGCTTATACCGGATTTACATGATATATTACGTGCAAAGTGTACCATTAATGCTGAATAGCTCTTTTTTGCTTGGAACACTAACGGAATTGTAAAATGTTTACAAACTTTATCCCAATTTAACAGAAGCATCAAAGGATTTTGAACTGGTAAGTATTTTTAATTTAGACATCAACCATTTATCAGGATTAGAGTACATAACATTAGTCAGCTTCCAAAGAAAATTGGGAGTCATAAATTAATTCAGTAGGTTTTGAGAATATTATCCGTCAAACACAGTAACAATCAGGTCCAGTCAAAAGTTGACCCCGTACCCAGTAACGAAGTTGTAATTTGCTCTAATGAACTTTCTAATTCACCTGTAGGGTACAGAATCTCCTGCCAGGGTTGTGGAATTAGTCAGTAAGAGTCTGACACGGCCTTCCGCTCCACCCAGAGCGGATGAAGTCATTTGATGATTTCCCATCCTTCAAAAAAACCTGGAACCGGTGTTGAGATACACATTTAATTCAGAACTGCACTTTAAGTATTTGTAAATAAAAATTAAATACATTTGCATTTAAAGCATGTATTCATGTTTATTGTAACACTACAAAATTGAAATCAGATTGGCTCGGAATGGTGATGCATTTCTATTGGTTGTTACGGTATTATGTTTATCGGTTGGCTCGTTTCGCCAATCTCTGATTAACTCCAGACTAAACTATTCCTAGCTTTTATAGGTACGTGTGTTCCAGTTTAATTGAAATAACGGAGCTCATTATTTGTTATCGAACGTTGCTGATATAGATGACGAACTACAGCCGATGAAACCACATAGTTCACGCAAATTAATTTTGAATTGGTTCCAAGATTGATTATTATAGAATCTTCAATATTGTTATATTAATTTCGAAGCAATTTCGTTTATAACATGAAATGTTTGTGGCTTCGTGGCCACTTGTTTAAAATATCTTTGTGAAGCACATACTTATTCCAAAACTGTATTATTAGATGTAATATTCTTCCCCATTGTATGAACTAATTCCCGTCATTTCTCTTCCAAATTAAAGGCTGGGTCAATTGACCCACCGCTTCTCTCATAATAATAAATATTACACGTGTAAGAGGTAATTATTTGGGTAAAATCTTGCCGAACTATATTACGGAAGAAAAGAAAAAGTAAACAAGAAAAATACGGTGATACAAGTTCGTAAATTGCTTCTGATCCTGTACGTATTTATTTAACTATATAACGTCCTTCTGCTAGTTTTATTAAAAATACTATCTACTTGCAATGTACTTAATAATTTAGTTAAATTTAAAAAAAAAATACTATATTTAATATGAAACCTACGCTGAACAGTAATTTTAAAGATAAGCTAGAACAATGAAGATGTAGATCGCCAAATTGGTGCAATTTTATAGTTAGCTAAAATCGCCCAAAAACAGATTCAAATAGAAATCGTCCTAAATGCGAACATCGCGTGCGTTTTCTAATCGAGGATCCCAATTTGAATGTTCGCCCATCAGCTTCCAGACAGTAGCTGTTAGAAATTAGGTTGGCTTGCCAAATACTTAAACATCCCGTCTGGACACGCAACCTGATACCGCACGAAGCTCTCGACTTTCACACGACACGATATTTTCGGCGGTTATTTTGATCTCCTTTTCCTCAACAATAAAAGCAAACCAATCGCCAATTTAGAGAACAACGAAGTCTCACCTAATGACGCTGTTAACAACACATAACACTCAAATCAAGTGAATCAATAAACCACTCGGCAGGCTCCCCATCATCAATCAAACGAGAGCGGGTCCTTTTGAGCTCATAAAAACTGACGTCACACTGGCGTGTACATATTTATGAAGCATCCAAGTGATCTGCTATTGATGGGCTGTCCCATTCATCAGTCAGGGAAGCCGTCGACTAACAAAAACTTGTTCGTAACAAGATTTTTGTGGGTGGACAGTGTTAGACGGAAATGCGTGGATGTTTGCGGGATTTAAGAGGTGGAATTACAGGAACGAAACCTTGGAGTGAAGAGTGCTTAAGAAACGATTTGTGTAAAATAAAACAAGTAATGGCGTGTTATTTGAAAGAATGCACGGCGATAACTTTGCATTGCATAGTTTAATGGCTTTGCTAAAGTGCTTAGTGCTGTTTATTGGTGAAATGTCAACTTCAATGCCATTTGCTTTGTGCAAGAACAAGAAAGAAGTAGTTTACATTAGTGGGACTCCATCAAACATCTTGGCTTGATTAATCGAACCGTCATAAATAAAGCAATGTACCAGTAAAGTGCAATTGTGGGTGATTGCGGTTGATATCAGCTCTTTATTGATGGACACCGAGACGTGGCTCGTAAATTGCCACTTGCATATGCATGGGGCCGATTGGCAACGGTGCAGTCGGCCCGTTATGACTGTCCCCAACCTACGCCGACACAATTAACGGATGTTATGGCATTTTTAAGAACATTTTTCTTTTATGAATGGCATGATTGATTGAGTTCTGTACAATTCGTGCCAGATATTTTTGGGTATTGTACGTTGTGACCCAAAATTTATTACTGTTATTCTTTTAATGGAATGCGTTAAACAATATTGCTGGTTGAATTAAATATATTACTAAAATTAAACTAAAAAATGACAAAAGTTAAAACTAGCATTGGAACAAATTCAAACAACCAAGCAAATATCACCGTTCAGCTCAGCAAAACCAATTTAGAGCCTAAAAAGATAATCCCCACATTTATCGAAAACATTCCAAAGATAGAGTACCTATGTTTGTTTTTGGAAAGTGAGGATGAAACGATAATCCAGGCAGTCCGGCCATCAACGACTCATATTTATTGAAGCGTTTATCGCGGGACCGATTTAGCACAAAAAATATTTTTGGTATATATTTTGCTGAGATAAAATCGTGAAAGCCGGATCAGTGCTCTCAGGTCCGCGTACGAAGGATATCAAACAATTTTACACCAAACTATGTCGGTACGAAAGTACCTATCCTATTACACAATGGGAATTGGGATTGACATTCGCTTTGGAACGAAATGCTGGGAAATTTTTCAAGCCCCGGAGTGAGTGACCACGGTCCGATAGCAGTCGAACGCGAATCTAGCACAGATTAAATTTAACAATTCTCAAACTGCAACTGCCACGAGAATTGGGAATATTGCAAGCCTAAAATCAATTTAAATGTTACACACTATCAGACAGCTTTCCACTTTTTTCACTTTACGAGGTAGCGAACCGGTGCGCGAGCAAAAATTCCACAAATGAGATCATTGCTAGCGCAGCTCTGTTGAAAAATACCCAGCAGAGCGAGAAATGTGTGCGAGGAATGTGTGCGAGAGACGTGAGCGAGGTACATGTATTGTGTGCTGTGAACAGCTGGACACATTCCGCTACGTATCCTCGCACCACTCAGCTGCACACCGCAAGCTTCTTACAAAGATGGTGGAAACAGTCACACATTTCCACAGCGCGCGAATCCTCGCACCGCCTACCTATCTCCGGCGGAAAAGAACCCTAAATTATCATTCCCCCAAAACTCTGTCATTATAAGTTAAACGACTTTTAATTAAAGTCGCAACAGGTTTTCACCAGATGATAAGCATAAAACTTATTAACTCACTTCATACATCAATCTGATTGATCCACTTATCTTCATCAGCGATACAATCGGTCGCACAACTGACAAGTGACAACTGTTACATAATAACCCTGCTGCGGCGTCGTGTGTGCACTAGTGTACAGTTTACACCAGCTAGTCAAAGCCACGTAAAGGCTGTAATCCGGTTCGACGACACAATCCTGTTAACGCAATCAAATGTTGGCGTATTTAAATGGACTTGTGGAACAAACGTCTAGAGTCGCGTAGGAGTCGATCAGAGCTGTTGAACGAATAATTACTCCATGTTTCAGTAGAAATGTTTACTTATCGAGCAATCTTTAAGGCTTACGAGTGTGAACACAGCTAATGATATCATTCGTTTCGTATAACTTCAGGTTATACTCGCATCTGATTGTCATTGAACCTGTTTGCATAATAATCATGCCGAACTGGTTTCCATGCGAGAGCTGATTAACGGTTACGATGTTACTCTTGACAATTGAATTTTCCACACTGGTGTCTATACTTTTGCTTGCTTTTTCTGGCAAAATGGTAAATTTTAAAGGTATCTCACGTCAAAAACTACCTGCCTTCCAAGCTGATTTCAGATGTTTACTACAACCTAATCGATTTTATCTAATCGAGGTTAAGGTTTTATGTTTTTTGCACTTTGCCGGTCAGTGTCAGGCTGTATGTGGAACAAAATATGATTCGCTAATCGATTATCATTAAAATCTCAATACAACCCTCTAAGTTCATTTAATTCCATTGAATGGTTACGTCATAAAAAAATCATTTAATCAGATTAGATGAACTGATACAACCCGTATTGATGATATTAATTATTATAACTCAGTAAAGCCATATTTGTTACGGTCGCCAATCGTATTTACATAGGTACAACCTGACACTGACCTACAAAATGCAGAAAAACGTATAAAAATTTTAATTTCGCTGGCTACCCTGGCACTTTCACCTTAAGAGCGCCGCATGTGTCGTGTGACGCGGCTACACGAGTAGTGTCGGTCAGTTCGTTACGTCTGTTAGGCCCATTTGCCGGCCGCCGCACCAACCGGGCCGGACGGCCGCCAGCTGCTCAATCGCACCCGACGGCCCGCGCCGCCAGTGGGTTAACCTCATTGCAACGCGTCTTGTTGACCGCCCGTAATTGACCTAAATCTTGAGTACGAACTTGGTAAATAAAAATAAGCGTACATATTAATGTTTGAGAGGGAAATGGCTAGTGGAGGCCTGTTTCTTAGAATGTTTCTATTGGACGACCTTGCTGATTTAAAAATAGCAGCCCTTGCACAACGAAATGACAAATTATCCCAGAACACATTCGATTGTTTTACGAAACTAAAATTGATCGTATGTTGGTGCCTTCAATTTTTACCTCACATCTAGAGCTCAAAACGTCGATATCACTACGGTCGGTAGCAACATTTACCGAATAATTACTTATTGTATCAATTTCTTTTCCCACCAATTACCGTAGCCTAGCAACACGAACGACCTCAGGAAAATATCACAGCTATACCAACACCGCAAACAAAATCCTTTTACTCTCGGTACACTTCAATATTTTCAAAATATCGGGAAACAGAGATAAAGCTCGGTAACTGAATTTGATGCATGACCAATCGCAAACTTCCTGGAAAAACAAATATTTCTGGAGATCAAAGTTGAACCAAATTGAAAACATTTTTCCGATTTGCTGTAGAGCCCGACGCGATGTTCAAATATCATTGCTTTCATATATTTTAAAACAAGATCTTGGAATGAACATTGTGTTTACTGTAGCAACTGTTTGTTAGTTTAAACATGTTTGTAAAAGTTTATGTAATTTCTAGTAGTAATGTACCGATTACTATTTGTTCTTTCACTGATAGAAAACTTACCTACGGCTGACTGTCACAGCACAGTTGAGCACAGGCTACTTTTCATTTTTTTTAAATGTAATATGGGTTTGCTCTTGACTCTAGTCTAGGTCATAGATGACAGAGACAAAGTCGACGATGGACCGAGCTTACCCAGAAGAAGCCTGTTCACTCTAATTTTGAAGAGATTAGGATTACGATTCATCCTAAAAAATGCATGGTTTTTCCGAAATAGACCACGTGCGAGAAAAACCTATTTGCAAATAAAATTCCCAAGGTACTGATAAAAAGCACATCTAAAAGATAGTGTTTAAAAATCACCTTTATCAAAATTGTTCGTCTACAGTCTTTGAATACTTGTCACGTATCTATATAATATACTAGCTGCCGCCCGCGGCTCCGCTCGCGTGAATGTTATTATCCCTAGGGAACATACTCCCAAAGTATCCTATGTGTTATTCCAGACTATCTATAAATCTACCTATATGTATATAAATCTACCTCTGTGCCAAATTTCATGACGATCCGTTCAGCCGTTCTGACGTGATTGAGTAACAAACATCCTTCAATCCATCTATCCAAACTTCCGCAGTTATAATATTAGTAAGTATAGTAAGTACCTATAGATAAATCAACGAAAGGATTTACTGACCACAGAGCGGCTTTGAATTTCAGAGCGCAAGCGCCATGACAGTAAGTGACGGACGGCGGATTACGGATATCTCATCGAAACGGACCGGATCAGATCGCGACCGCTTTGACAATAATCAGAGTGGGCACAGAACTAAAATGGACTTACATAGGTACGGATTACAGGGACCCGTATTCAAGATTGCCTGCTGAGATAAATTCTTTTGTAATGTGTTCTGAGTAGAGATGCCGCGAATAGTTCTTATAGCGAATAGTAGAATACTCGCCATTATTACTCAACATAAAAAAAGGAATATTAAAAATAGTTTATTTTTTGTCAAATTAATTAATACTATTCATATTATACTATTATACTTGTAGTAGCCTGTTGAACTTACTTCTGCACCACAATCGGTCCTTTTGGACTTTAAATATAAAATTATTCATTAAAAAGTCTAACTGATTAACTTCAACATGACTGATTTTTGACTAACTTTTTAATATTAATGTTAATAAAACTAAGTGTGTTTTTAGTAAAGATTAATAAACTTTAATAATTTTTAAGCGTATAGTTTAAAGTTTGTTCATTAAAAGTTTATTTTTAATTTAGACAACTATTCGCCGAATGCCTGTTTAGTTATCTAAATTAAAAATAAACACTAATATTCGGTATTCGACGAAGTACTTCATAAAAAAGTCGAGTAATGCTGAATACCGAATAATAGGGAGTATTCGCGACATCTCTAGTTCTGAGTTACCTGATTGGAGAAGTCCTAGTTTAAGAGGATTTGGAAATTAAAAATGTATTCTTATATAGGTTACCTACTTGTCGAAATTGTGCTCTGAAAACACAGTAAAGATCATAAAGTGTGCCTCGTTGTTTACTTACCCATTCTTTAAGTTCTAGAATAACCCAATCTTAACTGATTACTACTATACTAATCAGTTCAGATCTACTGGTTCTAGGCATGTTTGAGTGTCATGTCGCAGGACAGGCCGCGAGAAAAAGCTAGTCACAATTAAGAAAGCTAAACAACTACAAACTAATCGATAAAATACAGAAACTTGATTATGACAATAAAGAAAAGCACAAACTTTTTAGTTCAAGAGAGAAGAGTTACCTCATCTTCCCTCCTACAAATTGCCTCTTCACCTTATATTTCCTCCACTCTTTAACATGATAACAAACGAGTACCGTATCGTTCTTGTTTATTTATAATCGCGTCGCGACGCCACAACAGACTTGGCTTGCATCCAACTCCCATTTTTTTAGGAATTTATTTCAATGAATTCGTTTTGGCTTTTGTGTTCGTGTGTCGTTCAAATGATTGGAGATAATGCTGAGTAACAGTTATTTAATCGGTTTGTTTGTATTTCGATGTGAGTGTGGGAAAATTCCGTTATTCATCTTCATTTCATTTGACTAAAATAAGATTAAGATCGAATTAAATCTTAATTTTATTTGACTAAGGTTAAACTTTAGTCGATCGTGTCATCGAGCTAAGCCATAATATTTATAGTCGGTCCAATATTTTAAACCCGCATAATATTAGTTACCCTTACTAAGCCGCCTATTACGGGGATTTTTTTTTTTTTTACTGGCTACCCACCCTACTAGGCTCAATGCCTATTGGTGAAATTTCGATGTATATCAGAGGTCGGAAATAGGTAGAGTCATTTATGTACTTACACTGATTTCATACAGCGAAAGAATAAAGTTTATATGCCTCAAATCCCGAGATTAATTTAAAAAAACAGAAAAATCTTAAGATTTATTAAATAGAAAAGTTATTTACTGTTACTCAATTTTAGTATTTATAAAAAAGGCGAAGTATAAGTATGGGAATTTGCTTAAGACTATTAATAATTTGTAGTGTGAATTAAATACGAATGAAAATTGTATGTTTATTATCTTTGTTTTATTTGTCTTATCTATCTCTGAGGTTTTTTTTATTATTTATTTGTTATATTGTTGGCCTCACGGGATTGTCTATTAGAAATCCCGGGAAGAACCACATTAATATCAACATTTCGATCCAAGTATATGTATTTTAATTAAATTACAATAACTAGCAAATATTAGAATTTCACCGAAATTACTCTTCATAATCATCAAAGGGCGGCACAAAGGCCCCTGCCCACTCCCTAACCATGACAATTCACCGGCCACCAATTAAACGTAAATGTGAAGCGAACAATCGCTAAGGGTCGGAGAGTAATCGATCATCCACAGTTCGACAGGTCATCTGTTGAATACGACCCTAACGTCCGAATCGTAATCGAAACGAGCCGGTTTGATTGGCACATGTGATAGTCGCTAATGGCTGATAAACTGGAGAAAAGGGGCGGTTGTACCTATAGGCTTATTTGGAGGTGATATTCTTGCAAATGTATGGAGTATTTCGAACTGTTCTGAGTTTGTTAATCACCAATTTTAACATTGAAGGACCAATTTCTGTAGATTGGGTAATTTGTTGTACCCTAAGACTGATTTGAGTAGTTTACTGACACACAAATCCTTAGAAATCACCTTTAAAACTTCAGGACATCGTAAAATTAGTATCCGATTTACCAGAAAATATGTTATGTATGATAATACCCATAAAGGCTTCCTAAAATCATGGAAACGCACCGGCAAACCGTAATTTCAATAAAATATAACGTTACAATGCTATCGGTTGCAAAACAGTGATATCAAATACTTGGGTAACGTACGTAAAAGGAGTAAAGCGGTAAAACTTCAAGGCGATTGGACCGCCTCAAACAAGATCTGCAAACGAATCGCGTAAACGCCTGATTTCGGATACCTTTGGATCTTTGCGGAGATCATTCCGATTCCGATCGCTAGTAACGATGTGACCTTAGGAGTACCAAACTGACGAGCTGTTTAGCTGTTATGTGATCGTTGATATCTGCGCTTAACAAGCTGCTGATACGAGCAAATACATTGTCAAAGCAATATATATATAAAACTCTTCCGTTACTCAGTGAGTGACTGACAGACAACGCAACCTTGGGGAGTGTAGGGGAGCACTCAGAGAGAATTTCCCGAAATTCCCACGGGAACGGGAAAATACGAGATATGCGCATACGAAGTCGCGGGCAAAAGCGAGTAAAATCTAAATCATGATATCATGGATATCGCGGTATCATGCATAAGTTACAAAACTACTGTAACTTATGCATGATACCGCCATCCAACCGACGTTCGATTCTGAACAAACTTTTTCTTTATAGGTATAACTTCTCAGTATTCCTACTCCATGATGCGCCATTATGTCATTTGGGGTTAAAGAACTTTGTGATGAAAGGTCTCTTTTTATTAGCCATATAATAAGAATAAGGCCAGTTTTCGTGCTTGAGAAGCGTTCAAACTTACGTCGAAATATCATATAAACTACAATTAATGTTAATGTCACCGGAAAATGGCAAACGCCGTAAGATAGAAAGAACGAAAAGAAAGAAAAAGGGTTTATTTATAGTTTATTTATTAAGAGTGTTAAATATCGCGTGAAATTGTAAACTATTTTTTTTAAATAAGACACGGATATATGGAATATTGAATTTGAATGGTATTTTTTGTAAACAAAACGATTTTTTATAATCTAATCAAGATTTATTCAAATCTTACGGAGTCTGCAATTTTCCGGTGACATCGACAAATTTGTCAAATTAGAAGTGGCTTTGACAGTTTGCGACTACGATGCGAATACAAACGCTCTTTGACGCTCTAGATCAACCATTTTTTAGATTAGCTAAAGTCCACACTTATTTCATGGGGTATTGTGTTAAATGTTACAACAAAATACCTTCTGACATATTAGAACTAAATGAAAGAAAATTTAAAACTTATGTTAAAAGTACACTTTGTAAACAAGCATATTACAAATTAGAAGATTACATTCAGGATAAGAATGCATGAATGGAAACATGCTGGTCCTGCTCCATAGGACAATCAAGGGAGTAGACAAAATCAAACGGGTTGATTTATGAATTAACTTTATAGGTAGGTACACTGTTTCTTTTTTGTGTTTTTATTTTCTGTTTAATTAATGGTTATTAAGATTATCTGTAAATATGTGAGTACCATTTACCTAAATTTCTTTAGGAAATGAATAAGTTTACCTCTGCTGGTGATACTTTGTTCTTATAAGTAGCAGTAGCATACTCTGGGTGTATCGTCCTCACATAATATTAAATTAATTTTTGTATACCAAAGTTTTTCAAAAACTATATTTGAAAAGTGTAACTATGGAGTTTCTTGTCCGTTCTTCTCCATAAGAATCTACCTTTCCGATTGGACAGTAGAGTCACTTTATTAATGTAATATTATTATTTTACTGAACTGTAAATGCTGACGTTCAAAAGTGCCGTTTAATGGCCTAATTGAAATAAACATTTTGACTTTGACTTTGAAAATATGAGAAATTCCCACTGTTCGTTACAAATTCTCGCTTTTCTCAAACGTAGATTTAAAATTAAGGTACGTACCAGTTCCTCAGGTGATCCCGGTTCCTTCATACCATTGCTCTTATCCGTGCTCCCCGTCTCTGCAAAAATATAAAAGAATATTATTTTAAAGCCTTTACACTAAAAATTTATACATTTTGACGTTACTTTTAAATAGTTTTCTCTATCTCGCTGCTAAGTAACAATCTTTTCTAAGATGCCATAAAATATTACTGATATTTCCGCTACGTACACACTATCATCATCATCTGCCTAGCCTTTTCCCAATTATATTGGGGTCGGCTTCTAACCATAAACCATTAACTGGGTAACACGGTCCTCATTGGTAAGACTGGTGTCAGATTTTCTGGCTTCTGCCTATCCGTAACGACTGCCAAAGATCTACAAATGACAGCCGGAACCAACGGCTCAACGTGCTTTCCGAGGCACGGAGGAGTCTCGGTATGTTAAGATGGTCACCCATCCACAGACCAACCTCGGCAAGCGTTGCTTAACCTTGAAGATCGACCCGCTACGTACACATTATATATGTCATATACATGTGAAAATTGCAAACTCCGTAAGATTGTAAGAAATCTTGATTACATTATGAAAAAATCGTTTTGTAAACAATCAATCCTATCCAAATTCAATAGTTTCCAATACATCCGTATCTTATTAAGAAAAAATAGTTTACAATTTCACACGATATTTTACAATCTTACGGCGTTTGCAATTTTCCGGTGGCATATGCACACATATTATTAAATAGACAAGAAAGTAGGAACAGAATATGAGCTACAAAGGTAAAGCTTATTTCCATAGACATCTCTCAGCATATCTGCGAAAGGAAAGTTGAAAAAAATCTAACTAACTATGATGAGGGCATCGAGTATGATGATGACACTTAACTAAAATTCAGTCCACAGCCTGGCACAGTTGCACACATCCCAATGAACACGTGTTCCTTTCTTCCTTCTGATATATAGCCTTTTCCCATTATCTTGGGAACGGCTTCCAGTCTAACTGGATGCACCAGAGTACCAGTATTTTACATGAAGCAACTGCCTCTCTGACCACTAACCGCAAGTAAACTGGGTTACACGACACCACAGGGCAAGAGTGGTGTCAGTCTTTTTAGGGTTCCGTACACGAAAGGTAACCAACGGAACCCTAATACTAAGCCTCCGCTGTCCGTCCGTCTGTCCATCCATCCGTCTGTCTGTCAGCAGGCTATATCTCAAGCATCACAATAGGTAGACAGTTAAAATTTTCACAGAGTGTGTATTTCTATTGCCGCTAGAGCAACAAATAATAAAGATTTAATGAAATTAAAAATAAGACATACGACAAAACGTGTTTTTCGGTTAATGGTACGGAACCCTTCGTGTGAGAGTCCGACTCGCACGTGGCCAGCTTTTTTTGGATTTGCAATAATAAAATGACTTAAGTACTTATTCCGTTCTAGACGCAGCGCGAGCCAGTGTCAGACAAGAGTCTGACACTCGCTCGCGCTGCGTCCAGAACCAAACCCAAGAAGGTACTGACAAAAACTAAGGAAATTAGGGATACAGCTTTAGCCCACTATAAGCCGCAATTAAGCCGTAATAAATTAATTAAGTGGAATTAGAATAATGAATCTAAATCACAAATTGGTAATCCGAACTGGCGATAATGAATTGGAGCGTAACATAATCTCGCTAAAACATTAATTAGCTGACCAAACCCATTTTCATCAACCACATTTACCCGGCAGGGAATATTAAATGTTTCTATTAAATGCGGTGATATTTAAAACTTTAAATAGTGCCTTCTATAGTATGGAGAAAAGGGTCAAGAAAAGCTGTGGTTGACGGCCAAAATGAAACAACAACAAGGCAGGCAAATGATACAAAATAATATTATGGAAAGAGAAAAACACGAGATATACCATCGGTATTGGTTTATTCTGTAATACGTTGTATGTTTCTTGAGCATATTATTAAAATATCTAATCTTCATCATATATAATCTTCTTGAGTTGAGCCCTAAAGGTGGCCATGCCAAAATGTAAAAAGGTGGCATACTGGAAGAGATTTCTGCAATTACCTTTGTACCTATTTTTTTGTTCCTTCTTCTTGTCTGTTTGTTATACTTGTGTACTTAATTGTGAAATAAACTATAACTTTGAAAATAAAATTAATATATGAACAAATTATTATAAAATACTGGCGCTGAATACCCACTAAAAGTATTTAAATTATGCTACAAATTCAAGGCATCTTGCTGTTCTTGTAACATTTTCACACGTTATTAGATTAATTTATGAGACAAGTTATTTTGCAATATTACGGAGAGAAAATTCCTTTCCTTTCTTGTACGTACAGTCGGTTGCCATAAAAAGTACCCGGCGGTACACTGACTGTACTCGTCGGTTTACAGTTTACACAAATGAAAACAATCAACGAGTCAATATTTCATCAAACAATTAATAACCGCAGAGTCGCGGTTAAACATTACCTATTTGGACTTATGGAAAATTAATACAGTGCAGTGCTGAATAAGTATTTATGACAAAACTGACGAAAGTATCAATTGTATCAGCAGAAAGTAGAAGTATCAGTAGAAATGGTAATGAATTCAGAATACAGACTTAATTAAGCTCGGGGCACATTACTGTCATGTGTTTAGTCGTGTCGTGGCGCCTTCTAGCGCACTTGATTAGCTACAAAACTCGTTGTGATATGACGTAAGCCTAAACAGATTCGTTTGATTGGTGTATCCCACTCCACCACACACCCCGACACAGCTTTATATTTGACCGTATTTTCGTTATCAGCGCTCTTTTATTAGAAATTACTTCGAGCGCTAAATAATATGGAACACATTTCTTTGAACACCGTACAAATCTTCATTTGTATGTATAAATACTACTTTCGCCGTCTATAACTTAATATCATAAGACTTTTAGAGAGTATTGTAGAACAAACATGTTTTCGAATATACATATGTGAAAGTGTTACCATTTGGTGCGTAATATTCTCAAAAATGTTAACAGATAACAGCGAAATGGTTTGATCCTATCAACTAATGTTTCAAATAAAATCTCTTAGCTAAATACTGTAAGGAAAGTTATATTTTCTTACGAGAAAAATGTGTATATTACTTTACTTTAAACTCTGACACGATCTAAGAAATCTTCAAGATTTTAGGCATAGGATTGAATTATCATCAAAGAGTTTTATTCCCCTTTAGAGCTTGTTTGCTAACCACAGCGAGCTAGCACCCCATTGACACACTTACTCACTAAAGTACCGCGTCTTGCACGACATGAGTACACACTCGTTTTTCTTTTCCATTTTCCCCGACTCCGACATATTTCCCTCCAATTAAAATACATTAAAACGGGAATTGCATACTTGAAAAGGAAAAAAGCTGACACAGACGCAGAGAGCGCGAACATGGAAACTGTTGATGCATTTTATACGAATTCTGGAACAACGTTTAATTGAAACGTCAAAAATCGTACATTAATTAAATCACGAGTACTACAATAAGGCACGGAGCGCGCAAATTAGTGTAATACAATTTGGTTGAACAATGAGTGCCGGGAGGTCGTGGCTCGTGATAAACTATGGACGTAATAAGCTCGCGGTAACTAGAATTAATAATTAACAACACGAAATTATGGCTTTCGGTGTATCTGTTTGGCGTTATATAACAGCCGCGCTGGGTTCCTTGAGGGCGGGTAATTACTGCACGCTAACAAGTCGTTGAAGATGTTGCTATGTCAGAAATATTTATAAGTAGGTTATGGGTCCAAAGCACGCTTAGTTTGTAAGCCCTGTCTGGGGGCCTTAAATTCATTTGAGGCCACCACAGGATAGTCCGATTAAGAAGTAATCAGCCTTAGAGTGCTGAACTGCGAGTGGTCATCGTCAAAAAAACAAACCAAAGCACGTGAGATATGGTTTCGTCTTTTCAGAGAGAAACGCTGACTTTTGGTGGGGGGCTGCATTTTGGTAATTCATAAATATTAATTGCGCTAGTTAAGTTGTCTAACAGACGGATTAGCCAAATGTAAGAAGCAATGTATTAGATTTTCCTTTAAATTTGATAGAAGTGACTCGCAATTAAATGCTCGTTTGATCTAAAGTGGTGTTTCGTGATTGCGCTTGAGCCTACAAAACAAACGAGATAGTCTTCTTACATCACTACAAGCACTAAGGATGTGTTAATTAAATATGGCTTACAGTAATTAATTTAAATCTCGTTAATTAAGGATGTAATTAACATTAATATCGTGTTTGGAGTGTGTGTATATTTTAACAAAACCGGTCATTTTAATTGTAGCAAACATGTTTAAAATTATTTTAATCGCTATTGAGAAAATGAGTTATTGAGTCATTTGTTTCAGAGAAATGAAAACACAAAATCGTACCATATTAAATCGAGAAAGAAATAAATCTCGTAAATCTAAAGCAAAAATGTACAGTTCATATTTTGAGAGATTTATTCCAATTTATCCAGATGAAAAATAGAGCACATTCCCCTCATATTTAAAAGACACAACTTAACAGTAAATAAATTCGCATTTTAATAATTAAATACCTTTTACAAAATATGATACCAACGTTAAAATTCACGCCGCGGGCTGCGAGCGGCCGCCTCGGAGATACGAATTTACTCATAACGTAATCATGAAAAATATTACATTCCTATTACCAACGTAAACACTTTTAGGGTGGATTTTTAATAGAGGTGAACCGACTAGTCAGGAAAGCCGACATCTGGAAATATTTATAGTCGGTGTTCGGTGAGTAGTCAGCAAAAGTTGCCAACTAGTCAGGAGGTACATAATGAGCTACTGGAAAGAAGATAAATATAGCTAGGTTGTTTCAGGAGTGCGTGGTCATTTGGGTAATGTTCTATATACAGCAAAGCAACAATAGCAAAATATTATTGCTATTTTGCACTTCTGAATACCCTGTATATCCCACCCTGTTTATCCCTGTATAGCGTACTATCGAACTATAACATTTAATTTATTGAATTAAAGTTAGACGTTTTTAAAACATAAGGGAAGAAATGAACCGACCAAGTTGCCGACTAATTCCGAAAGCTAACTATCCGTCCACATTTATAGTCAGCGACTAGTCGGCTGATCAGTCGGTCATAGAGGGGCCGACAACTCACCTAGTCGTCTGCCAAGTCCCTAGCCGGCTCATCTCTAAATTTTACCTAACTTTGTTATATTTGGCCTCAGGTGATTATTAGGCTGTTCCTAATCTCAAATACGGCAAATTGATGGGTTAATTGCTTAGATACAAAAGGCTTAGTATATTAGATTAGGCGTTACCTCAATTAGTGGATCTTATGTTAACTATTATTATGGCCAAAATAACACCGAATAGTAGTATTATAGGCATACTGTGTGGTATTTTAAAAACGGAATGATTTTATAGAGTAAGAATAAGAATATTTTATTTGCATTTAAAACAAGGTACATTTAAGGTCTTATTTTTATAATCATGATCTAACATGTTTTGCCATTTACTGGCATACAAATATTTGAGAAATTGTTCACAAAAATAATGAATGTTATATAATTATAAAACTAATGTTTTGTGATACAATAATTAATTAAGTTATAATATAAATTCAATTTCAATTATACTAGCAAGTCTCTCAGGTACATCTGTATGCTTACACTAAATATGGTACAGTAGGTACCTACTTATTTGAAATTTTAACAATATGTGATAAAGCAATTTAAGTAGGTGGGAATAATTAAAGTAATCAGTAACCATATTTGTCTGTTACTTTTTGTCAGTAAATTATTTAAAACTATAAAAACAATTACCAAGCAGCCATTTATGTAGTTTTGATTTAAAATGTTTCAAAGGCAGTTCTCTTATTTCTTTTGGTATACCTATTATTGAAAATTTTTATTAAAGTGATGTAGCTATTTTTATGGCATAATGTGCTTTTATGTGTGGGCATTCTTTAGTGTAAGCAGTTAGAGCAACTACTTCGCTCGCTGTACTCCTTAAACGTTTAAGGGTAAAGACAAATTGATTAATTTTTTTGGAAACGTGTTCTACTAGCTACCACCCGCGGCTCCGCCCGCGTGAATGTCGAAAATTATCCCAAGGGTACATAATCCCGGTATAAAAACTATCCTATGTAAGATTGTTTGAGTCCCGGGAAATGCTCGGGACTCAAACAATCTTTATACCAAATTTCATATAAATCGGTCCATCCGTTTGCGCGTGAAGAAGTAACAAACCCACACACTCACAAACTTTCGCCTTTATAATATTAGTGTGATTTTTATTATCATTTTAGTTTTGTTTCTTCTGTAAACGTGTTGTGTGCCTTAAGTCTATGCAAAAAAAAAACTTCTTGCTTTCAAAGAAATCTATTGACATCACATAGGTACTTGATCAGTTCTAAGAAATTCAGTTTATTCGTTTCAAGTTTAACACAGGAACACAGTCCCTATAAGAAATACTGAGTACTATAAATCCGAGTAAATCAGTTTTGTGTAAATTAAAGTTAATGTCACCAACAAGCGGAGGTTAATTTGTTTCGATTCACCGCCCTGAAGCGACATTGATTACGTCACACGCAGACCCAATCAACCCCTTTGTATACACAGATTATAACAGGGTTTACATTGAGTGTATTTCTTTTTAATTTAATACATTTCCAGTCGTGTAGTTAGAACTTTTGAGGGTAAAGTTTGTGAGAAAAGATGAGGAATTCTCTAACCTCAAAACTGAAGTTCTGTTCAGCGTTGTTGCAAGTCTCAAAAATCGGAGAAGAAGAAGCGACTTGCACTTGCCCTGGTAACTTTATAATTGGCTGGGTTTACAATGTAGAAAAAAATACATACTATAGTAGGCGCCAGATAAATGTGGAATAAAGTATATTGACCTTTCCCTAATAACTGTTCTTAGGTACCTGAACAATTAAATATGAATCGTTTTTCATTATTAGACAATGTTAAGGATCACGAGAGATGATGATTCGGGACAGCTTTGTGTCATTAATTCCGTTTTTCAAATTAAAAATGTCAATAATTGTAGGTGGGTCAATGACCGTTATTCCACGATTATCTGGCGCCTACTATAGTATCTTTTCCATACTATATATAATTATTTTTTATTCCTATATTATTTGGGATGATTTTCTTTTCCGAAACAAAACAATCGAAACATTAAAATATTTTTATTTTTTTTACTTGTCAGGTAGTACCTATTTAATAAATGACTCTTCCTACAAATTTAACATATTAATATTGACTAATGTGTAATGTAATATGTAATTGTAGAAAAGGGTAGGCTGCAATAGCCTAATTACTCCCACAGCAATTATCGACCACCTGCATTCGAGTCAACGACTCGCCACCGCCTACCCTGTCTAAATTTTAATCCTTTGACAGATACAACCAGGCTAGCGTGTTAGTTTGTTGGCAGGTAATTACCTAGATAGGTGTGCTTTCAGGAAACTACGCTATTTCAACACACCAAGTAGTTTCTAGCGTGTTCTATACATGATACAAAGCTTTTATTAACACTTGATTAGTCCATCCAAACATATAAAATAAAGTAGAGTTACTTACAGCATTTATAACTCAAGAACAGCTGGACCGATTTTTATGATCTCTGATATGTTGGATTCGTATCCGCCTCGAATAGCAGAACAACTATTAAAATATCGAAAAATTCACGGGAATAAAATTTATAAGACTGAGGAGGAAGTTGACATCCAGAGCCGCTGGGCTCATTGCTTCATAAGTACCAGGTATACATTCATAAGTACCAGGAGACCAGAAACATGTCGAAGTATTTCCCAGGCAGGAATAGATATTTTACATACGCTATGAGCCATAGGAGCTTTAATTTCTCAATGGAGCCAGTTCTAAATTTCACGCAGACGAAGTCACGAGCAGAAGCTATATTAGATTATTCCATATTTTATAATATTGCCAGAAAAAACGGCTTATCAGCTTGTTAAGAGCTTTTTACGTAACTTGGTTTAACATACTGGCTTAAACTGAGTCTCTGATTAGGTACAATTCTGCAACCAACTAACCCTTTGGGGAATATAGGCGTGATGGTACGATATCTTCGTAACTACCACCCGGGGGGCTTTAAGTCAAGAGTGAATAGGTTACTTCTAGGCAAGCGTGCTCCATCGTCAACAACATCATCGCTTTCCATCAGGTGAGACTGTGGTCAAACGCGAACCTACCAAATTATTAAAAAAAATATGTTTAAGAACCTTGTCGAGGTTGACGATGCTTATTTAAAACATTGTCAATAGTTTGATCGTTCTTTAATTTTTTAATCGAATACACAACACATTCGACTCCATGTTTTTCGTTCGTTCCAATTTTAACATGCAAATTAGTGTTCGGCAATATAGTAATTATTAGCTGTATTCTGTATCTGGCGGCACTGTATTTAACTATTTACCAGTGATAAATATATCTACTACTGATTAATTCATTAAAATATAAATGTGTGGGCGTTTCCCATCACAGGAGCGGTTCTCTACGTCAGAGCTTTATAATACAGGTAGGGTTATTTATTGTTAATTAAGCTTTTTCTGTTAGTAACGACTCTGGGTAAAAATAACACACCAATTTCGCAAATTAAGTACATTTAATTAACATACTAGAAGTGGTGCTTGTAGGTAATCCCTGATGAGCTAAGCAGAGATGTAGTTAGGTGATGTGGTGTAGGTAGGTACCTACATTTTGCATATTATTTTTAAGTTCGGAGTTATAGAGATGAGCTTATGGTAATCAACCTGCCGCAATCCAAACTTCGAGCTGCTATTAAAGAATTCGAGACGGAAAATTCGATCTAAGACCTCATGCTCAACATTAGCGCTTGCGATCACCAGACAAAATTCTAAATAAATAATAGTCTAATTTACACTAATATAATAAAGCTGCAGAGTTTGTTTGTTTGAACGCGCTAATCTCTGGAACTAACAGTCGGATTTGGTCAAGTATTTTTGTCTATGATAGCCACATTCATGAGGAAGGCTTTAGGCTATACGGGAACGGGAAAAAACGGGAAATGCGTACGAAGTCGGGGGCAAAAGCTAGTATTTATACAATACAACTGTCCATTAAAGTAATTTTATCCATTAATAGCCGAATTTGAAGTCACCCTGATATACATATAGGTGTCACTAGCTTCTACCAGCGGGTTCGCCCGCGTGAATGTTAGAAATTATCCCAAAAGAACTTACTCTTGGAATAAAAACTATCCTATGATCTATTCCAGACTATTCTACTACACTCTGTTTCTGTGCCAAATTTCATCCAGATCCGTTCAGCCGGGCGAGATTGAGTAACAATCATCCATTTATCTAAATTATCGCATTTAAAATCGTAGTAAGATTACTGGCGTGTTAATAGAAAATTCAGAGTGTCCCTTTTGTTATGACATCTTCAACTACAGGTACAGTCAACAAAGCTATTTGGTATGCAGGCAGCTAACGTGCAACTGTTTTAAAACAATGTTGTGAGTGTGCTGAGTAGACAATTATTGTAAACCACACTAAGTATGTCATAAGCTTAAATAGTTCTAATGCACACATTAGGAATAAATATTGGCAGTGTAGTGGACAAATTTATATTTTTGCCTGTATACCAAATAGCTTTGTTGACTGTACATGGATGTGACAGATGGCTATTGAATTGCCTGCAAATACCACAATAACCCTATTCTCTCACGGGATTGTCCGCAGATAACGGAATAGACAGATTAGTTGCGCTATCCGCTGAGCCAGCCAAGCCGACGGAGGAAGTCAATGCGACTATGGTGAATTGTAGGTAGACATCTATGTAAATGCTTATACAGGATCGATTCTTAGATGGGTAATGACTTACATTGAAACATATCGTAAGTAAGATGATTGGTTACTACGTAGACATGGTAATTTAGACGATTTGTGGCTTTTTTAATACTCCAAACATCGTGGGCCGTAGTGGGAGCTCGTGGCAAAATACTAACAAGCGTTGCTTAACCTTAAAGATCGACTTCAAGGTTAAGCAACGCTTGTCAAGGTTGGTCTGTGGATGGGTGACCATCTTAACATACCGAGTTTCCTCCGTACCTCGGAAAGATCTTTGAAATTTTTGGCAGTCGTTACGGATAGTCAGAAGCCAGAAAATCTGACTCCCAGTCCTGCCAAGAACTACCGTGTTACCCAGTTAATCTGTTGTGGAGGTCTGGTAGGCAGCCGCTCCACGTAAAATACTGGTATTCAGCTGAATCCAGTTTGACTGGAAGCCGACCCCAAAATAGTTGGGAAAAGGCTAGGCAGATGATGATGGTGAGCCCTAAAGATTCTTATTAGAAACAGGATCGATTGACATAAAAAAAACTTGTGTTAAATTGTCAATATCCTTGTTAAATAATAATAATAATAAAGATAGTTTATTTTCTCCACAATACTATTGTTACCTTAATTCTACGGTGACATAAAGGAGGTGACATAAATGCACATTTTAAAGCTATTATTTTATAAGATTTATTAATTAACATCTTCCCTTTGACTATAATTATTTCTACAGGTTTATACCTAATGCGATAGCGCGGTCTTAATGACGTTTTCCCGTATCTGCATGATTTAGGTATCTGTCCTGTTCCCTTACTGTCCCGATTCACCCTGCATAAGCTCTGTTGGCTAGTTTACTTGTTCCAGACTGGGTTCCAAATTAGGCGCTGCCATTGTATTTGCTTACTTGAGTGCGGTGGTTTACACACGATGGCTTATGTGAACTAACGTTATTATTCTAACCGAATAATTCTGGTCTCCAATTAATCCAGACATGAACTAAAAAATCCCGGCCAAGTGCGAGTCGAATTCGCGCACGAAGGATTCCGTACCATCATCTATAAAGACGGCAAAAAATCACGTTTGTTGTATGGGAGCTTTTAAGTACTTATTTTATTCTGTTTTTTAATATTTGTTGTTATAGCGGCAATAGTTCATGAGATACAGCCTGGTGACAGGCGGACAGACAGACAGACGGACGGACAACGGAGTCTTAGTAATAGGGTCCCATTTTACCCTTTGGGTACGGAACCCTAAAAATCAGCTTAGGTTAATTTAATAAATATAAGCGACTTACACACGAGTTCTAAATTAAGAATGTGAAGTTGAGTAGGTATTTGTCAAACTTTACTTGAACCTGAAAACCTGTCAATTCTGAAACTGGTATAAGCGTTAAATCAGATTTTCACAATTTTTTTGTTTGGGATTTGAGTTTGTTCTTTTTCAGTTTGTTGAACTTACGTAAATATGTAGGTATATGTATGAGCAAAACCATACATCACAGATAAATTTGCAACCTAAAACCCGTTAGTAACACAACTAGTGTCAAATTTACAAATTGTAACCGATTCCGTAACAATCGACACAGACAGATGACAATAGTGCTTGAACAAGTCCAAACACACTATCACAGCGTTACTGGCAACACTGAAATATAGCCATGTCCACGGCGACACGTACAGTTGTGCAAAAGCCTACACAAATGTCATATCAGATTGTCTCGCTTATTGGCACAGCAGGCATAATGCCATATTGCCATCACTGTACATTCTATACAGAATATGGTCTGATCCATCCACGATTGTAACTCATGCTGCAATTTAATCCCAACTCTATTTTTCACAAAATAAGGTACGTTTCAGATCATAAATAGAATTGCAAAACAGGCGTGCATCATAACTGAGATTAGCTGATATTATTATATGGTAAAACAAAAAACAATCGCCAGCTTCGATAAATAACGTTGCTATTTCTAAAGCTATATTTTGTGAGAATACGCTATGTAAATTGTATGAAATACATCATTTGGCTCCGCAAACAATCGTAACAATATAAAATTATGCTTGCGTAAGTTAGAATATCAAACCAATGGTAGAATTTAGTGAGCAAAGTTCTGAATATTTCCCACGGGTAAACGTAACGTTTCCAAAGGTTCATGAATTATTTTGGAGTCTATTATATTATCAGAACCTATTCACCGATATTAACATTAGCCCTTTAAAAGACAATTATACGACATAATAGTTAAATAAATGACTACTTAATCTCACCTCCTCTTTCCTATAACCGGCCTATAAGTGTCTCTCTTAATGGCATACGGCAAGTGGCTATAACGCGCTGACTGATTACACCGATGAGACCATATAAACGCACTTAATTCGTCTCACGTCCTCTGCGAGCTTTTACAGATACTAATTCTACCGCTTCATGGTTAGTCTCGCCGCAAAAATAACGCCCGGTTACGTGTGACCACGCAAATTATATCATATTAACGGACTCTACAACCGTCAATGAAATTCTAATTCTCTTGCCGGTGTATAAAGTATAAATTCCATCAAAGAAACCACCTGTCGCATTTTTATAACAGTTAAGTAAATCGTAAATCCGTCCGGTCCCAGGAACATTACATCACTAAGCGGAAACATTGTACGATTCTTTGCGTTGAGTTATAGTAACGTAACAAATCAGGGGTCAACGATGTCTCGGCGACTTCGTTGTCCTCCCGAACCGGCGCGTCGTATAAAACGGGTATAGTTTATGCAACTGACGACGGGAACCGCTTTCAAAACTTTCGCCGTCAATTAAAAAGCGGCTACCGCTTTTAGCGAGACACCCGGTCACGATCCACGCCGTGACCGATGACTTTCTGTTACGTAAACCACTATTGTTTTCTACTTTTAGCATCTGTCAAAGCTAGACTATTATGGGGCGGAATTGTGTCATAACTGGCTCATCAATCAATGTTACTGGACGTAGCGCACAATTAATCATAGTAGTGTAGGTACCTACACTATCTCTGGCACTGATTTAGTTTCCTCCGGCTCCGCAATATTGATTGAAATAGATTTAATCCAATCCTCGATTCCAATCTCAGCATCTCTATACATTTGATTTCGCTATTATAACTTCGATCATGGACTAACAAAGGACTTCTCTTATAGTAGTAATGAAGACATATTTTCTAAAAGCCGTTATGTTATGAACAAGATAGCGTGTTTGTAGGAAATTGACACGAAGTTGATGGAGAGTCAGAGTTCGGAGTATCATCCCTCACCTCAAAGTTAGGCGATACAAAACTGATCCTAAAGTTTTGATAACAATATTACGTCTCGAACAAAGAAGGAATAACTTACTGAGGGTGCAAGAATTGGAAATGTATCTTTGAATACAGCTGGAGGTGATTTATGAGTATTAAGTTGAAAATTTAAGATGATGCATCTTATTAGAATGATAGAAACATCGTCTGTTTGTACTGTCAGGTTCTTTATTTTCGTCTCTAATTAGTTCCATATTTAAATGTAGCACGACCAATACGAGAATAGCTTGGTGCGAATATAACCAGCCAAAGGCAGTTAGTAAAGCTAGTACACGAATTCGAAGCACAGGCAATCTGCACCCGCGAAGGGTCTTTTAATTATAACACACGTCAAGTCCATAAGCTTGTCGTAAACCCCATGATTCGTTTACCAGACATGTAAACTCATTAGCTTTACGAAACATAAACAAGTTATTACCATTTTAACGGGCGTGTAAGAGGCGAGTCAATATTGGCGGTGATTACCGATTCGATGCCATTCGTCATGTGGCTGTCACGATGCAGCCAATTAGTTCAACGGGGAAAACTTCTGCTCAAATTTTCTGCTCGAGCTTTTGGTAAGGAGTGTTTGGAGCTAGCAATCTTTTTTTTTTAAATTGATAAAGCCATCGCGTGGCGCAGTGATATGGTGTACTTGTTATTTATTTCTACTACGAAATGTAATGAAATCATTGGAATAATTTACGAAAATGATTAATATGTAGATACATTATTATCTCCATCGATCTTTTTCTCAAGAAGTTCCCCCTCCTTTTAAATTACCTACCTATATGTTTATGTTATTCAAATAACATTAATATTTTGACTTTACCAAGCGAAACATCAAAACGTTCTTCACCTTTACGAAAGAAGACTGCAATTTACCTTTTAAGAATTTCCTTTTTTAATCACATGAATTTCTCAACGAGACTCGTGTTTGTCGAAGCGAACGAGGTGAGGCTAGCGGGGACGTCACCAAGAAACCAAGATTTCGTCTCGTCGCATCTCCACTTACGGCCATAAGTGTCCGTATAAATAAGTATTTGGAGCAGAAAATGCATGAATCTTTTTCAAGTATAAAATATATTTTGAGGAACAATTTTGAACCTGTCTGGCTTTAGATAGTTTAATTGGAAACAGTACTCTCTTGCATTCGTAATTAAGGCGCTAGGTAAATGCGGCGCGCCTAGGAGAGGCATCAATTCGGCTTTGAGGCAATACGTTAACACACATCGCATGGAGATGTGGAACATTTGTGTAGAAAATATCTTGTGTACGATTCCTGAGTTCGAGGCAAAGTGAAACCAGTCAAGTGTAGCCGTATTTGCGACATCAAGCGAAGAAGAGGATATCGAGTACACAACAAAGTAGTATTTTCCAATTAGCACCTCAAATGCCATTCGTATCCCACAGTTAGACGAGAATAATGAGCTCGGTTCTTACACCGCTAGGCCACGGCACTCATGTGTTTGACAAAGACGTATTGTTAGAGATCGTGTACAATGTACGTAGTACACGAATAAACTACGCTAAGTGCTTATTTTCCTTTTTTGAATATGGAATACGGCAAAAAGATTACGTCAGTTTGAGGGAAGACAGAGAGAAAAGTGTATTTTACAGTTTGTTACTATTCTTCCAGGGAATAATAGTTTTATTGTAATATTATAATGATAGAAGCAGGCCCTTAGCGTTACATTTCTAAGAAATAAAGTCTAAGATTGTTACTGCAGAATTTAATAACGAAGAGCACTTTCTCCCTATTAGGAAAACTTATGCGGTTCCGTCCTGTATCAAAGTTGAGACGTAGCCTTTAGGTAGTTAGGTTAGATACTCTTTGTAGTTTACAAAGAATCAGATATTACGCAGAAAGCTTCCAGTATACATTGTTAAAAATAATATTAAAAGTTATTTATCAAACGAGAAAGTACTATTTTTTAAACATTTAACAAAATGTAAAATAAATTTAACGAATGCAGTTTTAAGGAAATATGATTGTTGGAACCCTAAATCATTTTTGACAAAAACGGTAACGAAAATCGTGTAAGGTCCTCAACAAAAATGAAAGAACACAACTTGTATTTACACACAGCAACTTTTTGCATTTTTTATGTAGTTAGCAACTCTATGTAAAACGTTGTTTGCGAAGAAGCAACGGACAGTTAGGAAGCCCTGGCAAGGAGTTGTTTTGAAGTTTTTCTCTTGGTTGACTTTGATGTGACTATTTTTTTGGTCAAGCGTGACTGCTGAGCAAGGGGTTCGTGTTAAACCTCTTGAACGCCAGAGCATAAACGCATTAGCGTGCCCCCGACGCCAAGCCAAAAATTCGCCCTACTTTTTGTCACATATTTGTGACGTTTGCCGTACAGGGCACGACTTTTTTGCCGTACTTTTTGTCACATATTTGTGACGTTTGCCATACAGGGCACGAGTTTCTTGTCATGTATACGTGACAATGGCGTTCAAACGGTTAATCCCCAGATCCAGAAAACTGGTTTTTCCACCAATAATTCTACAATGGTTGCCTTTATTTTTGATGGGAAATCATCATGTAACTACCGCTCTGGGCGGAGCGGAGAGGAGTGTCAGAGTCTCACTGACTAAAATCCACCCGTGTTCCTCCAAATGCCCTTTGCGTTTCAGGGCCGTGGTAACTACTTCGAACAAATTCCGCAACCCTGGTATAAAACGGAAGCCAAAAATCTGGATTTTTATAAGGATTTCTTTAAACGTAGCCCTAAATCTATCTCCTTTTGATCAGTCTCTCTGACGGTTGTCTGTAAGAAGCGATAAGACCGCCCATTTTACACATGTTTATTTTTATTTTTTATAAAAGTGTCCTGTGCTTATTATGAAGTGGTTACGTTACCTACATAAATAGTAAATAAATAAAATAACTGTTGAAATGTGGGTGAGGAGAAGACACCTCTACCTGTCCCTTGGGGTTCCTACTTATGAAACTTTAATACTACGTCTGTATGGACAGGCGAAGTTAAGGGTTTGTGTAATTACAATTTTCTTATACTTAGTAGGAAGGTGGTCACAAGTACAGCTGAAAGGTCCCGTCTAATATCCTTACACAAGTGCCGCAAGTTTTAATTAAAATGGCCGCCGTTGGTTTATTTGCGGTCGTAAAGTTGTATCTAAAATCCCCAGATGAGAAGTAATGTGTACCAATGTATGTATGAATGTTAATGTTTCTTAGTGGGTTACTGACTAACTGGAAATTTCAATAACTGTTTTCTTCCCTCAGGCCTAGTATTCGAGATCTTTGTTCCAATCGTTTGAATATTTGGTTAGTTAATACAAAGAGAAATTCGAAATTAATGCTGGATTTTAAGAAGCTTATCTTTGTTTGTTTTCAACTGTATTGAGCTTGGAATTTCGGTAGCGGTAATTAAGATAAGGTCTTGTTTTTTATCTGCAAACGTTTGAAAGTAGGCTACCATTATTTGGGACTTTGTTATCTTGAGTTCATTAAAAAAGTACCTACTTTTAGCCGGTATTTCATAGCTAACCAAAAACAAAGCATGCATGAGTAGTACCTAGACTTGTATTAGATACTATATGTGTATACCTGAGGATCGTAATACAAGTAGGTCGAGTTCTTTAGTTTCTGTCTGTCACACGGGGAAAAACCGAATGTAGGTATATTCATTTAGTTATCTCAAACAAAACAAAAGGAGTTTATAACCCATCAAAAAGGTGCAACAACATCGATCATACAAACATGAAAACTCACAAACACCAATAAAACTTCAACATTTCCCCTATAATAATGTATTACCCAATTAATAAAGCTTAGTATACACGTTTGTCCTTTATCGGCCATAAGGGTACAGTTGTAAACTAGCCCGGGAGCCAAGCAGCATAGGCCGAGAGTCGGGATAACTGTTCCTTTATGCGGATTGTTGAACGGGGCAATGATCATTGTTTCAGATTTGAAGGCCGTATACATGTTACTATGTTGTTTAAGGTGTTTTAGGGTGTAAAGGCAGCAGTTAATTAACGAGACAAATATTGTTTCTGTAGATGTATTATATATAAAGGATATTATTCATACTAAATTATAGTATAAATGTGAATATAACACAGTATTTTTATCTGTATGTTTGTTGCATTTTCACGTCTAAACTGGTCAACTATTTATGAAGAATGTTATTTATAAGGATCTGGAGAGAGATACCTTATAGAAAGACATTAATATCACTTTGTGTGTTTTACGTTCCCTTGGGATCATTTCCAAATTTCCCGCGGTCGAAGACGCTTGCAAAAGCTAGTGTGATCTAAATTAGACGACGTTCAACAGTTGACCAAATTATATACCTAATGGTTAGGACAAAAATAGAATTAAAATCTCTATAACCTTAATTTTATCGAAACGAAATGGTTGTCAGTTCGAGCTTTGAGCAAAAAAACGTCACAATATAGCGAAAGGTCAAGTTTATTTTTATCAAATCTTATGCCATCGTATCAATTATTTCATTCGCCCACGTACCTATAGCTTCTCGGTCATTGCCCTCTACTGCAATTCTCGGTGACTATTCGGAAGACACCTTGGTTTGCCTCCCACAATCTAGCCTTGTTATATCTTGCAAGTTTAAGTTCAAGTTAATGTACAGGAGTGAATATGAAAACAAAAGTGGCCGAATCAAGGAAAGTCGATACAACACTAAACTTTCTCCATTTGCCATCACTATAATCTCATTATATAACTAAATTATACAATTATCGGCACATAATACGTGATCAAAACACAAAATAACTCTATCATAATAATATTCTCATAAATAAAGCATGCTGTGGTCCAGGAATTCCGCCCACCCACGCACTGGGCCTTAATCACAGATTACATGGCTAATAGGCTTAATCGATGACATTTGTTTGAAACGAAGCGACTTGAGAACGATAGCCTCTAATGTATTATAAACCGATATTCATTTATTTATAAGATAGTTATTCGATAGCGAAACGTTGGGGTTTTCGTTATATGTATATGTAGTTTTTTTTTTCGATTGAATCAAGAATTCCACTGGGCTTTTTTGAAGCAAAATTCACATTCGCATAATATCAGTTGCAATACTTGCAATGTGTCAAAAACACTTCAAATTTCCCTTCCTTTTGACAGATTGCGCCTGATATGCGTATACGAATGTTGCTTAAAATGTCACTGTGTAGAATTGGCCCTCAGATATTATTTTAGGTAATTTATATGACCGTGTGAAAATAAAAATTGCACTGAATGAAAAAAAATTAAAAGTTATTCTTCTTGGCCTTAAAATTATTACCTACCTGTTTACATATGCACGTATTTTGTTCTGTATAAAAGTATAACATACCTACGAACTTTACATAACACTTTGTCGGTTTGTCCGGATGTCACGTCACATGCTCGGAATTCGACCGTTAATGAGTCAATCACAATTTAATTCATATCGATTGGTTCCCATCACTAGATAAAGTGTCCCTGATTTTTTGTACTAATACATACTCGTCTGACCGGATTTTTTTTTCGTAATTACATCAACTGGTTCAAGCTACACTATTATATGAAGTGGGTCTAATGATTCTTTGCTATAATTTATTGGTAATTTAGTCGCTGATAAATTATGCCGTGCTTATTCGAAAAGAAAATAAAAACAGATTGTTATTTTATGTAATCCTGCTGGGGAGTTATTTCAAGAACCAGAAACATTTGCAAAATTAAATGTTATTTATACTGCTTACGAGAAAACAACATAAAAATGTCCGTATAATTACAAAGCATGCGTGCACATACTGAATATAATATCATAAAAAGTCACTAGTAATCTCAGTTTTCCAAGCGTCCATAGAGTCAGTCGCTCGGCCAGCCCGGCTCTAAGAATGCCGACGATCTTGCTCCGCAGCTTCATAAATATGGAGTTGGTGATTAAACGGCGTACTCTCTGAGTTTTTGTACGACACCCCCTCCCTAGCCGTCTGCCAGTTAAACCTTGGATTAAATCATGAGTTACTGGCAGACGGTATTTTTTCACAGCACTATCTGAATACAGCCGCATGTCTCACTTCCTTTTGCTTTTGAAATTGGAACTGGTTTTATGATTAATCGTCTTGTATTTAAAAGAGACTATTGATTACAATAACACCATTAAGATTCTTGTACATTGATTCGCTTCAGAGTCAATTAATTCAGTAACCGTCAAAAGAACTTGTTTTTTTATTAGGTATATCTATGGTCTGTGGACTCGCTAAAGCTTGTTCTGTTAGACCATACCCGTAATGGCACCCTTTAGTACTGAATCATAGGTCCCTAGAGCGATGTTAGTAGGCGTGCGCGTGGTGAAGACCCAAGACACGATGAACGCACCACCGTTTTGCGGATACATACTGGAATTACTGGATTATTGCGCAAACGTTACCAACCAAACATTAGTGGTTAGCTTAATCACCAGCAATGAAACTGATTCTTAGATGAATTATAGTCTTTAAAGATTGCAAGCTATGGGTAGCCTTTTACAAGTAGCTTGGTTTGTATTACTTTGTAAGTTGCAGAGGGGATTTTAGTTATTCCGCAGATTGGAGAAGCAGAGAGATTAGGGCGTAAGCGAATTGTCGGAAGCTAGGTGCAATAGGGATAAATGTTTATACTCATGTATGTGGTAGCATAGCAAGCTGTTCAAGCAGGACAACGTGGATGGTTAAAATTGAAACTTATTTTATCAAGAAGTAATCAGAAATTTTCGCCTTTTTATTTATACAAGTTCAATCGCTGAATGCTCAGTTACGTAGAAAACATTACCCTCCAAACCAAAATAAAACGTAATACGTCGTTTATGTAAAATAAACCGGAATCTCAATCGCGTTCCATTTGATAGCGATAAGTGGCTGCCTACACAAGCTGTTTGGCGTCGAATCAAAAGAAACATTCGATTCACCGCATCAGCGCGACTCCCTGAAGGCGCCTAGCAAAGGCTGAGACCGCGGAACTGGCGCCCCGGGCCGGGAAGCAATCTATTGCGCGACCTGAGGTCCCGTGCCTTGTTTGAACTACCTACTTAATACTCGACTGGACCACAATCACGAGGACTCTACTTATTTTTAAGCAACGTTCGCCTCCGCATCTCAGTCGCAATCTGTCAAAAATAAATCATGTTTTGAAGCACACTTATTGCCAACTTTATTCTATTGTTTCAACTTTCAATTTGATTTATTTTTTATGTTCTCCCAATTCCATTCATTTTATAAAAACATTGACATAACTTAACTGTGTATTAAAAACCATATCTTATTTTATTTTCATAACCGGAATAAATAAATAAAAAATTGAATAAGATTCAATTAATATTTGTTTAAAAATCCTTTTCGCTTCAAAATATTAAAAGAGCATTGAAAAATGAAACAGCTTTTTTTAGTAGCAATATTTAATTTTTACGCTCGTATTTTATACGACCTCGATGGAAAGATGACACAATCAATTTTACCGTTGATCATTTAGCTGTTTAATTACATTTTCTATACTTTGAAATCTGTTAGAAATAAAATGGGACTTTTGATATTCATGACAAATAATATAATGAGATACTTACTAACTTCACCTAATGTACTTGGTGCTTCATTCATTTATGAATAATTAGCCTCTGCCAGGGATTCGCCCGAGTGAAACTTGGATATTATCCCAAGAGAACGTACTCCCGAAAAACAATCAGACGTAACAAGATGTTATAAAAGTAGATTAGGCACTAGAACGGAAGTGAACTAGCACAAAGTAATATGGATAGTAAACAGCGGTCTAAGCCGGCTGTGTACTTGTGCAAACGAAGCTGCGCTTAACG
Organism: Mamestra configurata; assembly: GCA_002192655.3. Classification (NCBI taxonomy): domain Eukaryota; kingdom Metazoa; phylum Arthropoda; class Insecta; order Lepidoptera; family Noctuidae; genus Mamestra; species Mamestra configurata. The sequence goes on from NDFZ01005158.1 coordinate 211,614, forward strand.
ATTCCCTGTCTTGTTACCAGCCGCTGATTGGCAAAGTTCGATTGAATGTATCCCACATTCTTGTTTCTTTTGTGCCAACATTTATTAGTGATCAATCTTTACTTAGGCCACAAATAGGGCCAAAAAAACCATTAGGTTTATCAGGAAATTAGTTAGTAAAATAAAGTGCATTGAAATTTTGGCATGACGTCACGCCTTGTTACACTTTTACCTGGACGTGACGTCACCAGCCCCCAATCCTGAACGTTCATGCATTTTATGTTTCAATTATTTTATTGATTCAATAAAGCAAAAAATACATGACCAATATTTTTTCATAATCTTACTGATGAATTAAATAGAATTATATTTTACCCAAGAACCATCTCTATTGTGAGTCCGACATATTTAGAACCATTTCCTTATATTTTGCAATAGAAAGACCAAATAAATTCAGAAATCAGCTTGCAGGACTAGAGTTGAGTAAATAATTCCAGATTATATGATAAAACAGGCACTATATTTAAGCCCGATTACGATAAACGCAATCTACTGAAATATGTAGGCAGGATTTAAAACCTATAGCCCGATTAGATATGTATCTATCAGTAGCCGTGTAATTTAGTAAATTATTCTCTTCGTATTTAATTTGCAAACTTGTGATGTTGCAATAAAATTAATTAGTGAACATGTACAAGCATTAAATCTATCTATCCTTTAGAATACAGCAGTCGCAAACTGCGAAGGACTCACTGTAGGGGGTGTACAACGTGAAGGTAAAGTACTTTGGAAGCCATTCTTTGCAATCAGCGTGCCTGCTAGACCAGACGCTCCCTATAAGGAAACCAGCCGAAGAGGACATCGGTTGACGTCCGTCACTATCCTCTGCTCACCGACGTAAAAACTACTGGTTCTTGCTTTTGTTCCATGAGAATTCATGAATATAGACGCTATTGTTTGTTGTGAATAATTGTACGCAGAACCTATAAATATAAATAACTTTATCGCTACATCTTACCGAAATGCCCAAATTGGTAACAGGGAATCACCTCAACATAAGACGGTTTTTTGACAAAATATAAAGGTAAGTTGGTGAAATCCCGTTGATGGACAAAAGGCTTACTCAGCTTCTTTTGTCGTCCTTAAATATAATAAGGGAACATCAAAGCAAAATTAAAGGTCTGATCTTTTCACTGTTCCAAGTCAAACAATTAAGAATTTACGTCTGACGGTAAGCGGTAAGCCCTCAAAAGATGTTATTTTATAATCATCATAAAATATATTAGAGTTCGCAGACGCTATATCTTATTATTATTTTTTAAGGATGGGAAATTATCAAACAACTTCTTCCGGTCTGGGTGGAGTGGAAGAGTATGTCAGACTCTTACTGACTAAAATATATCTGTGTTCCTTCTAAAGCCCTTTGCGTTCCAAAGCCGCGGTGACTCTTTCGAATAAATTCCGCAATCCAGGCAGGCTCTGGCCCTAGCGGAGCCTGTCTTCTATGCTGACAACTCTTTGAGGCGCGCGTGAACACAACGCGCCATCGAACCGGGCCTGGTGGTGATCGGACAACGAGCCACCCAACGCTCGCCGTCCACAGGCCCGCGCCTACGGTGGCCGGGGTTCGCTTCTGTAGCGGCGGTTGGGGCGAAGGCCTTGTCTTTCCCTCGCGTGGCCCGCCTCCGCCTTCGCTAGCATTACTGCTTCGCAGAAGGAGGTGACCGCTTCCCAAGCCTTCTCGCTCCGGACCATGGATTTAACCAGGGCCGGACGCGAGAGGTCGCCGCCGCCGGTCGCCTCGACGAGGACACGGCGGTGCTCCGCCCAAGCAGAGCAGACCTCCACCGTGTCCTTCGGGCGATCCCCACAGTGCTGACACCCGGGCGTGTCCTCCCGCTGAATCCAAAACATCTACCTCCCGAAACAGCCGTGTCCGGTGAGTATCTGCGTCAGGCGGAAGGTGAGGACGCCGTGGCACCTGTCCAGCTACTCCCTAAAGAGGGGTCTTACCGCCGCAATTGTGGCGTGCCCAGTGCTGGGTCGCGTCCCGTCTCCATACTGCCATGGTATACTGCCGGCAAAGAGGGGCCACACCGCCACAATTGTGGCGTGCCCAAGACGCTATATCTTACAATTTTGCTAAATTAACATAGCACTCCAAGAAAACGACAGACTGGCCATTTACGTCACCAAATCTCTCGAATTGATGCATTCAACAAAAAGCACCTTAATTGCATTCTACCTCCAAGAGTCAAAGACTGAAGAGGGACAAACAGCAATTAAATCGCGCAAAAGGAAAAGTGACTTGCAAATTGAGCATCGCCCTGGAGTCTGATGCAAAGTAGTTCACCACACTATCTTCACAAATGCATGCTTCGCAGAACTTTTGAACGAACTTGCAGTACAGACGAGGTAAAATGAACGTACTCGAAACTTTCTGGAAGATAATTTGCTACGTGGTAAATATTCACGTTAGGACGCAGTTGAGAGTATGCAGCAAGGCAATCGTTCACGACTGTTGAAGGGATCGTATGGAATGCATGATTTCTTCGATGGGACACCTCAGATATAGTAAATATCATCACCACCAAGATTGTATATGAATATCTACTACATTGCCGCCGCGTGAAAAATGTCGGAAATCGTCCCAAGTATAATATCCCTAAATACTACTAAAAGTATTATGTGCAAATCCAGTACATTTATACAGTAAGTGTATGTGTAAATTTTACCCAAATCCATTCAGTAGTTTCGCGTTAAAGAGAAACAAACAGTCATCCATCCTTATAATATTATGGGTAGGATTACAGGAATAAGACAATTTTTCTTTAGAAAAAGTACAATTTAATGTAAAAAAATTGAAGTAGTGTCGACGTCCCTTCTAGTCGAGTTGCATAAAGTGAAAATGAATAAAGAACATCTATCAGGAACCTGATAGTGATCCGATATTCATTTAACTTTTTACAACGAAGCTACATTGTCTGTCACGGAATGAAAAAGGAAATAATATGAATGAATAGCTTCGTTCATATTCTTTTAAAACTGGAATGAAATTATGAAAATTGAAGTCTTTGATTTGTTTCAGTAAATTAGAAATAAAGTAAAGAAAGCTTCACGCTGTTTTAGGATGGAACTGGCCATTATTGGTGAAAGCCATTAAATTTTGTAAGTACAGTTTTTTATTGTTACCATCCAAATTAAAATCAACGATACGATTTAGCACAGTAAACCGTGGGCCCCGGCTGTCATTTGTAGATCTTTGGCAGTCGTTACGAATTGTCAGAAGCCAGTAAATTTGACTCCAGACTTGACAAGAACTAGCGTATTACCCAGTTAATAGGTTGTGGAGGCAGCCGCTCCACGTAAAATACTGGTATTCAGCTGAATCCGGTTTGACTGGAAGCCGACCCCAATATAGTTGGGAAAAGGCTAGACTAGAGGAGGAGGAGGAAAGGAAAAGACTGATGATGATGATACGATTGATGAAAAAATCAACCCTTAAAAAGAAAAAAAAACAGCTGTTCGGTATACCTATGTTTGTTTGTTCAACAAAAAATAAGGAAGCATGTCGTAATTTTAAGGGAAGTTGTCCAATTAAAATTTTGGATGGTGGATGAAAACAAGCAATACGTGTTTGTTTCATCGTGGTAAATAAGTTTTTAAACTTCCACGAGAACAATTCACATGACGATTGCTAGTCGTACCTACAATCTACATACTTGAATAAGTAAACATCAGTTTCGCGCAACTTAGACAAGAGGTGACGTCAGACAGCTGAATGAACGGACTCAAACAAAACTAGAGGTCTTTGTCCTTTCAATACGATTTAATATTTGATTCGTTTCGACAAACACATTTAACTTCCTCTATTCTTTAGGCGGTTTATGTAAATTATGCATTTTAAAAATGCAATAAAATATCGAAAATGACAGACGAGAATAGAAGAAACCAACCCCAAATAAAAGGGGCAAGGGCAGGAATGAAGATGAAGAATAAAATATGTAAAATAAAAAACACTTCAAGTGCGAGTTGGACTCACACACGAAAAAAAAACCTTTCTTGTACGGGTCACCCATTTTTTTACTTTTTTATTAAATTTGCAGGAGATGGACACATTAAAAATGTCAACAGTTTCGGTACATGTGATGCAACCCGCTGGTAGCGGGGGCTTAATTATAGGGTCCTGTCGGCATCCTTCGGGTTAGGAACCCTAAATACCAACTATGTAGTTTTTATAACTTAATTTTCTTTCGTTCTAGTTGAAAGTTTGAGTTCCATTTAACTTAAGTTACTAAGTTTTAATCCCGACTGTTCCCCGTTATGCCCCATAGCTCTGGCCAGTCGTAAAGGTCCCCTGGCCTTGACTCGTCCACGCCGAGTCTCGCCGGCGACCTTGCACCTTATTGAATATACTGAGGTACTACACAACGTGGAGAAGGTTCAGAAGGACCGAGCTGCAATTAAAAATTCCAAATAATAATGCTCCAGAATGATTATAAATTATAATACGAAAATTGGTACTTATAGCAATCGATAAGTAGTAGTGTAATTTTATTTTATCTAATGTTGCGCTGAAATGATTACCCGGATTCTGAATAAAGAATTTGTAGTTAAAACGTGTCCAAAACCTTCTTTAAACGCAAAGTTGCGCAATTTTTCAGGCCAAAGTTGATTTTGATAAACAGTCAATTTCAATTTCTTAACTCAGAATCGGGGGTAAGTAATGAAGCAACATAAGCGATTTTGGGGCATTACAATGAAAATTCTATTATTTTCGCAGATGGAGAAGGACTTTTATGAAAATTTATCGTCTATGAAATACTCAAGAGTGGAACTTCTGTCGCCCTAATGTTCGACGTTTAAACTGCAATGCGCGTGCGCCCCGCCCTGTCTTTTGCGCCAGGAATGCTAGAGCGAGACAATGTGAGCAAACCAGTTCCAGAAACGCCGGAAGCCTTTCTCTTGTAGCGATATCCGATCCATGTGTACACTCAAGTGTTCAGCAATGTACCATTTGAAATAAATTATCTTTTTAGGGTTACGTACCCAAAAGCCAACGGGATCCTATTACTAAGCGCGGAGGCCTGTCCGTCCGTCTGTCTGTCAGCGGGCTGTATCTCATGAACCGTAATAGGTAGACAGTTAAAATTTTCACAAAGAGTGTATTTTTATTGCCGTTATAATAAAAACTATTAAAAATAAATTATCAGAAGTATTTAAAATGTATATTATACTAGTTGCCGCCCGCGGCTCCGCCCACGTGAATGTTGGAAATGGTCCCAAAGAAACATACTGCCGGGACAAAAAGTCCTATGTGTTATTCCAGACTATACTATATCTGTGCCAAATTTCATCTTTATCCGTTCAGCCGTTCTGACGTGATTGAATAACAAACATCCATCCATCCAAACATCCAAACTTTCGCATTTATAAAATTAGCATAGCTATAGATTTATAGAAGTATATGATTAAATCTTGTACGATAATACGGAACCGTTCATGCGCGAGTCCTACTCGCACTTGGCCGGTTCTTATTGCTTGATAAAGCCAGGATCAATATTTCAGGCAACCCGTATGTTGATACGGCTACAGTTATTCGAAAGTCGCAGTTTATGTTAATGGTCCTATAAAACAATGATGCTTCCCATCATTAAATTGACTGTGTACAACAATAATACAGGATGCAGTATTTTTTCAAGGCAGCCATGACTTCCCTTGGATGAGAAATACGAAGAGATACTACATACATTGACCTATTTACTTTTATAGATCTCTTCTCGCTGTCATAGAACAAAGTTCTACGAATAAAAAGGCTTTTACGAGCAACATAATTATTGACACAAACTTAGTTATTCAATACTCCAGCCTCCATTAAAATACCTAAATCACTTATCGAAATATCGCTTGAACATTACACAATCTCTCCGCAGACTCATCGAAAATTGATTGATTGACGAAGTTGAGATTATATTTATTCTGTTCAATATTTGTTCGCTGATGGCCCAATAAAGATTCCTGACAACTTTTTTATCTTTTAATTATTTATTCCGCAAGAGTTGCCTAACCAAATTATCGAAGCCTACGAAAGTAATTTAGCAATTACTGTTCAATCGCATTTGATTCAAATCTATGTAATACAATTTAATTATAGGTACCTAACCTATGTAGTATCGTTAATTTTGTTGTCTGTACAAGCAACATTCTGTCTGTTGCCACACGCCATAATTTTGTCTTAATTCTCGACTAATGTTACTAGATAAACTTAATTACGCCTTTCATTGCCGCCTAATATCAAACGACTAGGCATTAACTCGGTGAAACCGCAGGCGCACCTAATCGACAGCGAACCGAGATTAAATTTCCTGTCAGATCCCTGTCGACAGAACCCGAGGCTACCCGAGGTTCCCCGACTCTATTCGATTTGAGACCGAATCTCAAACATTCCTGTATCACCTAGATGAATCATAATCTAAAGTTTATTGCTCTCTGAATCATGACTATTCAACTGTGTACCTATGTACACACTACAGACTCTAGGGTAAAGCTACGAATTGTTAACCGAAGCAAATAGTAATTACTGTGACATAATTAATGCGTGAACGGTTGAACAATGACGCGTAATGAGTGCTAACGGTTCTCAGAGATTTGCTAACACAGTACTGTTATGTCCAGTTACAGCTATATAATACTAGAAGGCAACACACAGATTAGAACAGAACAAAACATATTGCTAACAAAGTTTCTATTCCTAGAGCTTTTAGTCAAACAACACAACTAATTGCAAACAGAACTGGTAACTACAAAGTACAAACACTTTATCAACTGCACACCGATATATCATATGCAAATAAGTTTATTTTAGTCGCCAATCCTGCCGGCAATCGGCGGGCCCACCCTACACGGGTGTATAATGGCGACTGTTGTGCAAGCACCCACGTATTCAAATAAATATGCCAGTAATAACTTTCCTATAGAAACTAAATCGTCTAGTCACGCGCCACGAGCCAGCAAGTCAGTTGGTATAGACTGGTTGACTATCAGCTATCTGTGCTGTCATTATCTATCCGTAACAACGGACGAAATAGCTCGAGATGGGATTGTTTGGACAAATACAAATTGTATGAGCTGATTGGTAAACATTCCAGAGTAGAGGGAAGTACTATCGACAGAATAAATGAATAGGTATGCACACAAATAAAAGTATTTGATTCCACTCCTCCATGTTAAGTACATAGGTACTTATCAGAGTATTTTAGTCAAGCATACATTACCTAAATGTGTCCGTCTTTTCTCAACTAAATATCAGGGCCCGATTGGGTACAGTTTGCTTACAGCGTATTTTGACCTATTTTGGCCACATAATGCGAAGGGAAAATAGCAGCCTTGAAAAGCTGGTAATTGTTGGCAATACCGAAGGAAATAAAGCACGAGGCCGGTCGCCAACACGATGGTCGGATCAAGTTAAAGAAGCTAGGTCTCAAGCAAATTCCAGCAGGTGGTGATGGCAACTTTGGACCGGAATCGATGGAGACAGATTGTCCGCTTAAAAGGGTCCAGTGACCACGATCCTCAGTAATGAGGGACCGACTGAAGAAGAAGATACATAACCCTCTTCGCCTTGGTCTACTGCTATGTCTTTTGGCACTTAATGGGACTTTTCGCATTCCGGGGTATTTTTTGCCCATTTCTCGTCTGACATGCAGCAGACATGTCCGGCAAGCAAATTAAAAAGAGTTGTGTGGAATAAGGAGGAGGCCTTTGCCCAGCAGTGGAACAAATAGGCTAGGTACATAACCGTTTCTGTGACAGTACGAATATTTACTTATTTGGAGTAGGTACAGGGTACAGATCTATCGGCAACCTTAAATTGCGAAAAAAATATGGTAAAACTGTCATTAGACACTTCAAGATGAAAGTTTTTTTTTGTGAGTGGCGTCTCGCAGTTCAACCTTTAAGGTTATCGACTGCTTAACCGGGCTTGCCTGTAGTGGCCTTAATATAATATTAAAGCCTCCAGTCAGGGCTTATAAAAAACTTACAAACTAAGCGACTACACGCTAAGGGCACCCCCTGTGGGGTACGGGCCTCGGCTTAGGGCGTCACTGGGGGGAGGACAGCTAGGGACGGACTGGATCGAACTAGAAAGATGAAAGTGCCTCCACGAATAATAAGAGTGTCATTGTTTTAAATAATTCTATTAACTCGGGTATGCCTACAGCAAAAGCTTTAATTTTTGAACAGAAGGTTATACTTCACTATGTGCCTTTCTGGATAATATATTGAAAATTAAAATGAATTGAAATTAAGGAAAATTCTCGTTATAACACGCGCCCCGCTAGACGTATTTAAAGACACTCCCACTCCATCATTTGAAGGAATTGGTTCGGAGGTTTAGACAGTTTCAAGAGCAGTGACAAACAATATAAGGCGTCCTGTCGATCTTAAAATAGAAGTACTTCGAGAATTTTCTCTATAATCAATTATAGTTACATACCAACGTACATGTTTATCTTTGTCTGTATGTGTTTAGTGCATTAACTGTTGGATTATAGTTCCGGCTATTGTGTTCCTTTGTTTATATCATAACAATGTTTTCTAGTTAGGTTTTAGTACACATTTGGTAACTTCAGTTGAAAATAGGGCTCGGAATATTCATCTTCATTTGACATAAGGGATCCACCAACAGCTCTAGAGTAATTTTCCTCGTCACGTGTGAAAAAACTCAATTTCTGTAACATGTAATAAGTAATAACCGTCAAAACAAAAACTCGTCACGTTTTGTATTATATGTACCTTCATGAAGGTAATGGAATTTTCAATTTCATTTCGTCAGTTGACACGTTTTTGCGGAACCGAAAACATTACAGTTCATAACATATTATTATACTTGGAGGACATTACCTACTCGTACCGAACGTAAAGGAAAGTACTCATTACGTGCTAAGAGCACAACTTCAGTCTCATGCATTCCGATTTTAAGTTCCACTATAGTTGTTTAATTTTAGAATCGCAATTACGGTCATTGCCCATTCCTTAGAATATCTTCGGAAGAACGGGAACAACATAATTATGGATCCTTTAAAAATAGTCGTCGATTAATGGTTCTTAAATGTATGCCCATAAATCAATGTCAACTATTACAATACCAAAACGCAACAACTATAAAATAGATTCCTAACTTCTGTTCCTTAACCACAATTTGCACTTAACTCTCATAATCACCGAGATAAGTATAATAGACACGCCTGAATAAAGCTATTTGTATTACTTTCGCGTTGCCGACAGCACAGACCTCGTATTACCATTTAAGCTGAGTCTTACGACACTGAACAAACACCTGAATATTTAGTGGAATATGCGGAAAGATCAATAGAAACGAAAAGTTTGTTCAAGCTATTTAAAGGCATAATGAGTAGTAGCCAAATTGTAAAAATCCATCAAAATTTGCCTACGCCTACTTTAAAGACCATTTATAGAGTGTGTCCACAATATTAAGGAAGACAATAGTGGCACTGCTTGTCAAAGTACACCGACTATTTTGAAATGAGAATGTTTGAAGTTGAGAATTTGTCAAACTCTAATAATGATGTCTGACAAGTAATTTCACTTACCTACACTTTGCTTTTTAAATTCTGAATTCTATAACCAGAAATTCAGCAGATATTTTATTTCCTGCCACCACCTGGCAAGATGGGCTCTGGGTATTAAGTCTTCGTTCGCACTAGCCGGGTTATAAGAACAAAAACGCAGCGTGCGCGTCTCAGAAGCCAGGTGTTTCCCGTCATTGCATACCATTAAAGTTCTTAGCCGTAGCAGTAGTGTCACATAACCTGTTTCGAGCCCTACCGCAATGGACTCCTTTATTATACATTTTGTCTTCTTTGCCAGTTTAAATACGTCAAGATCACCATCTTCACATAATTTCTTCCCAAAAAAATCTCATCCATTTTATAGCTAAGGGGCATCTTGTAATCTGGATCAGCCGGGGAGGGGGCCAAAAGTTCCAACATTGTAAACATAGATTTGCCCAACTATGACGTCATTTCACCCAATATTTGTAAGTATTCCAAAAAATGTACCGAACTTCAAGAAAATTAAAAAAATATCTCACCTATTGGGCCAGAGAACCGAAAAATAATACTTGTTCAACATGCATAAGTGTACACAGGCCGGCTTCACGCAATAAGGTAACAGGGTGAAGACACGGCGCGATTACTCTCGAGCCTCCAGCGCGCCTCGACCCGAGCGAGTGCCCTCGAGGGCTCGAGCAGCATAGAGATGCGGCTCGCCTGCTCGAGTGCCCGTGTGGAGCATTGTTTTTAATACTACCCACTAACAACGCGCTAGATCTTTCATATTAGGTGTAATTCTGTTGTTTAGAAGGTCAAAAGTCAAGAGGTCGACTTGCCACTTCTACCAGCTTTTTCGTTCTGTAATTTGGGACTTAAGTACCAGTTTTGCGCCAAAGCAATTAATGTTAGTGTCGCTTTCCAGTCAGCCCCTTAGGGAAACCAAGCGTAAACCTATAAATAAATTAATGAAATGCTTCGAGAAGCTGCATCTTTTAGTAACTCAAGTTTTGCCACAATGTAAATCTTTCCCGGTTTTATATTATTCATGCTTGTCGTGTGACTGAAGTATCAAGTTGTCCGGCTGACCTAACTTGATTCCTAACCTAATTCCGTTCCTCAATTTGGGCTAACCAAACAAGAGCCCAAAACTTCTAACTTTAGGCGGAATACAAATTAGCTGAAGGCTTATTTTTGGACACACTTCGTAGTTTATCTTAAATGTAAATTAAGATTCGCGAGAAATGGCTGACTTCAAAAACGGAATGTAAAACATAAACCCAAAACCCTTTTCCAGTGTAAACGACAAGTTGTTAAAAAACGCTGATTGTATGAAACAAGACAGAGCGTTACTGGCTGCGTTACCTTCGCAATAAGTTACCTGGACCCAAACAAACAGAGTAACCGACCCGTTCGTCGTGTACGGATCGTGCTTGACAAACAAAGACGTCTCTGTAATCCGATCCGGTGATGTGCAATTAACATTCTAAGTGTTACGTTTACCGCTCTCGAACAATGAGCGCACTGCAATCCTGACCACTCGGCGCCGTTTGAGAACACCCATTGTACATCTGTGTACAAGACTATTTCCGGAGCGGAGTGCTCAAACATGATGAAGTGGACGTCTGGACGTGCTTGTTGTAGTTCCAAACTGATTAGAAGAAACCCCTCTAATGAAGGACTTCTGGATTTCTCTTATTGAAGGCTATTAGGTCTTCAAACCTACATATCAAATTCATCGTGAACCTGATAAGAATTACCTTTACCTTTTAGCAGGACTTTTTACGGCTGCTCTTATAAGTCTCGTAATCCTAACAGACTTCATTATATTTCGACCTTGACTTTGATCTTGATTAAAACATTACGAGCTTTCATCCGGGCATATCCCAAATATCGTCCCCGAAATTATGTTAATTACTTAGGTTCAGTAGCCTCGCTCGACGTTTTGATCAGGAGAGGAACGATGTTATTCCTTTCTGGTCTTAGCTTGTCTTTAGGAATCAATATAATAAATAATAGTAAGACTTTAACTACTACCACCTAAGTTAATAAAGTACGCCGCAATTATTTATTAAAACACTATTAAAATAATAGGAACAATAAATAAAACTTTGTTATCTGAAAACGAAGTGTCATCAGTTTTATTTCATCAAAACGGATTAGGACTGCACTCCCTGATTGGAAATTGAAAAAGCCGATAGATTAATTACTTTACAAAGGAAAATCATTTTGATATCCCACATGGTATGGACACTGAATATGAAAATATTTTAATTAAAATATGTGATGTTTTGATAACAATGATAGGTTTATAGCAAAAGTTTTTGTTTATGTGTAATTCAATCGATAACATTGATTTACGTAAACTGATATCAATTCTTATCTCTCCAATAAAGGATAAAACAATGAGAGCAGTCGTACTATTGATACCGAAACAATTCAACTCCAATTCGAAAATATGATGAAAACCAGAACATATCGGGAACGGAACGGTATTGGCTCGGCACTCTAGCACGAACTGGATTCGTGTGGCAGTTTTACGTAGATTTTACTCATCGAAACTAGAAATACGTATCCTTAAAATGCAGTATCTAGTTACTAAATATGGCTTCAAAATATCGGTAACAATCCATATTCTCTTCCGCAGCATATGGTTCGCCACGATAGTTCAACAGGGTCGACTTCATTTCGAATTTCGACCGCAATGGTCTCAAACTTTTTTAAACCTCGAAAGGAATGTATCGTACAGTGTGGGGCCCCTGGGCAGCCATTTTGTGCGTAAGTTCCGTTTGTTTACGTTTTATTGAACGTTGGATAGCGCTACAAAACCAGTTCCCGACAATTTAGCAATCCACAAAGGTCAATCTACGCACGCAATCCTATCCCACGTCGGCTATCAAGGTTAGACTTGTGTGTTTAGTATCAATTTAACATAGGATGTTATGTGAATAGTACGGGGCCTGTATTCTATCTGTTGAGATATTGACTGGAGGCTCGGCTTTAAGCTTTAGCTATTGCAGTAAAATTTAATAGAAAGATGGTTTGAATTGTACAGATATGAATTGGTGAAGTTTCGATTATAATAGTTCTGATAACTTGAATCTTCTGAGGGATTTCAAAATTGTTTTGACGCGGATTTCCCTGTTACTATCTTTCAGTATCGTCCCAATTTACGACAAGGTTTAGCAAGCGTTAAAAAGTGTATGCTTTAAAGTTAACACTACACTTTTTAAGCGGTTTCTGTTCACCTAGTTGGTTGTGGTCATCATTTCTATGTGGCAATGAGTAGAAAGGTACAATCAAGAACCATGATAGGGAACGATTAATTACCACGTCGTCTTTCTCTCCAACTTTCACATCAACGCCTCAATCAATAAACAAATAAACCATTACGTGTCCATAGACACACGCATGGCGCTGTTATGCGATATAATTAGCCATGATAATTTCAATAAGCGTCGCACGTTATGACACAGCCGATAATTGTGACCACAGCATGCAACTAGGGATGTACCTACCGCAGGCCATTAAGCGGAGACGGTGGTACAGAGCTGGACTTCCGTGGAGGCGAAAGAGGAACAAAAAACAGTATTTCTAGAGAGCAACTCAACCTTTTGGTAATCAAGGGAGAAAACTAAATTTCACAGAAACAGTTTTTCGGCTTTGTCACCTTCTGGAAGATTTCTTGTAGTTTATAAAAAAAATGTAGTATCGCTAAACAGTTGCTAACTTGGTGCTAACTGAAGCCGGCGGCGGCAATGACATGGACCGAACATTTGAAACTTTCGGACCGCATTAGGGGTCTTCGGTTAGTGCTCCGCTAAAACTTGTCGAGACGGATGCAGAGTTGCGTTTTGCGGAAATTCCGCACTTACGGAGGCAAAGGCCAAGTTCCGTTCCAACCCTACGCTACGTGCAACACGCAACGTCGCCTACTTTCTATTCACAGTAACATTGACGTTGCACGATAATGATGGCATAAAATTAGCTAAGCGTGCTTTATATGCGATGTAAGATGCATTCATGTGGAGAGGCTTATTTGAATAGTAGTCGTGGTAATTATGTTTGAAGGAGTTACAATGTAGACAAGGATGTCTCATTAGAAGGGATCAAGAACGAGGTTTAAGAATCATAATTTAGCTTTGCTTGAAACTAAAGACACTTCTGCCATTGTCAACAACGGTTTTCAAATACGAGCAGTCGTGCAAATGCAGTTTTCCGATATATTCCCAGTAGTCCAAGTATTGGAAGTATTGAGAACCTTGGAAGCTATACCATCGGATTACAAACACCTTTCTTGGAGAAGAACAATAGCGTTAAAATTAAACGAGGCACTCTAGACAATGTGACATTATAACAGCAATAACCATTATCTTAAAGTCAAAAAGAATGAACATGAGACAATTTTGATAGTGCTTATCAATCACAACAATTTCGTCCCTTTTGACAAACGTTATCGCTGATTGAATATCATTTACCGAGCCCCAGATAATCAAGTCTTCTAAACATTAAAATATTATAGTAGATTTATTCTTCAATCCAGAAGAAACCAATTACGAACCCAAGAGCTGTTAATAAAGGTCCTCAAATCTCACAGAATAATAAGGTGGTGCATTAATGAACTCCCTATTAAATACATTCACGACGGACGGCGGTGCACTCGATCGTGTAATACCCCAGACACTAGACTGGCTCGTGACACGGGGCTTTACATGTCCCAGGGAGCGACAAGTTAAGCCTCGCTGAGGCCCCGTGCCACTAGATGTAACCCGTGTTGCTTAAACTTTTGCAATTAAAAGTAGTTTCATCTAGGACTTCTGTTTTGAAAAATATTTTATAGGAAACGGAACTTCTGTTGTGCATTGTGCAGTCGGAAAATACCCCTAGGGAAATTCTAGATAAAAGGATGAAAAATACCTTGTGACCTATTTCAGGACATGGTCGACCCCTATGCCAAGTTTCATCCATCCATTCAGCTGGTAAGATGTGAAGAGGTAACAAACACGCTCTACGCACAACCTAAGTATGATTCAGCATGGCGACAGTATGTCAATATTTTATGCAAATGAGTGGCTACAAGACGAGTAATTTTCCTCAACTGACCGACTTTTTCCGTAACAATATTTATTCAAGTCACTGTCATTAAGGCAATGGCAAAGCCAACCAGAGGAAAATTTAAGGTCGTCACGGGAAATTAAAATAACCACAGAGGTAACACACTAAAGCGTACTATTGTTCTGAAGCAGAGACAATGGGTAGTTAAGGGTGGAGCTGGTCCATAAATTTAGACATACTTTCTACGGTCCGCCCACAAACTTGTCAACGTTGTCGCTGAGAGACTGAGTGACAAGTAACCACAGCTGAAGTACGAGGAATTACTAACATATTTATTATGGAGTTGTATATTTATCACCTTTAGATATAATTATTTGGGAGGAATAAAAGACTTGACCAATTCAATTTAAAATTTTGTGACCAACTACATCAATGTCGAATATTTTCTCATTGAAACCGATTATTGAGGTTAACAATCTGATGGCGAAAGAAATTCAAGTAATTAAGAAGCTAAATAAAAGTGACAAGACTAAGATAAAATTAATAATATAATATATCCTAATATAATAAAACAAACGGAGATATCGAGAAGAATACAGCTTGGATGGGCCGCTTTTAGCAAATTGGATGACATTCTGAAGTCTGCCAAAATTCCACAATGTCTGAAGTCCCGCCTCTATAACCATGACTTACGGTGCTGAGACATGGACACACAGGAGGCTGTGTACAGACTGAGAGTTGCACAGAGAGCCATGGAGCGTTCCGATTAGATCGAGTTCCAAACGTCGAGATCCGAAGACGTACGAAGGTTTTCGACATCGGAAAACGAATTGCGGATTTAAAATGGGGCTGGGCAGGACACCTGGCAAGGCGCGGTGATGATAGGTGGAGTAAGACAGTGACCGAGTGGCGCCCGAGGACTGGAAGAAGAAGTGTTGGTCGGCCGATGGCGAGATGGGCGGACGACATTGTTGCCATCGCGGGTAGAACCTGGATGAGGCTGGCACAGGAGCGTGGGGATTGGCACAAGAGAAGAGAGGCCTATGCTCAGCAGTGGGCGAAGTCGGGCTGTGGATGATGATAATGATGATGATGTTTATATGTATGTGCCAAAACAAGTTTTCTGTCTCTTTCTCACACAAAAACAATGACAAACGTACTCGTACGTACAGTACATCTTGCAACAATGATTACTGAATTAGTAAGGGCCAGTAAAGGCCCCATGTCTATAGGTAAGTTCTTCAAAAACGAGCACGTGGGACAGTTACGAAACCGACCATAGCTAACAGAGGGACAGACACCTACTGACGTCACCGCGGAAGTTGCGCACAGATAAGGACGTACCTACTACATTTAAGAGAAGAGCATTTATAGTTTATAGTGTTGGGTTACAAAGTACAAGTGTTGCACAAGGTAGATAATACGGTAGCTGAAATACTTACTAAGATCAGTGAAATGAATGGATATTTGTATGCAAAAACTTCAGAACGTATTTGATGCACAGTTATAACCTGAATTACCATATAAATTATAAAATATTTTTATCCTGGGTTGCTTCCTGGGATGTTTTCCGAGTTTAGGCATTCGGAGCCGCAGGCCTCACCTTGTGCTTTGAAAATAAAATATGGCTCAACCAATATCGAATGAAGCTATTCCGAAGATACACGAATAACGAAAAAAATCAAAGAGGCTGTTCCAGGAGTGCGTGGTCATAATGGGTAGCTGATAACATTAAGGAAAACTTAAACAGCAAAACAAACAAAAATATCTTTTTTCAAAAAATTCGACCAGAAAAAACAACTAAAAAGTTTCGAAGAAATGACTTTTCAAACAGTTTGTTACAGTTGGTGGTATGGATGTATTTACCTTAGTTCAATCACTGATTTGATGTCAAAAACTGCATCAGACCGCTTGAAAAGTCATTTCTTCGGAACTTTTAGTCGTTTTTTTTAAATGTCCCATTTTTTAGGTCTTGATATTTTTTCCTTAATGTGTATCAGCTGCCCAACATCACCCTTAACTATGGAACACCCTGTATATTAAGGATGCTGATAGGACCTAGATATTTTGAGAATTTGTCATGAACGATAACAATGGATGTTTTCACATGAGTGTGTTTAGGCAACTCAAGATAACGACCGATTACCTCCAACTCCAGTTATAACAGCAATCGGTACACATATGTACGTATGAGATATCTGATTTAATCAAGTGAACAAGCATTGCCAATGCATTCACTATCGGTCCGATTTAGCATGCAAATAAAGTTACGTTATTTTAAATAAAATGCCGTATCGGACACTCATCCATTCCAAGCCAACATTTCGATGCGTCACAAATTGAACATTTTATTTATCTACAGGTGTAAACATTAAAATAAAAATGTTTCAGTCTGATTTTGTGTGCAGAACTTATAAACCCATCAGATTGATGTTTACTTATTTAATTAAAAATTCATATTTTTCAATTAGTTTTTGTATTGCGCTCTTCGAAAATGTAGTTTAGGGTTCCATACTCTAAGGGTAACCTCTGTCAGCGGACTATGATTCCATGAACCGTAGGAGAAGGTAGCTATTTCTATTGCCGCTTTAATGATTAATTTTATTATAGCAAACAAGAAACGTGACCTTTTCAGTTTGGTACTGAAACCTTCGAGTGCTGTGACTGGCGCTAATCCGATTTTTGCGAATTAATTTAATTAAGAATATACATACTTTACAATGGAAAAAAAAATCCAATAAGAATACCATTTCATTTAAATCCTTTACTTTGACACAGGTGGAGTTTACTTTATGATGTCAAAATAAGCTCTATGTTACTTTAATCCATGAAAATAAAAAGTACTGTTTAAGAATGATAAGAAAAAACTAAGTAAGTATTACCAGTGCGCTTCAGTAAAACAAATTATGTATTTTTTTAATACGTTGCCCCACAATAGGAATTTATCCTGCATTGTGGGTGTGTTACAACCATACAAACTCACATAGACAAACAGATATTGAGTCATCCAGTGTTGTTTATGTATGCAAATGAAGCGAATTCATTTTCTCACTACGGAAAATGGTGTCGTGCGAACATAATTAAATAGGTTAAGATTACTCACACTAAGGAAATAGAAAAAACTGGAAAATAACTAGAATCAAGGATACGATAAAGACTTCTGAAAGGGATATGTAATGTTCGGTATAAGTATTTTTAATATAACAACGAATGATATAATTTTGGATGTTTTTTAACTTTCATTTGTCATAATCGTCTATAGTATGTTGATCTTGTGAAATTATACGCCGATGAGACATAATTTCATTTCATATAAGCTTCAGTGCACTTAAAATACACTTAAACTAATGATTCAAAGTTATAATGTTCGTATTGTAAAACCTTTCTTTGATCTGATATTCATTTTATACTATTTCATCCAATGTTAATTCGGCTTAAATTACGGTCGTGACCAATCGACGAAGCCCCGGTTCCGGGGGGCTCCTATTTCTGTCTGCAGGGTTTAAAGGAACCTCCCGGAGGACATGGTGGAGCATAGGTTGGATGTCTGCTTGCTTGTCCTCGTCGCCTAGGAACCTATCATGAATAGGATCACGGGAGCTTAAGTGAGAGTAGCGAGGAGAACCTAACCTATCCGTGTCGGGTGCCCTCAGTTCCCGAGCTGCCCCCGCTCGCTCTTTGTTCAGCGGTAAGATCAAATGTTAGTTATATAAAATGATACTTAGATCAAAAGAACGTCATATTAAATAAAAATGCAAACATTAGAGGAAGTGTTGTTATAACATATAATATTTTGTTATACAAACTGAACGATATATTAAGTGAAAATTATGTTAAATGTTGTTGGATAAAGTAAACGTTGTCATTTGAGCATTATAGCTTTTGAAAATAGAGCAAATAATCTTATACTTCTGAAAGATCTATTCTAAGTAAAAGGTTAAGTTGGTTGCTAAGAATTTCAATCTCCATGTTGATTCAAACTCAACGCTAAACTGAATTTCTTACTATAGCAACAACGCCTTATCAATTGAGAATTATGTAAATGATGTAAACATTTCCGCTCGTGTGCGCTTTCATCGCAAAAGGTAGAGTAAACGACCTGATAACATTTAATGAACAAGAGTCATAGTTCAAGAGCTCATAACCTTTATTTCAGTCCAAAAACACGATAAAACGCACATCTATAAATGTTCACTCCCAGTCCCGTTTGGTATAGTGAGCCTGGTACCACGCACGCCACTGTACTGTTATGGTATACTTTACGACGTCACTCCGCGGTATTAACAATCCCATACGTTAACAGTTATAATTACACACCACTGACTATTCTAGAAAGCAAACTTTCCTTTTCAACTTTCGTGCATCACACCTACTTGATAATAAAACGCCGAAAACGCAAACGTAAACGTTACGTAAACAAGATTAAATTCATGTAAAAATATTCGAAAGCGTTAAAATCTCTAGTAGGTAATTATACTGTTCAGCGAAATGCAACAAAACCGGAAACCGGTTCCCGCTATACCGGATATTAATATGACGTCATTGAGTCCCTCGACGCCACGAGGCGTACTTCCGGCCACGACTGGAACAATACACGTACATTCCATATTTTATGAGTTTTATTAACGTTCGGTAAATGTCCCAGCCATCACGATTCAGGATGTCTGTACATTATTAAAAGGGTTCCTTCTGTGTAGATGGTGTTTGAATTAAATGGACCATTGAAAGCAGTTTATAACAAAGGCTCAGTACCCTTTGAATGTGAACTGCTTTTAATAAATTCATTACAAAATTATGTGTATGAAAGCTCCAATAATGTCGTAAAATATTCCCAAAATTATACTCAAAACCAACCACGTCAAAAAGCTAAAATAATAACAAACCACAGCATTGACGTTTAAAATTCAAGCCGACAAACTTTTTTTATATCAACGACGGAGACGGCAACCAAAATGGCCGTAATAATAAAAAAATCGCTGCGTGATACAATTTTCACTTTATAGACTCCGTAGGGGTGAGCCCTGAACTCCGGGGACGGGCTTAAAAACGGCAAAGTTTCAATTTTGTTCCCCCAAGTCGCGGATAAACGGGAAGATAAATGAAAGCTGAAACGTCATCATTCTTTCTTCGTCTTACGAAAAATCAAATCAACAGGGTGCTGTATTAAAGATGTTTATAAAACCGGCCAAGTGCGTGTCGGGCTACGCAAAATGTAGGGTTCCGTAGTTGCAAGTTAAAATTGCTGACTTAGAATTGTGCTTTTTGTTTTATTCTATGAATATATTAATTGAGTTCACGGTTTAACTTTTAAAAACGCCCACATAGGACGATGATAACTAAAGAGGAATTTGTATATACGAAATTTTCCTCCTCCAGGTACATTTTATAGGTTGATCGACTTTTACTCGTTAACTTGTAAAGCCTAATCAGCTGCGATAGTTTTCCTTTTAAATTCTTTATAATTATATGCTTTTACCATGAATTTTTTCACGTCTCCACAAACAACCGTTTAGCTGGCAGAGGGCTCGTTAACTTGACTCTAACAAAAAATTGCACTTTAAAGCTTAATATTTCGCAAACGTATCGGAAAAATAGTTTTCGCACACCCTCAATAGTTTTAAACGACCTATCAAACGACGACTCCCCACACCATCGGACAGACGATAAAATACAAACATCGCCAGTTTACATATGTGGGGGGGGCGCATGCTATTTTTTTTTCTATATTTTATTTTACTAAAATATAGTCTAGTCTAGTCTAGTGCTAACACGCGGATAGACTGACAGATGGACATGGCCAAACTATAAAGGTTGTTTGTTGATTACGGAACCCTAAAAATTAAGACAGTTAAATTGGATTGACAACGGGATTTTCTGGATCGCCGCAACATGTGGTTTCAGGAGATGTTTCTAAGCAGCACAGTTATAAAATTTGTGGTCAACTAAACCTATTTTACGGGAAAACGTTAGATAGATAATAATATACAAATTTACCAAGGAATATATCTTTATTGTTTGATACATTCGCTTTTTCATACTCTTATGCATAACCGACACGCTCAGCTCATTATTTTATTACGGTATAAATGCACGCAATAATTTATTTATGTTACTTACTAAATTATTCATATAATAACTTTACAATCTACCCGGCTAATGCATAAATTGTTACGATTACCCATTCCCTACTGAAAACTACCCAAGTACTAAATAAAAGTGTCAGATTTTTTTTTTCTAATATTCTATTACACAACTCAAACCGCGAGATATCTCATAAGATGAAATGAAAATAATGCTACAATGCATACAAAATCAATTCTCAACGGAATCTTATCAAGTCTTGTAATCAATTTGGCATTACAAAAGATTACATCGACAAAGCAATCTTTACCTAATCGCGTCGCTATCCCACGACGTTTATCCATACTTTCGCTAAGTGAAAGCCTATTTAACTCGCGTTAAGGAACATTGTGGGCATGCAATACTAGAACCAGGGTAGCCAAGTAGGTTTAACTGTTGATTTAGTAGTTTTTTGGAAATCTTCCCAGTTTTGATTTTGGGCCTTCAAATCTACTTTTTTTGTTTAAATTATAAAGAATGACCTATTTTATTGGAAAATGAGATTTTAGCTTGCATTAATAATACCTACCTTAGCTAATTTTCCAAATAAATCACAGAACCCTACAATCATTTTAGATACTGACATATGTATGTATTTACATATTGACGATTTATTACCAAGTTGTCTTCTTATTCAAAGTTGAATTATCATATATTTTTGTTAATAGGTCCTTCTTATGTTTTTTTTGCAATTGCTACAAAACTATTAAGTAAGCAAAAGCTGTAAATTTTAGGAGGTTTTTTTTGGGGTATTTGCAATTTTCTGCATATTTCGTAGCAGCTCGTATGTAATTTTTATCTAGGGCTGGCAACCCTGCTAGAACTTATCTCATTTGAACGTCAGCGCACCGTTGCACGCTGCAGTAATGAAGATGAATTCTGCATCAACACAGCACACATAGTTACACGACTCCCACGACTTACAAAGTACTTTACCGGCTTCGTCGGCGTCGTTTATTGCAATCCTTCGCGGAATATCAAACGATCCGTTCCTCAATGCAATATTTAAAAGTAGAGTTCTTTTTCTGTCAATACATAGTTTGAAGACGAGTTTGAAATCAATTCTATGAGCATTTTTACAAATGGTATTGCACTAGGTATATAAGAAAAGATAGTATCCCACCTGAAGGGCTCCATAATGAGGAATTGATGACACACTCTAGTACAGACGCTAGCACATCAAGCTACCCAAAACTGTCAAATTTTCCCAATCAACCCTGAACCTAATACTTAAGCAATAAAGTTGAAAATCTATTAAAGAAATTTGACAGATTGTTGTAGCGTGATGTGCTGGCGTCTGTACCTACAGTGAAATATTGAATCCAAATCGGACAGAGGTAAACATAAGAAAATTATTTTTTAGCTACAAACTAAAGGGTAGTTAAGATACATCGAATATTTTTTTTATTATTCGTGTTTTCTTTCCGAAATAAAATTCTATTTTAAATTTTATTTTTATTTGTTGTAAACCTACCATAGTGTAGTCTTTTTAACCCAAACGTTGACTGGTAGAGAATGCCTTGATGCATTCAGTCCGCCCATGTACCACTATTGTACATTAAGTTTATATAAATAAATAATTTTGTGTCAATTTTGAAGACAGTTGCAATGTACTTTTGTTGCTCACAGTACATTCTTCAAGTTTTTCTGCTATGTGATGTTATGGTAATCGTCCGTGACTGGTACTGTTGCATGTGACTCGCGAAATACCCCCTCACACACCCCGTCACATTAGCAACAAATGTTGTGGTTGTTCCACAAAGAACACACACATTTGAAAACTTTATAGATGTCACGAAATGGTACAACCCTTACTAACTTTACCCAGCTTTGTGTGAAGTATGTTAGAAAAACAAATCGCCAAAAAAAACTACTAATTTGCTTTTTGAAATGTTTATCGATCGAGACGCATACGACCGGTTTTTTAATTGATAATTTGGAGTAAAAAAATGTAAATTCAGTTGGCTTTAATGACAAAGTTTGACAGGTTTTCGCAGGCTAAACGCGAGTTAGACAGATACCTACTCAACTTCAAATTTTGAATTTAGACCGGGGGCTAGTTCTCATTTCCTTAGTCTATCTCATTTTCTTAGTCAGTCTTAGCTATTAAGTAGGGCGAAGGATTACGTATCGAAAAAATGTATGTGTAGACATAACCTCTTTTTCATGATTGTAATAGAAGCTTACTATGGTAATCCGCATTTATCCTTCTGAAAAATACTTTTTCAAAGCGTGGGTGGGCGATTTACTTCTTCAGGCGAACAAAAGGGACTCTCGCACACTTAACAGAACCTCTTTAAATAACTTTACAAATGGATGTTGTACGTATGATATTAATATACGTAGATACGTTCTTTTTTTTCTAGAAAGTGGTTGGCTTATTTATCCGTAGGTAGGTTGTGCCAACATATCTCTATCCGGGGGAATGAATCATTAGATGTGTGGCACCACAGAAATTGATGAGATTTTATTCACATACGGAATGTGGTCTCGCACGACGATTAAGGGAAACGCCAGTGTGGTAAGTCTACCAGCTATGGTCACTTGTGTCATACTGTTTCATCTTCCTTCCCTTCATCCAAATTCTAGTCGGTGCGGTATATCTCCTTCTTCAAAATATTTTTATTTAGAAACACACTGTTTATTCCATTACCTTTTGAGCGCCATTGTCACTTATACATCAAGTCAAGCAAGCGCGTGTCCTGTACGCCAACCGTCACAAAAATGTGACAAAAAGTACGGCGAATTTGTGGCTTGGCGTCGGGGGCACTCCGATGCGTTTATGCTCTGGCGTTCAAAAGGTTAAATAATGAAGAACATTACCTGAACATTCAGTACCAGTACAAAAGCTGAACCTCATTTATTCAGTCCGCCAAGCTACATTTTAAATTCCCGCTTTGAGCGCTCCTTGTTGAAGCCGACAAGAAGCATTTCATCACATACTAGGTGCATGAGCAACTACCTATTTAATAATGTAGCTGGGCGAGTGTGCCTGCTCTTATGAAGCGAACCCGACGTGCAGGCACGCGACAGTCGCTAGACGTCGCGGGACGAGCCATTGCCCAGATTTGTTTTGTAACACGCTACTACTGTTATTGTGAAGACATATTTGTATTGGTTAGATTTG
Source organism: Mamestra configurata (assembly GCA_002192655.3). Taxonomy (NCBI): domain Eukaryota; kingdom Metazoa; phylum Arthropoda; class Insecta; order Lepidoptera; family Noctuidae; genus Mamestra; species Mamestra configurata. The sequence continues at coordinate 235,467 of NDFZ01005158.1, forward strand.
ATTTCACCGTAGGCAACGCTCAAATGTATTCTGTGTTGATTTTTCGTGTGATGTGTTGATTTAAAGCGCGAAAAGCTGTAGCGAATCAGTGTTGTCCATATTTTTACATATTTTTTATTGTTAACAATTTAGATTTCGTATTTCGAAGCGCAAACTTATTGTGTACGGCCAGACGCGTCGTGTCAGCCACAAAATGGAATAAAAAATATCGAACATGGAACGCACTTGTAAAAATGACGTGCGAATATCTCGACCGTGTATTTTTGCGTTCGTAAAAAATAACCTTTACAAAGGGCAAAAAGACGGTAAAAGGCTGGATTCTGTTGCTGAATAAGGCTGTGAGAGGCTCGTGACTCGCACGAGCGATCCGGCTACATTACGGCGGCGTGACCGCGCTCTCGGTTTAGTAATAACTCTCCGGACAACTTAAGCGTAATTGCATAAAATCGTTTTAGTTGGAATTTCGCTTGCTCAATCCGCGGAGGGTGGTATTTCTGCTGTTTCCTCGAAAATTTTGCAATTTCTTTCACGAATAGTGAACGTCTCACCGAGTCTCTCGTTGCCATCAGTCATGAGCACAATAGCATCGTTTGTTATTGGACGTTCATTCTCATGTCATACTTAGCTTTTGTAGCACTCAATAGAACACGATTGACCTCTGCTACGAGCGACGCAGCAGCACAGCACTTGTATACTGTTTACTCCTATTTATAATTATGCAAGTAACGTTGCTTGAATAAGTTTAACATCGAATTAGTCTTGAATTTCATTTGAGTTCTAGGTATTTGCCGTCGCATAAATCACTGTTTTTGAAGAAATTCATAAAGCCGCGAGCGCCCGTAGCGTTCTTGAAAATACAATATTACATTGAAGTGATTCTTACGTCATTTGAAATTCTAATATCAAGTAAATATATAGAAAACGCCTGATTTAATATTCGAGTAAAGCATTTTTCTTCCCCGACGTCGCCGTGGCATAAAAATTCTAATGTAATCGCTATACAATACGTAGAAGGCAATAAATTCTTATCTTGAGATAAGCTACTATTTCAAATACTACCTACATAAAATTACGACACATGCACGTGCTACCCAGTTTCTAATAAACGCCTATATTTAAGTTGAGCCTATATTTACTTAGGTTTTTATTACATCGATATTTCGAGCTTCAAAACTCTTTCATTCATTTTTATTGACATGTACCTATGTCAATCAAAATGACACGGGCTGTCGATACTTAACTTTCTTCTTGAAATGTAAATCAATGTTATTTTATACAGGGAAATATTTTATCTGGTTTTAATTTTAGAACCTGAAAAACGGAAATTCGGGGAACTCTTGTAGTTAAAAGATTTAACTATCTAAAAATTTATGAGTGACGAACTTGCAGAACTCCTAGCACTAAAATATAACACTTAGTAAACTTAGCTAATGTTTGTAAATCGTTCTTTTTCAGTCAGACTTAACAAATGTTCCAGCGTTCGTCTAAATAGATTTTGCTCCACAGCTCTGGCTGTCTAAGTAACGTATTGCTGCAAATAAATAATAAATGAGCTTGCTAGACATTCTACCAATTAGCCAGGGCGGAGAACTCACTGTAAATTATGATGAAAAGTACCTAATAACATAGGGAATCCATTGTTATTACTTTTAATCATAATTTACTACTAGCACCAAGAAATGAAGATGTGTGGTATATGGCGAAGTAAAGCCTACTTGGTCTCGGTTTATGTGTACCTTCTCAATCGATCAATACGTCACCCTACGTATGATTATATAGGAATAATACTAGTTCCGGAAAAAAATACACAAACCTTAAAATAACTAATGAACGAAATAAAGAGTACAATACCTATAGTTACAAACATGCATAAAAATAATGTAATCTATAAGGATAAACCTTGAAAAATGCAATAAAACGCGAACAGGCAACCACTATGGCAACCAGCGTTTTTATTCGATAACAGTTTTATACCTAAATCTAATTTTAACAAAACGTCAGCTTTTGTAGGTGAGCAACATTGATAATACAAACGCAGATATTAATATATAATAGCAAATGATGTAGTAATAAACACCTAATTAATATTATCGCAACGTATAAATATCATCATCTGCCTAGCTTTTTTCCCAACTGTATTGATGTCGGCTTCCAGTCAAACCAGACTCAGCTGAATACCAGTATTTTACGTGGACCGGCTGCCTACCAGACCTCCACAACCCATTAACTGGGTAACACGGTACTTCTGGGCAAGACTGGTGTCAAATTTTCTGACTTCTGACAATCCGTAACATATGAATATATTCAGCTATATAAAACCTCGATTAGGTGTCGAGTAGATGAGCACACGAATAAAGTTTGATTTGAACTTTCGACCTTCTTTGTTGTAAGTTCAAAGGCACGTCGGAAGTAGGCAGCGGGCGTGAATATATCATCAATGTTGAATTTGAACTTGCAAACTCAAATCAACACCTTGTTCAGGTTTAGGGTTAACCCACTACGTTTACGCAGTAGACTTTTCAAGTGTTTTATTTTGATACATTGAAGATCTCGAGGGAAATTGAAAAAAAGTTCAAATTCAATTCACAATGCCATCTTAGCAACAACATGCCAAATGCAGAGATATTAGAGGTGTTTATTTTTTCAAATCACGACTGCGATGCAAATGTCAACTCTCCTTAAAATATGGAACTTGCCCCTCTGAACTTTTGCCTCTTACTGATGATCACTGTCAATGATCTAGATACACCGTTAATATTAACAGCTGAGCCGTCTGTCAATGTCCTATACGCCATTTAATTCACTCCCTAGAATGGGAACCATACAGCACAACGTGCCACAGCCTAAAAAAAACGAAATCCTACAGTAATTATGGCAGATGTGTAATTTAACGAACTCACGATAAAGTGTATTGCGGCGCCAACTCCGAAGGGTAACGACAGACGTCACGGCACGCCAGTGTATGAGTCACGTACGGTGGCACGCGACCGAAATATCGATGTAAGTCCGTACACTGGCGTGCAGGTGCAAACAAACGAACCTGAAGTACCCACCTACAATGATTGTTTGCACTGCGGTTGTAATGGGGTAATGTTGTGGGGGCTCGTCCGATTGGTTGAATCGAGGTGGTGATAAAATGTGGGATAAGTAATTTAAAGTTAATAAGAACTCCGTGCACGAAATACTGCTGCTGCGTTACGGAGATCGTGAAACCGATGGTGAAATAATTGGGACGAGCACATTTAATTTGACAACTGACTCGACATAATAAACGTAAAAAATAGCAAACAGTTAGAACTCAATAGAGCCTTTTTAACAGCTGGATAAAGTCACTGCCTAGTATTTACTTAACACGTGTTAATAAGCTAGCTGAAGGGCGAAATATTATGCCACAGGAACGTGCTACCGATAAATAAAAAAAAACTGTTTTACAAAAAAATACAACCGAAATACGAAGAAACAACCAAAACACCGACTTCCGAAATGAAAGTTATTTTATAATTTGAAGTGTTTTTTTTTTTAAGTTGATTGTATTTTTTTCATAAAAATGATTTTTATTTTACTCTTTTTAATGGTACACACCCACACCTAACAACACCACTGGAAAGTCACAAGAAAGCAAAACACGCAATTTCGTTTACTTGGACGATACATTTTCTATTTCCTCGAGCTATTTTGATTTAAAAACCATATTATTGACCCGATTTCGATAAAATTTATGTGGGACCAATCTTTTCACGGATTTTTCAAATCGGTTCATAAATGACGGAGTTATGAGGTAACAAACATAAAAAAATACAGCCGAATTGAGAACCTCCACCTTTTTTGAACTCGATTAAAAAATATCCTATGTCCTAATCAAGGTCATGGTCTACTATACGCTAAACTCCATCCAAATCCGTTTGGACGATTCTAGCTAAACTAAAACAGTATTCGAATTACCACCCATCATTATATTTACATTAAGGTACGCATTACGTGTGACATGTGCGTGCATATAAAATGCAGCTCATGATATTTGTTGACATATGACACTGGGTATTGAGTTGCCTACTATTAAGTAAGATACGCATTTTATGTTAACGAATGCCCGAACGGTAACAAAATGTCCGTGTAAATTACTTCGTTTCAGAGAATTTTGGATCAAATGTCTGAAAAAATATCATTGAAAATCAGTGCTAACATCTCAAAATACTATTTGAATTTTTACGAAGAACAATTTCTACGTTACCTTGAAATTTTGCACAAGATAGCATACGAAACTTCATACACGTGTAGACCTATTTAATTTACTCCATGACTAATTGGAAATCTCCTACTTTATGATTCATTTACTAATTCTATTTATATACCTACATTACTAAATCAAAACGCAAGCAGAAATTTTATCAGCACCCCAATTTAAAACAATGAACTTCCTTCTAAATTCCCACCATAGATGAGCCATTTTGTCAAACTACTGAATAATAACCTCATCCTATTATAAGAGGACCTTAAATCAATTACAAAAATTACGCGCACAGATTAAACAGTAAAACTATTTATTTAAATTTTCCCCCCAAAAACAAAAAAGACCCCATTTTCAAAATATATTTATTTTCGTTACGTGTCCGTATTTGGGTCACAATAAGTTATATTTGTACCAAATTTAACTCGGAATCGGTCTAGAGGATTCGAAGAAACTCGGCTGTGACAGACGGACAGACGGACAACCGAGTGATCCTATTAGGTTTCCTTTTTTTCATACAGAGGTTCGGAACCCTAAAAATGAGTCGTTTTATCATCCTTTTAAATTAATAGATAAACACCCCTATCCTATGATATCAAGGACCTCTCAATGACACTAAGTTTAGCACGTGGTGCAACCCGTCCCCGCTTCAAACAGCTGTAGCTAACAAAAACAGCAGGTGTAAGCCACTGGCACGTGTCTTGACAAACAGCCAGTGCCACCTTTGACGAGTAAAGGTTACTTGCGCGACTTCCCCTTGAACGACACCCCAGTGCGAGCTCACTTAATTGATTGTTATTTTAAACCTATTACACCTTTCGACTAACTGCTCGATTAACATTAAATGGGAAACTTTGTGTAATTCGCTTACAAATCGTCTGATTACATTAATTTTAGTTTTGAATTAAGTGGTCGGTTAAGGGATTGAGTTACATTCGTTAAAATGGCTTTAGACCCGAATATTTTAGCAAGTTACACCGGATACAAATACAATTTTCCCAACTTGGATATTTTCAGCGACACCTGAGTCATTATTAACAAACATAGTTGGTATTTTACTATTTTTCTTTTACTGTGCGGCTAAATCCCTTAACGTTCCAATCACATCAATGTCAAAAACAATTAAATATATTCTTACAAAACGATAGATTATCTCGCATGTAATGTCAATATCAAAGGAATGCGGCCGAGTATATTACACGAGATGTTACTTTAAACTTATTTTAAACTAACGACTTCAGTCATCAATGTAAACAGAGCTTACGAACAAGCAAGTCGATTAAATACTCCATATCTGTCACACGATAAGAAAATATGTAAATAACTCTCCAAGAAAGCTTAGCCCATTTAAATGGCTATCAATGTCAGATATCAAAGTTTCTTCTGAATCTGATATCAGTTTTATTTATCGCCCTTAGTTGAAGAATCTCTGAAGTAAGAATGACTCTTCGATGTTTTATTCTCGTAAGTTTTGGGTAACTAGACTTCTGAAGATATCCTCCTAAGCTCAAAAGTTTACCCGAATCTGTTAGACAAATTCGTTTAAAAGATGATCTTAATTTTGTTATGAAATACCTCTCCATACAAATATGAGGTAACAAAACAGCTGAAAATCATAAAACTACTTGTTACCTCTTTCGAAAACACATCTGTTAAAGGAAAACGCTACTTAATTCCACCATAGATAAAATTTCTTCGAAGCCCCCGGCACTAAACTAGTATCCCATGGTAATCCCCAAACAGCCCATAATAATGTGTTGTATACAATTTATGATGGTGTCTGTATGACCTTATTAATTTTATGGAACCACTTGGTCCACTTGAAAACAGGTTTGAAGAAGTCAGCGATGAGACAAGGCTTGGTACTCCGCATGTAAGCCGCTTAAGAAATATCGGTTAGTATTACTGGTACTACCGAGCTGACTTATTGAGTGTCTTATGGGAGAATGAGGACGCACCGTGTGTATGGATTAGAACTCATTATCACTATTTTATTGGGAGAAACTTCCCGTCTTGAAAATTCTTCGGAGGTTGTAAAATTTTAAGCCGTCTTATAGCTGAAGCACAGGCATTTGTTGATATTCGAAATTAAATTCTTCAGCCAGAACCTTTCAAGAAGTTACAGGCCACTTTTTAACCGACTTCAATAAAATGAGGAGGTTCTTAATTCGGTTGTATGTTTTTTTGTGTATTTTTGGTACCTTATAACTCCGTCATTTATGAACCGATTTGATTTTTTTTTTCTTTTATGGTAAAGGATATACTTCATATCCGATTAGTCTCATACAAATTTCATCAAAATTGGTTTAGAAGTTTGGTTTTTAAATCAAAATAGCTGAAAAAAAATTGTCATCCAAGTAGACGATATTGCGTATTTTGCTTTACAGGAAAGCAAAATATTTTTCAGTGGTGTTGTTAGGTGTGAAAAATCTTAAAGTTCGCAACTCGGTGTTTTTGGATGTTTCTTCGTATTTGAACTCCGAATTCCGAAATTAGGTTATTTTATACTTCGTAGTGTTTTTATGTGTCGGTTGTATTTTTAAGTAAAAAAGTTTTTTTTATTAAAATATAACATTTAAATTTAAAAAACGTTTCACAGAATTACTCTCTACTGCGTGTTTATGTTTATGCTATAATAAGGCAGAATGTACATGGATCCTATTATATAATTTAACAACTTATTTTTATGTGCCTACATTCTAAGCAAATAAAGAACTATTCTATTTTATTTAATCTAACCTTTCAATCGTCCATTGAAATTTTTATCATCGATATTTCATCAAACAATTGCCATTACACGAAATAACTCTCACGTAAGTTCGATAAGATCGGGCGAACGGTAACCAATAGCTATTTAAATGTAAATATTTGTGAGATAAGCTGCGCCGGTAACCATTTGCACCTTTGTTTACTCAACTAAGTCTGGCCAACTAGCACGCTCAACTGCTCAAATACTAAATGGTATTTAGTTCACACATAGCTAATGTTATCTAGTATTACCTGCCTATAAGGTATTAAGTAAAAACGATTTCCTAGCTTTTCAATGCGATCTCGCACGGTTTTTCTGGAACGTAATGCGAACGCTGATATAATAGAGTGCTGCATAATATTATGTATCAGATATACATTATGTAACACCATTGTGTTTCAGTCTAAGAGGGTGGCGGGACGAGCTTGACGCTTACAGGCACGATTGATCCACGCTCTTGTGAGACAGAAAAGAGTGGTTCGAGAAATGGACATTTTCTCCAAGTCGATGGACAGTACGGATTAAGAAAGACTACTACGACCTATTTTAACCTTTGAAAAACCAACTCATAGGGTTAGCTTAAATATAATCGAGCTTTCGAGAAATAGAAAAGGGTTGTTGTAAAACATGAATGGCAAGTTGAAAACCAAACTTGTAAGTCCAGATCTTAATTATTTAAATGTGACTTCGATGTCAAGAGACACCGCCTAGACGACCCTGCCCCGGGACACCGCATCCCCCGTCGCACGCCCTACACGCCCTAAACTCTCATCATAGCATATAACGTTCTGCGTGAATCCTAGTCTTAAGTTCTTTAGAAACCCTACACCTTAGTCAAAATGTGTCGCCTGGCCATTGAATTTGACTAAGACATATGCCAATGTACTATTTTTTAATAAAAACCATTACAGGGTAGGTACATGCAAAGCAAAATAATCTTTTAAATCTTCTCAAAAGGTGTCCAAGAACCTAGTCTGTCTGCTGTTTCACACAAAACAAATCGGTATCTACTTAATCTAAGGACTTAGTTTACGTCTGTACCAATGCCGTGAGATCTCAGATAGTAGTGACAATGAGTCCGCAACAATTAAATGCCGCATTTAGATACCTGGAACAATCCACAATGGCACGTGAGAGGAATCGCATGGGAGATTTTTTCCCATTCAAATGAATAGGTCACATAAAGTATTCAGCTATTCACGGCTACAGATACGGCGCGTTTAACGCGGCATTTGTGGCAGAACTAATTATTGAACTGCAATTAAGCCGAACCACAGCGGAACGGTTACGTATTCTTTGTTATTGTTATGCGTTATGGGAGCTATTGTAATAAATTTCAACATTCGCAAGATTGCGACTATCAATTCATAATGTGGCTGTTCACCGCGAGTTCACCAGGCTAAATGAGCACGTAATGCACGCCTCTCGCGCGTGAATCGATACCCGTTGCGGCTTCGCATTCCACCAAAAACTATAATGGTCATGACATTTTACAGCTATTATGAATTCGCTATTCTAATATCCATACTAACACGTTGACATTTAACACATTTGCGTGCACCGTAACCGTCCCGCTCGTGCTTCAACCAACTCGTAGAATGGCGATTTTATCACGACCGACCATTTAAATCTCGTTTTCTAGTTTGGTATATTTATTAATGATCTATTTCCTCGGACCTGTTGTCGGCTCGGCCGGTTTCGCCGTAGATTCCTAACTCATCGTTGCCTACACTTGCCGATTCACAAAACTGGTTCCGCCGACCCATCCACTTGATCTTGAGCGAGTGTTGGCCAACTTTCACGAGATTCCTCTGGGGCCCTCGCCGCCTCGTGAGAACATCTGACGTCGCTCGTCGCTCGAGGGTGACGCGGTCGACGTGCCAGCACTGCGACGCCCTTTTTCCCTGTTTCCTCAATCTTTACTCACTTTCCTTCGCCATAAGTGCTTTGGAAACTTTGGAAAAGCTTTCGTTTCATTTGCATTTGATGTCAGGCCCTCGGCTTTTGTTAACTTTGGTCACAATAAAAGCAACATCAAAACCTTTGTGTTGATACTTTCTGGCGAAATACAATCCAAGTCAAGTTTAATCAAATAGGTATTTGATAGCAATTTTACTGGTGTAAAAAGTTATCATTTTTTTATTACTCGTGGAGTAATAAATTCGAAATTAAATTACATAATCTCAAACAGCCACAACATTTTTCATATCCGCAGTTAATAAACGTGCTATTTATCTAAAGAGATCGGTGACCAGATGAATATAATTATATTCCGTATCAACCAATTTGTGAAGGAGGTAATAAAGTTTTGCTATCTAATATCTAGCGACGTGTTTTTGAAATATCCTGGCGAGTGCCGCATGTTGTGTTAGCATTTAAGATTATAATATATTCGTGTAGTATATTTTTGCCGAGGCGACTTTGCGTGGGAAGCATTATCTAACCAGCTTCATTTAGAGAGTAAAATATTCTAAACAAAGTTCGCGAAGGTTTATTTATACCTTCTAACTTCCAGAGTGGTGTTTTACTGTAAATACTTGAAACACGCTTCTGTATTCATGAATAACACAATAGACAATTTAAATATAGTTTTCTATGAAGTGAATAATAATTGCTTCCTTCCGCTGTCATAGTCATAAGAGCTTTACTTGAAGATTCATGTCCATAAGTTTATAAACAAATATGTTACTTTTTATTTAGACAGTTGCCTGTATTTCTTATGAACTTATCTATATTTTAAGTGTGAGGTAAGGTGGATAAACATAAATCACAGAAACGATTAACCTGATTCAACCTTCATTTTCTTTTCGACCAGTTTACACCAAGAACATATTATCTTTGTATATGACACCGGAAAATAGCAAACTCCGTAAGATTATAAAATAACTTGAGAGATTGTAAACTCTCAATTAATTGTCAACTGAACATTTGGAATACTATTTTACGCAACAAAATTAGATAGTCTATAATCTCGCGAAGTCATTCTGAGAAATTGTGGATTCGTATTGATAACTTCATTAATTAATGTGTAAATGCTAAATATAAATTGTGTTAAGTTAACACTTGTCACACACAAACGTAATCTTACTTCATTTATAGGTGCTCGTATTTGTTTCAAAGAATCCGTTGGCACTTGGCCGACAACCCTATAAGTTAAGACATAAATGTCACGGCTCAACACAACGAAACGCGCCCGACTTTACCTGCCTCTAATTAAAGGCATCTCCGGAATGTGCTGCGTTGTCACCCGAAACCTTTTACGAATCCAACACAATCGAAACCACACCCTAATCTTACCACAGTAAGGTTCTTGTTACTTTAAAGTGAAATGGCAGATTTATAATTGAAATCTGAACAATAGTAAATTGGTGAAGTTTGTCGAATATCTTTACGATGTTGACACAGTATCCCTTTTGAGTGGAGTTTACGTTTAATTGTTCGTTAGTTCAAGTAAGGTGTGTTGATTTCAAAAGGATATCGAGATTCGAGAATGTTTACGGAAACGTCGAGTAGCGGGACTATTTATTTTTTTGTGGTGTAAATGCGGTCATCGGAGTTCACACCGTCAGATTGCAATTTAAAATTTTAATATGATAACTTTTAAATGTAGTAATAACTTTTATTTGCAGTATCAATAAAAGTTTGGCATTATTACAGCATAATACCGGTTTTTATTTCCTTTGACGCAACATCGCTAATCCTACATTGAGAAATAATATTATAATGCTATTTTTTTTTAAATACTTTACAGTTAACATTAAGTGCAATGGTCTCAATACAAACCAATAACTTTACTGTCTATAAATCTGATCACTATTTAAATTAATATCAACTAAACGTCACAAGGTAAATTTTCCGAACAATTTCCCTTCGTCTTGTGCTGCGTTTAATACGCGATATCTACTTGATTAACTACTTAACTATCCATAACAACATCAATCGTTTTCCATACATTAAAGTGCAATGTTTTCTTGATAATCCCCATTAGCATGCGAGGCAAGCGTGCTATGTTCCTATCCACTCCTTACGTATGCCGCGCGTTGATGTTCTTTTAAATGCAGATTCGCTAGGAACGGTCTATGACATTTTCCCCTGTTCATTTTCTTACGTATTTTCTTGTAGCAAGTTTTGTAAATAATTAAGAGACAGTTTAGCACATACAACATAATACTGTCATAAAAATTCGTGTAAACACTGCTTCAGATTTCAATTGATTAACTTCGTAAGTGAAATTCATTTTCAGGTGTTTTTCTGAATTGATCAATTTATTATTTTATAATTAATTGGTAGCCTCCATTCATGAGCAGTCGAATTCTCATCTTATAAGTGCCCTGACCAGTTCAGGGCTTAGGACTCCAATTGATTTTAAAAATGCTTATGCGTTTTTTAATTTTTATTATTTATAGGCCTGCGTTTGACCACAATATTGGAAGAGAAATAAAATCTCGTGTTTGTAAACTTACGAATGCTAAGTTTCATACTGATACTGATATTGTTGATAAACAAGTTACAGGTATTTTATAGACTCTACATATTCCATAGTGATAATAAGTGTGATAGATAACAAATAATGACAGATACTATTAGATAACATCCTCTAATTTCTTGCCAAGACTCACGAATATGATATAGCTATTCAGAAATATGCATAGTGCAACCAAATTCCGTAATTACAGATATGAAAAAAAAAACTCAATTCAAATTCAAAACAAGCAGAATGTTACTTTCCTAAAAGTGTGTCTACCATTCGTAAACGATATTTCAAACATTTTAATTCAATTTTCCTGTTGACCCCACCTCTTAAAATAAATAACAAGACTGGACTGACCACGATACCAAATACCGGTGTCAAGGTTCGAATCCACGAGCAGTCGGCCGCACCGCTCTAAACCGCCTTATCGACACTTTTCATAATAATAATTGTTCTACCCACTTCGTAATAATATCTATTTTTAATGTTGATAAGACAAAAATATGTCAAATAGTGCTGGAATAATAATTTTGGTCCAGAGACGATCTAAAAGATCTCAGACACGAGAGAACCAACGTCATCCCATGATATCAAACACTTTCCATATAAAGGTGTTTTGGACTACCGATACCGTTACTAGATAGATACAAATCGATATAGTAGAAAGTATTCCAACTAAAGTACACACGTACATACCCTGTTTTAGTCTGAAGTCAATCTCCCAATCCTTTATCAGTTGCACTTATCCACTAAACACAGTCGCACGAAGTATAACGCGCTAGAACCTTTTTAATCTCCACCACAAATTCGAATTTTAACTTTGCACTGGCACTTTTAACGAACCTACATAGCACTGGGGTACATGGCGTGATTTAAGCATTCACCGAACGAAGGCTGTATCACTCAGGCTTTCACAGCCAACACATAAAATGCACATTTGTCGTCACAAAAACCACACAAACGGTCCTCTAATTCAAATTGTGACGTGTTGAACACAACATTGCTGAAAACCGACCGTTAAATCGAATAAAACAAACGCTGCGTTACAACGTTAAGTTAAAACTAAGTTAAGTCCGCTACGCGAGAAAGACCGTTGATCCAGTCGGCGGTCGGTACAACAGCGCGCGCGCTGCTTTACCGACACTGAAAAGTTCAACGCTCCGTCTCTTTCACGGCGGACCAATGAGAGGAGGATGGCGATACTACTATGGCAGTATAGTGGGAGAACTTACAACCTGCGACTGCGCAAAGCCTCTCAATACAACCATAGCAACAGGTGAATTGTGCGCGCGTGTGCGTGCGTGGCGGCGACGGCGTGTGCGTACTTTCTTGATTGTGGTTTAATGATAACGTAGTATTTTGTTCGGCGCTATTTTATCAGTTCCCCGCTACGGTAATGATCCGACTAGTATGCAATTAGCGTTATTTATTAAGGTTAAACACTATTTAAATGCTTCTAGGTCGATAAACTAGACGTGACCGAAATTTAAATCTATCAATGTGATGCGTTAACAGAGGTATTCGATTTTGGGCTGACGTTAATAATACCTAAATACTTAAAACGTAAACAAGTTCTGACGCCTATTAAAATGTTAGATCCATATTAATCTAACAGACTATTATAGTTCTAGGCATTTTTGAGATTTATTTTTCCCTTTGGTTTTTATTTAAAACAGCCAAAAGAATTTTAAAAAACCGCGCAGGGACATCATCAATCACTTCGGACGCGAATATAAATAAAAATGCTATGAATTTCTAAACACTAATGTTATGTAAATAAAAGTTTTCGACTTTAACATAATTAATTGGACGAATGAGAACAAACATTTTTTGGTAACATTTATTTTTGCTACAATCTATTTGAATGATGTTAATAAGAAGAAGGCCAGTCGAAAAAATCGGCCAAGTGCGAATCGAACTGCGACAGTTCGATTCGCACTTGGCCGATTTTTTCTTGGCCGCAAAGGTTACTGAACGAATAATATTTTTTTAACATGTTGCTGGCTATAAAAGTAAAGATTCATTGTAGGTTTTGCTTATAATTTATAAGTAGAGAACACTTATTCCAATTTTTTTTTTTGATAATTTTGGCAGTACTTATGTAGGTTATTATTACATACTTAGGCTATAGGTTGATGAATGCACCAAAGTGACCCCGAACTTTTTTTCTATTTATAAGTATTCCGGTTTTATTTTTCAAACAGCCGTATGGAACCCTAAAAGTAACAAGAATCTCTTAAAAATGAGGTGTAAATAATTTAATGGACATTTTTCAGACAGCCGATGAGTGATCCTATTTATAAGTGTTCCGTTTTTTTTTTCCGACAGCCGTATCACAGTAGATAAATATACAGTAGGTTATCTAAGGCCGCCCGCCGAGTTATTAGCCTACTCTTGCGTTGATACCCAGGGTTGTCACTTTTACTTTTAGTTAATATTTTCGAACAAGCAGCACTTGATCTAAATTTATAAAATAAAAAGCATATTATGATTGAATATTTTACCAATTTATAAATTTAGTAAAAATAAAAAGCTTTTATTCACATAACATTTATTATACTAAGTTACAAATTTGATACCGAGAAAATTTTTCTCCTGTTTCTGCACGTCCGGAACGCTTTATTATTATTTATTAATTATTGTGAAATTGTCCTTATTACAACTATACCTACGCGAAAAATATGTTTACCAAAACGATGTTTCGTACTCAATCCTCTATTTTATAGTAAAACTAGACTTCTTAAAATAAACTTTAGCTCTAAACATAGTATTCAGAAAAATGCGACTCGGCTACGCTCTTAATAAAGCAAATAAACTGTGAAATAAACAATACAATACCATATTTTCTAATAATATTTAAGTATAAGTAGGTACTTACATTTCTGGTTGAGTAGGAAGTATGAAGAATGATAAGTCCGGGTTTGCGAAATCATTATTGAGGCACCCGAAAACACTACAATATTTTTTTCCTCTTTTTGAAGTCATGATACTCGTAATTTACGACAAGTGTCCGCCGCCCGCGCCGGCGAGAGTTGACGAACGCAAGCGGTCATGTAGCGTACGCGCGTGCTCACAGTCGCGCTGCACAGCCCGCACTGCCGCCACCTTATTGCCCCATATATTATGCTAGCGTGTGCGTGAAATCGCGTGCCGACATGGCGCGCGGCGCGCACGCACACATTCAAACCGAGAGCGGCACGTTTGTATGAAGATGTTTTACTGTATATTTATCTACTGTGGCCGTATGGAACCCTAAAAGTAACAAGAAAAATGAGGTTTAAACAATTTGATGGACACAGAGCTATTCTGTGTCCTGCCTGATTGCCTCATCAAGAAATATAAATTAGATTAGCATTTTTTTCTAAAAATATGTATCGTCTTTTATGATTTATTTAGTTGTTTATGGATATCTGGGCAAAATGTTGATTTTTATTTATTTAGGACCTCCAACAAAAGACTTTGAGGGCATTAAGTTTTAGATTAGTGCACTCCTCCTATTAATGGAGGCCACAGCTTGTTTTGCAACTAAGTGAACTTAAAACTAAAATTTAAACTGTAGTGTAGTATAGGTTCTTAAACAGATATAGCATTATGGTATACTAGCACTTAGCCCGCGAACTTCGACGTCCCCTTTGCCCACTTTATAGGGCAGTTTTGGAGATTTAATCACGATTTTCATTAATTACTCAGGCCTTTTTTGCTGCTGATGCCACATGATCAGCGCAACTGTTGTGCCCTTTATCCCGTTGCGGGTTAAATATGAAAAATGTTTGATCCGTTTCAGCCCTTTAGCCTTCAGGGGTTGATTTTTCAGAAATCCATAAACACGTGTCTCATATTTTTTCATCAAAATTGTTAATGCCGTGTTTCTAATTTATCGAACCAAGCGGTAATTCATATTTTTACATACAAACTCTAACACCCTCTAAACTCCCATTGGAGGGTAGTTTTGAAAAACGAATTATGACATTATTTATTACACATTTAGATCAGTATTTGTGTCAAGTTTCGAGTTTATAAACACAAGGAATAAGAATCTTCCATACAAACTCGAACATCCGCTAAATCGTCTTTGGGGGGTAGTTTTGAAAAACGAATGATGACTAACTTTATTATTCACTTAGGTCGGTTTGTATCCCAAGTTTCTAGTTAATAAACCTAAAAATAAAAAAAATCATATAAACTTCAACCCCCTTTTTCAACCCTTTCCGAGGGTCTTTCCTAAAATCCTTCTTAGCAGACGTCTCTCGCTCCTAATTTACCTCCACGCCAAATTTCATCTTCATAGGTTGAGTAGTTTTTGAAATTTCGTGATTAATCAGTACATAATTAATGAATGATTGAGTGGACCTTTCGCTTTTATGTTTATAGGTAAAATACGATTTTGTAAAATGGAGAAGTGTATGTGTTATGTTTTATTTTATTGTCTAAAAGTAATAACTATTAGTTCAAGAGGTACAATAAACACCACGTGTCAAGCAGGACGTGGATCTTGCGTGGGGTGTCGATGACGCAGTGCTGTGAGCTCCAGCTCTCCAGACCACAGTGGAGTTTGAGGAACACCGTCCAACCAACACCAACACACAAACACCATATCAAACTCTACATTAACATAGGAAAATATTTATCCCTTTTATGAAACCACAGATTGTTTTATATCTCGTAGTCAAAGACTAAAATTCTAATTTGTAAAATATACAAGTTGCAACTTTGGTGCTGAACGGTAGAATAAGGCAAAGCATTCGTAATAAAATAACTTCTATTTAACTAATTAAACTACCTTCTCGAACACGTACGACATTTATATATCTATTCAGAAAACCACGGCGTTAATGAAAATGTGAGCATTAAATAATAAATTATTCCAATGCTCTAGTGGATCCTCTCCCTAATATTGTAATGGTTAACTGAAAACAACGAGAGTCGAAAGCAAAACAAATGTCCGGTTGAAAATTCATGGTCTCTTCCGAACATAAATTCACTTAGTATTCATTGTTTTCTAATAAGAGTCCGACGTCTCATGAATAAATATTGTAATTAGGTCCGCCAGGGCTGTGTAACAGACGACACTGAGCGAAAAACTAATCATCCATTCTCCCCAAGTCCAATTTAGAAAGAGTGTTTTCCCCCATTAATCTTTAGCCGTCCATCAGTCAAGAGGAAATCAAGCAAAAATAAGAAAGCAATTTCGAAAGCTTTTATAAGAAGTATCGGATGACGAAAGTGACAATAATCCTGGGGGATGATGATGTCTGTGGTCATATTAGCAGATGTATTACTTTTATATGAAGTTTGGGACAACCTCTACTTTCTAAGTTGTGTACAAATAATATGACAGATGTGGTGTTTATCTGGACGGTATTTTTGTCTGTTTATAATTACAAGGCATTGAGCTAAGTTTAAATGAGAAGGTATACGTAGAACTGCATCTTCACAATGTGTAAAATTTCAGATAAAATTACAGCTATTGGTTAAATATTGTTATATTCTTTTAGTCATGACGTTCTATTTTGAGTTTTACATCCTAATTTATCAAAAGAAAAGACGGACTTAGCCTATTACAGTGGCAGACAACGTCACTATTTTGCTCGATCGAATTGATATTGTAGTTACATACGTGACGCTGGAACATGCTGGTCCTGCTCCATAGGACAATCAAGGATGTAGACAAAATTAAACTGGTTCAGTTTTGAATTAACTTTATAGATATACTGTTTCTTTTTTGTGTTTTTATTTTCTGTTAATTAATGGTTATTAAGATTATCTGTAAATATGTGAGTACCATTTACCTAAATTTCTTTAGAAAATGAATAAGTTTACCTTTGATGGTAATACTTTGTTCTTATAAGTATCATACTCTGGGTGCATCGTCCTCACATAATATTAAATTAATTTTTGTATACAAATTTTGAAAAATCATTTTTTGAAAAGAGTAACTATGGAGTTTCTTGTCCGTTCTTCTCCATAAGAATCTACCTTTCCGAATGGACAGTAGAGTCACTTTATTAATGTAATATTATTATTTTACTGAACTGTAAATGATGACGTTCAAAAGTGCCGTTTCATGGCCTAATTGAAATAAACGTTTTGACTTTGACGACCATTTCACCTGAACTCTTCCAACGAAGATATACATTCAGGATGGTTTCGTTGGCGATCTGATGTAAGTACTTGTCCATATGAACAGCTATCACAGTTATGTTCCCTACATTGTTGTTATAGGTACTAACACTGGCTTTTGGCCGCGACTTCGTACGCGCATATCCCGTTTTATCGCTTTCCCGTAGGAATTTCGTAATTTTAGTGACAGCTTTCCACGAAGTTGTGGCGTCCTACCAAAGTTGCAGTCTGTAATGTGAGCAAATATTACTACTTGAGTAATTAAGAGATTGTTGGGAAAATATTTAAGTCTTGGTTTATTTAAGTACTAGCTTTTGCCCGCGACTTCGCACGCATATCCTGTTTTTTCCCGTTCCCGTAGGAATTACGGAAAATCCTCTCTTAGTGCTCCCCTACACTCCCCAAGGAACCTACATGACAAATTTCAGCTTTCTGCGACCAGTAGTTTCGGCTGTGCGTCCCTGTCTGTCACTTAGTCACTCATCAGTAACGGAAGAATTTTATATATTGGGATGAAAGTACCGAGCACCTGTAAGCGATTTATTTTTGCCATATTTCGGAGTTAAACCCATAGGTATTAAAAGTTGTTAAAATTCACCACCCTTAAAGATGGAATCCCGTGTATGTGTTTGTGAGTCTGTGTTTCCTGAGGCTTTAATCTGGAGGTCTTTAAGTTACTTCGTTTTTCTTCGGCAAGCAAGATCCATCGTCAAACACATCATCGCTTACCATCAGGTAAGATGGTAGTAAAACGCAACTGACGACTGAAAAAGATAATGTGAAAAAAAAAATAGTCACCCTGTATATCCTTACTTACAAAATGTATGCCACGGTGAAATTAATGCATGTGTACGTACACTTTGAAACTAAACCTAACGAACTTTAAAACTAAAAGTAACCGAGGATCGAAGTAAAGGCGACATCAGACAGTTTATCGGGTCGCAACAGACACTCACTAATGAAATGTACACAGCACGAAACTGATAATTCGATTGGCAGTTGTCGGCTGCCAGGTTTATGGTGTCGTCTATAAGGTAAAGTGTTAATTACGGGCTCGATAAACAAACGCTCACGACATTATGTTGCTTACAATGTCTCTTAATGAAGTACTTTGCTAATGTTGTCACGTGAATGTCGAAATGGTCGCGTGGTCTTCAATGATCTTTGGTTTAATTTCTTAGTTACCTATTTGGTTGTAGTTTGATTATAGACTGCAGTTCGAAACTTTTCTTTTGTATATTTTCATAATAATTGTAACTTAACTAGAGCAGAGTGTGAACGAGAGTTTATAATGGTAATTTGCCTAGGTACAGACGCCAGCATATCAAGCTACAACAATCTGTCAAATTTCTGTAATAGATTTTTAAATTTATCTCTACAACATTAGGTTCAAGGTTAATAGGGAAAATTTGACAGTTTCCAGTGACTTAATGTGCTGGCGTCAGTACTATATACTATATTATACTTACTATCCGTAATAATAAGTCTGTAAATTAACAATCATTTGTAACTATGTATCTGCAAGTAATTGATAAAAATAATATCTGAAAGCATTCTAGAGTAGTTTTTAGCAAGTAAATAATCGTCAGTTTAAGTTTCTGTTGCAGTAAAAATTCTAGTGTTGTAATTTTCCATGTATCGTTAGCCAAAGCAAAATTATGATAGCGTGCTTACCGTCGATGTACTTAAGTACAAACTGCACGTCTGGTCCTAAGGCCGAGGCCACCTCCAGCGGCAGCTCGGTGTCTCGTAACACGTGCACTGAAAACAAACAGCACGTTGTTAATAATTATAATAATCCCCCGACCGAATTTCGATCACGGTGGCCAATCTCAGCGGAGCTCCGTTGAGATTGGCCATGTCTGCAGGAGAAATTATCGTACATAAGTGTGTACACAAACACAGGTGCCCTCTTTGTCCATTTACTCTCATAGTTCTATGGGACTCCAACACGACCGGGGAGAGATGAAGTGCAGGACCAACGGCTTTACGTGCTTTCCGAGGCACGGGGGCACACCGCCAACTTCTGAACTTCAGGCTGTTACTGAGGGTTGCGGAATTTTTTCGAAAGAGTCACCGCGGCCCTGGGACGCAAAGGGCTTTAGAAGGAACACGGATGGGTTTTAGTCAGTAAGAGCGGAACCCAGAGCGGAAGAAGTCATTCGATGATTTCCCATCGTTAAAAAAAGGCCGTTACTGAGAAATTCCTAATGATACACTCAATTACACTTTTGCCCGACTTAGGAACCCAGGACCCCATTATCGGCAGTAGCGCTTGCGACCACGAGACAACTGGGGCAGTTCATGTAGTTACTGTACAGACAAAACATAATTATGACAATGTAATGCAAAAGAAAGAGGTTTCAAGGTATTACAGTGATAGACAGAAATTGGGTACAGCGCAGCGTTAACAATACAAAATTAATGACTAACACACACGAACGAAGCAAGATAATATAAAGCTTGTAAAAACAGATTTTTCGATAAAATCGGCCAAGTGCGAGTCAGACAAGGACTCCGTACTACTAACCGAAAAAACACGTTTCATGTATAGTAACCCCCTTTAATTTTTAATTTAATTTGTGTTACTCATGTGGTCACAGCGGCAATAGAATTACACATTCTGTGAAATTTTCAACTGTCTACCTATTACGGCTCTTGAGATACAGCCCGCTGAAAGACAGACGGACGGATGGACAGCGGAGGCCTAGTAATAGGGTTCCGTTGGTTACCTTTCGGGTACGGAACCCTGAAAATGAAACGTCGATTGAAAACTGGCTAATGCTGTTCGTTGGTAAGTGCGTCACTAGTCAATGGCTGGACCGATCCTTTTAACTTATTTTAATTTTTCGAAATGGTCACCGGAAAATTGAAAAACTCGATAAAACTGAAAGTGCGTTTCGGGCATTTTTATGTGGTTTATTTTTAACTCTGGACCTAATATTTGCAAATTTCGTACCTATCCTATCATACCTATGTATTTAATTGAAACAGCTAAGTAACATGTTTTGCTTAATCTAAACTAAAAACAAACCCGGGTCCTTAAATCTAAGAAAATGGTCAACAATATCCAGATTATTACAAAAAACAACATCAACGTAAAACGCTCAGGTACCTAATTTAAAAGAATATCACTCAAACGAGTCCCTTTCATTACGTCAACGAGGATTGTCTGACTTTCAAAATCTCGAAAGAAAAAATAAGTGAAGATTTTTTCAGAGTTTGAATTGAACTCATTACGTCTCGACGGAGCACGTCGGCACACAAAACAGATTCCCCCCTGATTGTTTGATTAAACCTTTGGTTAATATGATAATAAGAATAAATCATTAGGACATGATTATTTGAACATTTATTTTTGACAAGCAAAAGAAAATTATCCCAAAGGAATGAGATAAAAAGCATCTTAGACTCATTTAAGGACATGGTCTATGCGTGTGCATCTAAATCGTAAAACCGTTGAGACGTGAAGAGGTTACGGACAGACAAACCGACAGGCAGTCGGAGTACTTTCACATTTATATTACAAATATGGATAAGTATTGGAGCAGATTTGGGAAAATTAACGTCACTTTTTGTGACGCAACCGAAACAATTCCATCCAAAAACTTGAATACAAGCTACGAGCTAAACCAACAAAGAAAATGCATGATTAAATATCATCATCGCTTAGGGCAAAACGGTTACAAAGAAAACCACAAAGCTGATTTTCATTTATTTCATCCAAATCGTTTTAGTCAACGACCATACAGGTTTTAATTAATGGCACAAAAGGCAATAGCGTATATGTATAGGCCAACTCTTCAAAATCGCGAAAAAAATAATTTTATGAACTTTTAGTTGAAGGTAACATTCCAAATAATATCTTTGGAAACAATCTGTTTGCGCATTTCGCTAACTTGTTCAACCGGCAAGCTGGCATACCTTCATTTCATTGAAATTTTCCGAGATTTTTTTTCTTTGGAACCAGGTGTTCACATTTTTCTCTTTAATTTACTTATTTGAAGGCGCTTTCCCAAGTTCCGATATTCCACTCAGGGCTCGCTCCCGTATTTCCGATTTGCTTTCCGATTGTCTGATCCGATTGATTGCTCGTTGAGAAGGATAAGGACTAAATCTAGAATAGTGATCTAATTTTTAAAGAGCTCTTGGAAGCTTTCTGAGCTTTCTTATTCAGTTCAGCAATTGATAGGTTCTCCAGAGTAATGGTATATTGCTTAAAATAAGTAGATCCTAGTTAAAAACCGATAGAACAGATAAAACAGATAGATTAATGAAAGCCAAAAAACCAACATCCCTATTAGACCTATCTTGCCCAGTCTATGTCAAACATAAATAATTGTAATTGGACTTTTACAAAGTAAACAAACCCTTCCCTTCAAAGAGCCAATTTTACTGATTTATATAACGAAGTTGTTCGAGATGTAACTACTCATTGTTCTCTCCATTAAACGAGGCGGTCGGTACTTGATTGTTTGAACGAGAGCGGAGACGGGCCGGGCCTGACTAAACCAATTGCTTGAGCCCCCAAGTTATAAGATAATTTATGAACCACCATGAAATATTAGTGCGACCGCTAGGTTGAGGAGACGCTACAAAGTGGCTCGGTTGTCGCCGGCTTAACTTTAGAGTAGGCATACTAACCCACTAGTTATGAGTAGTACACTAACTATTAAACTCGAGCTAAAGTTGCAAAGGCCTGTATTAATAAATCAGTTTCATTTGAGAACTCTCTCTAAAGACCCGTTTTATTATATCTTGAGGCTGATTTAATGGAGTATGAAATTCAGTTTCATGACTTTCCTGAAAGTTTTTTGAGGCTTAGGTGGCCTTTAACGAATGACAATCAAAGTTACTAACCATATAGATGTTTAATAATAACTAAATTAAAGTAAACGCTTCTGTGCACCAACAAATAATTGTGTAAATAAAAGAATAAGATAAATTACCTCGTTACCTCGATATGCCCTTGTTATAATAAAAACAACAATTATCTTTAACAATTGTGTATCAAACTAAAGATCTCCCCTTCATGGCTTTTATTTAACACAAGTGTATGAAGTATTTTCCGATGCCCGTAATTTCTGTCATCATCATAAATATTTTTATAACCCCGTAATAAAAGCGTAACCAACTAAATAAGAATAAACGAAGAGCTCAGTGGGAATTTTTTCTATTAAAATGTTTCATAAAATATGTTGAGTGAATGAAGTAGGGTTATACTTACATACTTCCTTATTTACAAAGTCCAATTAAGAACCTACTGAGTAAATAACTTTTCCTGTTCTCTTATTTCCTTTTCCTGTCATTTATAAACCTTTTACAAGAGAAAAACCGCCATTGTTGTGCTGAAAATGATTTACAGGTAAACAATAAACCAATAACCTTTATCAAAGTAAAATCAAGTAATACTTAAAATAAAATGTTCAGGATTGCAATGCGCCTACGCAAATTCTATAAGCAATAATTACCACAACACATAATAATTGCGTAAGCCTCCACCGTAGGAAGTTACAATGTTGCTATATACTTATTAACGACTCAGTTACCGCTTTAACAATCGAAATTGCAATTAAGACATGGAATGAGGTCAAATGTCAAAACAAAAGAAAGCTAACGAGCAGGTATAAAGCCGTTCTCACACATTGTGAGGCCACCCCTTCATTCCGGCGTCGCGTGCTAACCTTATCTTGACCATTCTTTGAATGTGAGTTCATTATATCAAATTATGGTTGTTACGTTGCAATTTGCGAATGTATGTTTCACTGATGAGAAACAACATTAACATGCACTTTGTTCACGAAGCTAAGCCATGTCTACATGCCCAAGATAAGCATCACAACAAGATCGCAAACCACAATAAAATCGATTGGACGTTAAAATGTCGAATCCATTAACTCAACGCCGAGATCACAGCTGGACATACCTAACACACTCAAAGAATTTCATAGCTCATCAAATATGTGCGTATTTATCTCACTTCTATAAAACAAACATACTCAGACCCCATAAACCAAACATACTCAGACCCCATAAACGACTTCAAAAAACCGAAGGCATCCATCCGTATCGTTTACGTAATGGTAACATCCGAATATGGGCGTAACGCCTTATCTATGTCAATAAAATTTCTAAGACATCCGTCGTTTACTTTTCCATATAAAACTAAACTTTAGGCTTTCTGCAGACTGTTAACATTTCTAGCTACGTTCGAGACATAATGCACATTAAGGTCCCATTTTCTATTACCGCGGATCAGAAACTTTGTCTACAACTGTCCGCCGTCTGCCGAAGGCCTAAGTTACTGGTTCACGGGGGTTAGGGAGGTGGCGACACGGGTACTTCCAGTACCCCATGCGTCGCATAATAAGGCGGCTCTTTGCACCATTACTCTGTACATGGGCACGACGAGTAAATATTTATGAGGCCCATTGTACACGGAGCCTGTTCCACGATAACATCTGAACGGATAATTACGCTAAAGTACACTTTCACTGTCCAAATTCACACACGAACTTGTGAGGTATTGCCGAATCTTTACTGTCTATTAAATTGCCCGTTTTATCGTTAGGAGCTCGACGTTCTTGAAATGCTTGGCTAATAGGTCTCAAATATTTGTCTTGGCAATTTCGACAGTATGTTTTGTTTATGGACATTTAAAAT
The DNA here is from genome assembly GCA_002192655.3 of Mamestra configurata. Lineage (NCBI taxonomy): Eukaryota > Metazoa > Arthropoda > Insecta > Lepidoptera > Noctuidae > Mamestra > Mamestra configurata. The sequence continues at coordinate 259,698 of NDFZ01005158.1, forward strand.
TCCACCGATACGATTAACCTTGGTAGTTCTTTACGAGGAATTTCTGCGCTATTAATAGATTACGAAACATCAGAAATTAATGCCAGCAAACCCATATTGCATTCAATTAGTAAAATTACTAGGCTCAGTAAACAAAATTGCAGGTTGCTTCAATTAAACCTATACTTTTTTGTGAGCTGTTAGTAGTACGTCGACAAAGAGACACGGTCTCAAAATAAATAAATGGTCGTGTAAGTATTTATCATTTATCCTAAGGTCAGAACGACTTCACGAGGCGCGCTTGCTGAGTGAATATGACATTTCGGGCATATCTTTCCCACGGACTGGTCGATCGGGATGCAATTACTGCCGTCGCGAGTTTTTGCATCGAAGTAAATCGAGAAACCTTTTCTTCTGAGATGTGCGATCATCGATTCTCCACGCGGTGACACAGTCGCTAACGGTGCCATAATATGCAAATGTTGTAACACGGAAATAATGCGGTTCACTACAAAAACTAGAAATGTTCTGTCGTAATTGAGAGTGGCGTTAGATTTTCGAGATAATTTATTCGAGCGTGCCTTGTTATCGCTTGTGTCAATCATTAATTACTGTAAAATATGTGGATGAACAGTCAAACTAACTTTTGGAGGTACTTCATTTGAAATTCAAATCTAAACTGTAGGTTATAAAATTGAGTAACATGGGCTATCAGAATTAGAATAAGTTGTTCGAAGCATCGATACCTAAGCCTTCCTGCCATTTCCAATCATGAGATACTTAGAAAAATTTACACGCGTTCTCGACCAAGTAGGCCATGTGGGCCGGTATCCCACGTCGCGTCGTCTTGACAGGGTTAGAGGCCCATCAAGTACGGTTAAGGCGAATTAAAGTGACATCTCGGAGTAACGGGGCGGTCGTTTTTGCCGAGACATCGCAAACACAGGCCTGCAGCCGTGGTCGGACGTCGTTCGATTTCCAGATACCGCGAACTTAACAGGATTCTACGCGTGTTTTTCTTTGAACGGGTCAAGGGATATTAGATGTTCTATGTCTGGGTACTGTTTGTGCAAGAAAAGGGATTGTACAAGTATTTTCACAACGTTTTTCTTGATGTAACTAAGTAAAAATCTAGCTTACTTGTTTATTGTTCAAGGTTGATTATGGTAGTTAAGTGGGAATAGACCGGAAAGCACCACTGATTGGGTCTCAATACACGTCAGACAAACTGCAGCAGACCAAGGCGAAGATGGCTGAACAAAATTGTGTGGAAAAGGCAGAGGAAAGCTTTCTTGCAGTGGGCTAATATGGTATGAAACCGGTAGGTACTTTGAAAGAAAAAGATGAAGATATCAGTAGAATTTCAACTACTGATTTTAATATACACAAACTCATACTTAGTTTAACGACTCACAATCTCAACTTAGCCTATCGCTATTTCAGTCCAATTCAGGTTGAGACATAGCCGTCGTGCTCTTTCATATAAGTTTCTAAAGCACCTTATATACATTGCTTAACCGCCTAGCTCATAATTACACATATCATAATAACTGATGAGGTACATACTCAAGATGGCTCATCTCAATTATCTCTGTCACGAACATAGGATTTAGTGCGCGTCGTTTGCAGACAATCTGGCTAACGAGCGTCAAAACAAATGATAGCGACCATCTGGCTATAAGGACATATAGGTACATACATATGGGAGGCCAAAACAGGTAGGTGGTCCGTTCTACTTTTCGGGGGTAAATCGACTACGTAAACAAAGAAGAACTATGTTTATTTATTTATTTTACAATTTATGTACACACAGTAAAGTTGAATGTTGTTACCATTTATACTACCTATGTAATAAAAAAATATTAGATCGTCTGGTTCATGAAACACATAACTTAATTATGCAAAAAATAACGTAATGCATACGTAGACTTTTTCAAAATTACTCAGTGCCTGTGCTTGTCCGTCAAATAGTGGAATGGCCCAGATACCTACAGAATAGACATTTGATCATTCGATCCCTTTCTTTTTTAATGACGGGAAATCGTCAAATGACTTCTTCGTGTCAGACTCTTACTGACTAAAACCCATCCGTGTTCCTTCTAAAGCCCTTCGCATTCCAGCGTTCCAGGGCTGCGGTGACTCTTTCGAACAAATTCCGCAACCTATGCAGTCAGTCGATCCCTACGCGGGTGTTAAAGGCAGTGAAGCATGATCATATAAATTACCTTCAAAATCTAATTGAGTTGCTACATTGCTACCTACCTACAGTATCTACCAACATAAGATGGTATAAAGTACGTAGGTTCAGTCACAACCCTATAGTACATAGTTGGATGAAGGCTAGGCGGATGACGTCGTATAATCTTTAAAAGCGTGGGTCCCGGAGATTGCGTTTCCGATGCTATAAGATGATAGAAGAAAGCACTTATACTTACGCTTCTAAAAATATAACTAAAACAACCGCTCTATTTCTATTAAATTTAACTAACTTGAAGTGTTTCATTCAAAGTAACGAGAATTTACTAAGGTACTTGTTAAAAGTAAGACAATATTTTCAAAAGAATTCTTCAAGGAAGCTGCAGCGGACGTGTGGAAATGATTTATGATCCAACGCAGGAAAAACTAAACATAACAGACGTAAGAAAACATTGGATAAACCAAATACAACTTGTGGATTGTTTCGCATTCTTATGAGGGATCCGATGTTTTGTAAAATATTCCATTATGGAGGAATGTTTAACTTAATAGATGTGTGAAAGGTATTTGCTGGGATTGCATATGACTCTTATGCAATCCCAGCAAAATTCTTTATTTAACATATTAGAAAAACTGAAAATGGGATAAAACTGTGAAAAGACTTCATAGTGGTCATTCTAAACTGTCAGGGCCCGCCCACATTCAGCTAGGCCTTAATCTAAAGGAAGACTAGGTTACAAAACTTACCTAATCTAACTTTTGGACTGTCGGTAACTAACATGTCAATAGTGACGTCGGGTAAAACTACGGGACACGAAAACCCTCTTGTCATCTCGTGTCGTCTATAAGGTTTACTATCAGCACCGTGCCTATAACGATTTGCAACAACACAGACAAACCGAAATATGAAATATACATTTTCTTCAATAGTAAATTTGACTTTCACGTGCAGATAGCGCGGAACTCCCTTTTGCACGATACTTGATTTGATTTTTGGGCGAGGCTAATCATAGCCAAGTCTGCCCAGAGTTGAAGTCTTTTGGCAAAATGATGAAGACTATAAAGGTAAATCTACCTCCGTGTTGAGGGTGCACGCTGAACAGCAAGCACGGCTCGTCCCCGGGCTCCCGGCAGCACTCCAGCACATCGCGGCAGCTCGTGTGCGGCGTCACCGGCACGTGAGTCGGTGCCCAGCCGGCGCCGCTCTCGCACCACACTCGCACTATCATCTGAGGAAGGGACGGAATACTTTAAAGATTTTACTAATTAATAGACATCGATTCTAGCCCAAATAACCAAACCAGGCAAAGAAGAGGCAGACCACTGCTGGAACCCAACCAAGTTGAGTATGGCGCAACTTGGCATCGGTACCCAATTCTTCATCTACCACACCCAACCTAGCCTTTTATTAGCCGCCTTTATTATGCTGGGACACCACGCAAAGCACATCGCGCTGCCAACAAAATGTACACTGCCTGATGGTAGGTATCTCATCTGGCATCCCGTTGGGTTCGCAACCAACAATTCTTTTTATTTTTAGCGCGTTGGTGTTCCGGCTGTGTGTACTATGTTACCTTAAGACTTTGGAATTGGCACAGAAATATCAAGGAAATAGTTGCAATGCATGGTTTGCATGGCGAGATAACATACACGGTCCTCCTGACCCTACTAATCTAAATATATGGTAATTTTTGCTCGCATGTTGCATTGCGTGGCCTGTTGTTTTACAAAGCATATTGTATTATGTGTAAACCCAAGTTTATGTAAACGGATAATAAGATCTCAGATAGGATGATGCTATAGTAACTACCCACGAATCTGTGATAAGCCCAACGAACATTTCCTGCTGGCTACCTGCATGTAGAGTTATGTTAACGTTGATTTTTAGCCTTATAAAATATCCTGAAAACCGCATCTACATTTGACTTAACCTCTCGGAGAATATGTAAAATTTCCTACAAAGTAATCATCACGATACTATTTTACACTTTCAGATGATTTTGAATGACGCTGTAAACTTCAAAGCTCCACGAAGTTTCACCCAGCGCAGACTTTGTAACATACAAGTTATCCCAGCGAAACGAGCATCAAGATAAACTAAGATAGCGGCAACACTGATGTAAGGAAATATGGCTGACAAGTAGAACTCAATCTCAGTTAAGCAACACTCTAAAAGCCTTAGGAAAGCTTCCTCGTGAAGCTTACGTAGTGAAATGGCTGACGATTAAGATTTATATAGCTGCATTTGTAAAGCGCTTTGTGTATGAGGATAGAGTTTTACTCCTACAGTTACACAGATCACTGAATCTTTTGATTACCAATTATATAAAGGGTCAAATGGTAATTACAATAAGACAACTTGAAAATAGTGGAGGGCCTGTAGTGGCGTCAATGTCGCCACAAGAAAAACTAACGAAGCGAAATTTATATGGCAACAAAAATAACCACAACTATTCAGCCAGCGACGAACTACTCACGAAATCCTGCATTGCAGTATCAGAGTTTTCCGTGCGCTTAACATTTACGTTTAACATTTACAACAGTCCGAATATCAACTACCGGGCAGTTGCCCACCAGACACAACCGTTTGGACAGAGAATCCTCCCTTTTTAATGGAGATTTGCGGAACTTTACACCCTGTTCCGCTTACCTCTATGAGCCTGTCGGTTTTGTATCAGTATGCACCAGAATTGCAAAATTTAATGCCGCCAGTCCCGTTCCATCATCGGACTACAAGACGTATGGGGATGCGCCACCGGTACCTACGTGGTGGACATCCCACTCGTTGTACTTAACATTTTGTGAATACTTTTATTTTATTGTGCATACAGCTAAGAAGTGGTATTCCCTGTCGGAGTCTGTTTCCTGATAGCCATCGACAACATCATTGCTTTCCTTCCGATGAGATTTTGGTCAAACGCGAGTATATCTATACGCCTATACTTACTTATATATAAAATCATAAAAAATAATCAAACAAATATTATAAATGTGAAATTTTGGATGTTTGGATGGATGGATGAATGGATGTTTGTTACTCAATCATGTCAGAACGGCTTAACGGATCTTGATGAAATTTGGCCCAGAGGTAGATTAAAGCCTGTAATAAAACATAGGATACTTTATATCCCGGGAGCATGATCCCTTGGAATAATTTTTGATACTCACACGGGCGGCAGCAAGTCAATAGTAAATAAGATAAAATCAACCTCCGGCTTAAGAAACATGCTTTCCAACTAGGTACCTAGACAAATTAAAGTTCGATTAGTCACTGCATGCGAGGGTGTACAGGCGGTACCTAGTGGCATTTCTCCATCAATGAACTTTCTATGATACTCGTCAAACGGGATTCCCTTCACAGGAACACACGCGAAGTGATCAAAGTGGAAATGGAAAACCTAGTAACTACAACCCACGTATTTCCTCTCCGATCACTTGCATAGTTCGCTAACGTTTGCGAACGACGTTTTGAATATTTCCACGGGCGCCCATTTTGACTTGGCATCGGACGGACGTCACTTTAATCAATCAACGCAGGATATCCAGAGCTGCATACAGGACTCTCTAAAATTACGCTAGCACGTCCTGGCTTTCCGTTGTTCGCACCCAGTGTATACTGCGAGCTCTTACACCCTTCTATTTTAATCACCTTATGTAATTTTAGTATGGTGTATAATAAAGCGTATACCAATACGCTTACAAAAAAAAAAGGTAAAATTAAAAACCTGCAAAACTGGTGCTAAACATTTCAAAGATTTTAGAATATATGTTATACAGCCACTTAAATCTCAAAATTAGCAGCACAATGAGAAATCTAACGCCTAACTGCTCTCCAAAACAATAGCCACAGTTATGTGCGTGATAATTCACATTCTGATACTCCATAAACTTTATCAGCCGCTAGATCACCTTATAGGGAACCCGGCCTTATTCTGAACACAATTTGTCCAGCGCCCATTCATTCGCTAATTTGATCGCATTCAGTCTAAAACGCACTTGGAATTCTCAGAATGTAAGTGCAACTTGTGTGGTTTTAATGAATGCAGTGCGTATTGGGAAATAGATTTTGTGGACTGTGCAATTCATTTTATAAATAAAGGTGAATGTCTATGATATAAACAAAAAAGACCATGTTTTACAAATAAAAGACGGATTTTCCACTTAAGGCATATCTGTACCTAACATATCTGTATGCATAGACATATCTATATCTGGCATGTGTGTATCTGTGATCTGTCTGTATCTGTGTGAACCATCAGCACCGCATCACTATTATTAACCGACTTCAAAAAAAGGAGGAGGTTCTCAATTCGTCGGAACCTTTTTTTAGACCATCTCTAACTGACACATTTTTGACAGTTGGAATGCCCAACATCTGTTTATATGGCGCGTTTATTTTTGGTATCCTTATCCAAATACCTTATATCCCTTCAGCAAAAAAAAATTCCAGCCATTATGGCTTTATAAAAGTGCTTACAATTTTCTACACGCTCCACCGCTGCAGTAAACTGTTCAAGTTTCCTTAGAATTCGAATTTGCAATTCTGATATATCTCACTGTCCCACTTCGCACTGAATTTTTATTCCAGTTAGTGGCCAGCCCTGGAAATATTACAATAGCTTGCGACTACGTAATATCTGTACGTTAGACAAGTCTTAGTAATGGAACAGGAACTATTCTGAAAGACATATTTTTATGTGCAATTCTTGTGCTAAAATATAGCTAAATACTGGGTTGGAAGACCCGCTAAAAATTGTAATTATAATAATATATATACACAATTTTCCTGTAACTTTCCTCGAAGTGACTCGAATGTAAAAACCCTCCTCTAATTTCCTGAAGATCTAATTTATAGAAGGATAATCTGGCATAAGCTTCTAAATGCCTTTTATCTACTAAGCCAATTTAGAATAAACGCTGACTTCCGCCTCGGGGACCATTTAGGATGTACTCTAATAGTACTTATCACAATTTGTGGGTCGCTAAGAACTTAATTAATCTTAAAGTAGCAGGGTCAGTTACATAACATTACAAGAAGCTAAGTATAAAAATGTCATGTAGACACTTGCATTGTCAAGTAATTAATTGTAGGATCTTTCAGTCCGTCCAAAGGTTGTCTGGTAGAATCGCTATCAGCGATAAGACCGCCACCCCATATTGCCCATAGAATAAAATTTGTGTAAAAGATATGTATAACTATTTTTGATGTACAATTAAGTATATTATATCCATATTTCCAATTATTTTAAAGTTATTGACATTTTCCGAGCACAATTTTTTTGCAACTATCCATCGGAATATCCAAAAAAATATTTTTTCTGACGATGTAAAACTATCAATAAACACACACTTATTGGTAAATAAACAACCAACCAATACACGGATGCAAGATGCAACACCATACAATCGTCACAGGCACTTAACTAATACATGTTCATACAAACATCTTGTATTTGAGCAAGAGTCGCATTCTGCCCTCATAAGCAAAAGGGGCGCATCTGACCACAGCACCAAAACTAAGAAATAAATAAAAAAAGTTGAATTATTAAATCAGTTTTTTTTTACGTTTTAAACAATATTTAAGGTGTAGCACGTACAATAGATATGTAGGTACTTCTAATACCTAATGAAAAATTGCTTAAATTTGGTTCGTCGAAAGTAAACATTTCAGCTGTGTAACTCGATAACTGGAGGTCGTAAAAAATACTATATCTTGTATTCCTGATTTCGAGAAATAGAACTCGATTTTTTATGAAACTCAGATGCGCCTCTTTTCCCTTAGACGGCAGCATTATCTATCTTATGGGACCCAAGAACATGAGGAAGCAACTCATTTACATTCCGACGATAATTTGTGAGATTTTTTGTAATTAGCACTGTGCTCACTTTCCTTGTTGCGACGTGATTACACGGACGCCTCGTACGCCCATGCTCGGAAGCAAATGATCAACTGATAGGCGTAGATTTTAATGTACAATTGTTCCCATATGTTTATAGAGAATAGCAGTTTAACAAATAAAAATAACATTTACCTAACGAAGAAATTAGAGACAAGAGTAGACACATTATTAGGACTACTTCAAAAGTCAATATCATAACTCCGGATGGATGAACTTTGAAAGATTGGGAGTTTGTTAAATTAACTAACTAGCTTGCAAAAAGCCCCTCAGTTTTCAAAATTGATTACAGAAAATGAAAAAAAAAATGTATGTAATATACAAGCCATTTCTGCTAGCTGAACTTAGAACTGAACTCTTAGCTTTCCACAAAATTTTCGGCTCTTCAATAACCGTATTGAAACTTGCCTTTCATGAATAGAAGTAGTTTCGTTTCAATGAAATTCTACGAATGGCTTAAAATCTCAATATTTCGGAGCGAAACGTTTTTCGAAAAGCTCCATTTGTGTACTCGAAATACGAGTGCTGTGCGGATTTAACAACCTTTAGTACAGAATTTAATCAAGCCCATTCGAGTTGCTTTTCATCGGCTACTTCACATAGAAATCAGTAAATAAAAGCTCTGCGACGAAACTACGTATTTGTTGCTCCTAAAACTGGCTAACTCCTCGCCTGCGATTGGTTAGTTCTTTTATTCAGCTGGGACTGACTAAACCAAACTCTATTTTCGCAAAAAGCTAAACTATAAGACCGATTTTTCAGAGATAACAAGCGCCAAATTAGTATTTGTCTGTAAAATTAATTCCATCCCGGAAAATTTAAACTTTTTGGGCCGCAGTTTGCGGCAGCCACTTCTAGTTTTGGCAATTTTCATCAGGCTTATTTTGTAGTTCGAGTTTAAATTAGTCCTATCCATTCACAGGCTATCCTGAGTCTTCCATTCAGGGGTCCTAGGTATATCTCCCTCCAATTTAATTTAAAAGTTTTGAGGTAGTAACCAGAAATAAATCCCATACATAGAATCTATCCTAATTCCATTCATCTTAGGAAAATTAGTGAAGACTGTTTTAATAAGTGTGATTAGAATTAAGAGTACTTAGTTAATCATTTTGAAATAGAGGTGTATTTCGAGTGTAAATTGAGGAAAAGGGCTCGTTCATTGTAGTCGTAAATGTAAATGTTATCGTTACAACAGCCTATCATTATTCGTGCACTGTTGCAGTTATTAAAGGTAATAAATGGTGTTATGATAATAAAAGTTACTTTTAGTTGCAGCCGCTGTTACGCTCAGACAATACTCCTGTTAGGTCAATGTACCTTGTGCCAAGTCTCACGGTTCATTGACAGACTGAAAATATAAATAACGTCAAAAATAGTTTAACGTGACAACGTCATAATAAAACATTGATGAAATGATCGTAACGTTACAATGAGCGTAGCGTTACACTGAGCGTAACGTTACACTGAACGTAACGTTACAATGAGTCATTATTTTTCGTGCGTGCAGCCAGCTTTGCCGTGCGCGCGCAAAATTTTGTAATAATAGTACTTACACAACTAAAACAGAAACCGGGAAAGTTATCTTAGATGCTGAAATGCCTTTCATTTGTAACATTATGAGCATATTAGGGCAAAAACGAATCCGTGTGTTTCTGTCCCCCAATAATATTCTACACTCCATAAGATTGTTATACATTTTCATTCGATTATAAACTCTCGACATATTGTGATCCGATCATTTTAAATTGAAATATCCCATCCAAATTCAATAGTTTCCAATTTATTCCTGTTTTATTGAGATAAACTAGTTTACAATTTCACACGTTATATGATGAATGTTGCAATAACCCGGTGGCATATACATACGAATTATAATTCAAATCTAACTTCAAAAAGCAATAAATATTCAATAACACCCTCCAACTTCCGTCACAAGAAATTTTATACTTGAGAAATAAAATTGAGGAAAACTATGGAGGACAGGCAATTTACAAGGAGCGCGTGATATGGAGGCGCCGCTAACGAGTTGCGAACTACCACACTACCGCCACCTGCTGGTAAACTAGCGGAAAATCGCATTATTGGAACACCTAACCATACCAAGTGCAACGTCACCAGTAATTTTAGTGACAGCTTTTCGCGAAGTTGTGGCGTCCTACCAAAGTTGCGGTCTGTAATGTGAGCATATATTTATGCACTGGAGTGTAGTTGGTGAGTGCTTGCATCCTATACTTGAGTAATTAAGATATTGTTGGGAAAATATTTAAGTCTTGGTTATATAAGTACTAGCTTTTGCCCGCGTCTTCGTTCGCGATATCCCGTTTTTTCCCGTTCCCGTAGGAATTTTGGAAAATCCTCGCTTAGTGCTCCCCTGTAAAGCAAAAAGCAAAATTGAAAAAGCTGACATTTTTAGGTTCCTCGTCCCCAAACAACCTAAAAAATTCAGCTTTCTACGACCAGTATTGTTCGGCTGTGCGTTGTCACTCAGTCACTCAGTAACGGAAGAGTTGTATATATATTGATGATATACTGATTAATTGATTATGTTTGAGCACAAATAAATTGTTAGGTTGGTAATTTTATAGCTTGTTTTAAACTTAAGAATGTTGCAAGTTCTGCTTTAACCTATTCTTGTGATAAACCCAAGACGTTCTAATGCAACAATGTCATACTCATCCCATAAAAGTCGTTATATACAAATTCTCTATACCCATATTTTATTACCAGTAATGAAGACTGGCTCATTACCGGTAATAAAATATAATATGACAATATTGAGAAATACCATACACATATGTTTAATTATGTCATCAACTCATCCAAAATTAATACGGCCGCATCACGCAACCGACGTAAAACGAAACGTAAAAGGGACACCTTTCACTAAGAGAAGAAGTGGTAACAAAGAAACGTTCGTTTGTAGGATTTTAAGTAAAATTAATTATTCCTTTACGACACTTTACTGATAGAGTTTCGATTGCTGGAATATGAATAAGTCATTACTGTTTAAGTTTTCGAGCTTTTCACTTTATTATTAGTTGTTTAATTAGATTCGATTTCGAAAAAAATACCTTTCGTAAAATTTTAAAATAGTCTTAAACTATCCCTGCAGCAGAATATCTATTAAAATAGCGTTGGTAAAAGTTATACATTAAAACCTTTTCTTTTACCCACCAAAGTTTCCCGTAAAAACGAGACATGAACTTCCAATGGAAACATTCTTACCATATCTATAAAGAGCTCAGTCTAATTACAAAATTCCTAACACACTAACACCGATACAAAAAAGGTTTAACCGCTTTGTATCAACTATAAACAACTTAGTTCTTTTATCATTCTACTTAGAAGAGAACAAGCTAAAAGGAGCTACGGGAATTGAAAACATGCAACAATGCCCTGGGGTTTCCGGTGGCCTTTAAAATCAGCTTAAGCGTTTTTATATTTTTAATAAATTTGCGCAAGATCCCTTGTACTGGCCTGTGAGGGATTATATGGAACTGTGACACGCAATTAAGAGGGTTTTTTAGGGTTCCGCAGCCCTAAATAAAAAAAACGGAACCCTTAAGATCACTTAGTTCGTTGTCCGTCACTCGATCTGTCCCTTTTTCTCAGGAACTCCTGGAGGCATCATGTCGAAATTATATCAAATACGTAGGTCGATTTTTAGAGCTCAAAAATATCCAGCTTCGTCAACGCAATAAAAAGGTATGCCTATTTTATGCATAATTTTTGCGACATATTTTAGTGCTCGCCAGTAAATCAAAACCTATGGGGTACTTCCCGATGACCTAGAATCATGAAATTTGGCATGAAGCAAGGTCTTACAGCGCAAAAAATGGGAAACGTCGGAAAATAGATAATTTGCAGTTTTCTAAATCTTAACTAATATTGTAAACACGAAAGATTTATTTGTTTGTTACGATTTGGCTCAAAAACTACTCAACTGATTTAAAAATTCTTTCGCCTTTATAAAGCTACATTATAAAATTAAATAAAGTCGTTTTGTTCAAATTATTCAATCAAAACCCGGGTGGAATGGAATATTGCTGATTTTGGTATCATGATATTAATCCTGATCCATTTAAATGGTTTTATTATTAAAATCGGATCGGATGAGAAAAATGTTGCGGTTTGAGCAAACTGGGGTGCTTGGTCAGATGAAGTTGAAACACGGCATTAATGATTTCGATTAAAAAATAAGAATAAAAAATGTTTGGAGTTTTCGAAAATTAACCCCTTAAGGGGCGATAAGGGGTGATGAAGTTTTTACGGAGGACATTATGGCTTGCTTCAATTTACGTGGAAATTGGTTTGAACAAACTAAAAGTGGGATAATTGAAACAGATCTAACAATGCTTACATAATCAACCCCTGACAGGGTGAACGGGCTGAACAGTTGCGCTGATCCTGAGACCACAGAATCAGCAGCAGAAATGGCTGGGTAACTAATGAAAATCGTTGTGCTTAATTTTCCAAAACTAACCTTTAAAAGTGGGTAGAGGGGCACTGAAGTTTGTGGAGTACCTAATAAATCCGCGCGGGCGAAATACTAGTTTCTCATTAAAAAAAATGCGATTACAAACTTTATTTGCAGTTGAAGAAATGGCCGTGTCGTAATCAATGTATGGGAAAACATTTTATTTCAACGACAAAGTTAATTTTGCCCTTCAATCGTTCTTATCGTTTCATCAGAGTAATGGGAGTGTTTGGACGGATGGATGTTTGTTACTCAAACACGTCAGAACGGCTGAACGGATCTTGATGAAATACTTTTTATCCCGGGATTATGTTCACTTGCGATAATTTTCGACATTCACGCGAGCAGAGCCGCGAGCAGCAGCTAGTAGTTTATAACTCTAAATTCCGGTACCTAATGTATACTCGGAAATAAATCAAAACATGAGTCCCGTAATAGACGAACTACAACTACAAATGAGTTTCTAGGGAACCCTCGGTGCGCGAAGCGAGACGCACTTGTTCGGTTTTTATTTATATAGCAGGAAATGAAAGATTACTAAGTGTCACATGGTTAAACGCCTTTACTGTGAGTAAGTTTATGGCGGCTTTAGTTAAGAGGATGATCTGCTTAATCCATTTTCGCGAAGGAATTACTCATTTGTCCACCTTTGTACAGAACACATTTGCATAAAGTTCAACAACCCTGTTTAAAAAACTTTTCAACAATATGCTTAGTTTAAGTAGGTACTGATTTTAAATTGAAAGAAGATTCTACTTGTCAATACTTAAACCAAAAAATCGCGAAAAAAAACGACTGCCCCATATATTTATGTGCGCATAACTCGACAAAATGTACTGAACAGCTGATTTTTTTTCTCGATTTTGGCGTTGGTCCCATAGTAAAAGTTGTTCATAATGATGAGTTCAATGACCCCTTTCAGATATTGCGTTTATTGTTTTATGACGAAGCCTGTGAATTAATCAATCATGCCACTTTTAAACTTGGTTCATAAAGCGAATTAAGGAATTATATCTCTTTCAGCGGACATTTTCATAAAACACATTTTAATTATTATGTTACCTTGAAAGAAATCATTAGATATCTGTCATAAACTGCTTTAAAGACATAAATCATTTTCATCTATTCAGTTAAACCGTGTTTCTCCAAGCAACAAAAAGTCGATTAATAATAATTACCTTATTGCTTACGATAATAACTTACAAAAGACAAATCTTGTGGATATCTTACAGACGAGCAAAGTAATAAAAGAAATAATAGCTCTTTAGAAACTTTCTCTAAAAAACTAGGTACTCAATATTAAACACCTTTTCAAGTACTTTTTTTTAAGGATGGGAAATCATCAAAAGACGCCTTCCACTGTGGGCGGAGCGGAAAGGAGTGTCAGACTCTTACTGACTAAAACCCATCCGTGTTTCTCCAAATGGCGTTTGCGTTCCAGGGCCGCGGTGACTCTTTCGAACAAATTCCGCAACTCTGGCAGGCTCTGGCCCTAGCGAGCCCCGACTACTATGTTGACTACTTTGAGACGCGCGTGGAACACAATGCGCCGTCGAGCAGGGCCTGGTTCCACCAACCAGCAACGCAATGCACGCCCGCTCCTCCGGTGGCCGGGAATCACCCTGCGCCCGGCCTTTCACTTACTAACTTCATGCAGATAATACGTAAGATCAAGTAACACGTAAATTAACACTACATAAAGGCAAACTGATAACAAAACAATGTTTAAAAACAGGTTCGTTAGTAAAATGTCGTTGCCTATCAGAAGGTATCAAGTATTCCAAGAATGCTAACATCACAAAATACTCTATTCTGCTATATCCCTTACTCGTACAAACTTTGAAATCCATGTTAACAATTTGTCACATGGCTCTTGCAATGACGGGAGACACGGTGCGAAAATTCACTAGTCACAATAATGGTGATCATGAGTAGCATTTCCATGTCGCAAAGCCTAATATAAACTGATGCAGAATTTTATAACCGAAACGAGAACGTTTCTATACATCGAAACTAAATTCCCATAGTGTGAATTAAACCTTATCGTCCTTTCAAACAATAGAAAATAATCGAGCATTTAATGTTTCAGTTAAAGAAAAGCTCAAGGTCAAGTTCCCAGAGCCAAGAATGAAAGATGTTGTAAAACAACGATAAGGACCAATAAACACCAATACTTGTGGCGGAATTCCGAAGGATGTGGGAAAAGAAGGACGTTAGTAAGTACCTCTTCCTATCGAACGAAATGTAGATTGAATTCACTATGTAAATAAATCACCAAGACGATTCCAATAATATTGCAAGTAGGTGAAGTAGTATTGAAACGAGAGGGTCATGATATTCAAGACGATTTCCAACTGATCTCCAATAATTGTGACCTACCCATGAAGTTTATCGGCGAGATGGGCAGACGACATTTTAATTCACGACGAATGCAACCGCGGGTACAACCTGGTTGATGACACAGGAGCGTGGGGAATGGCAGAAGAAAAAAGAGACAATTCGCGAAGACGGGCTGTGAATGATGATATTGATGAAGAAATTTATGGATGTTAATAAATGTTTATCTATTCCTTCTTTATCTAATTCTTGAGTTAAGTAGTAACAGTAGTACTGGTCTTAACATAGACTTGATTTATTTATATTCTTTTAATGTTTTATAGATCCTACGAACGCACTACAAGCCGTCGCTGCTACTCAAGACCTCCGTTCATTGTCTTCAAACCTCAATAAATAATGTCTTCAAGACGATTCTTTATTTGAAGGAAGCTACTGTATTATGTAAAGTCCCACCTAATCACTGTGTGCTATGCACTACTTCATCTGTCTGTCTCTCAAAACTGAAGTGAACATATTGCCGCGTTAGAAAACTTTCCTTCATTTTCTTCAGTTGCTCAACGATAATGATCCTTATTTGGACGCTGTAAGTGTTTAATTGTAACTTTTCACGCTCAGCCATATTGTGGTTGATAAAATATGAGATACATAGGAATTATCTTTTATTTATGACGCGATATTTATTTACTTCCCTGCTACTACAATGACGCAAGAGTTGTGACTTGGAGTAATAGAAAGGCGAACTATGCAAATACTGGCACTCTTACAAAATATTTCGACGCAAAGCTATCATTTTTTACTAACACTCTTGTTATTGTACTACTGAAAAGGGGTCATTGTATTCACCATTATGAACAACTTTTACCATGGTCTGGGTTGGTCCCATGGGGCCAACCCAGAAATCACGATTAAAAAACAGTTGTTCTGTACATTTTGTCAATTTAAGCACACTCATACATAAAATGTGGTCCTTCTATGTGGTTTGTATAATTCTAAGTGAATTACCTAGATAAAAAATGTAGACCTTTAATTAAATTAGACCTTTAGTAATATTCTATAACATAATAATCACCATATCAATACACCCTCAGTTGACATTTAAACTTCTACAAACTACCCATCCATAACAGCCAATACAGAAAAACCTTTCCCGTATAACTTAGAAACCAAATTACCCCCTACAAGCACACGTGAAGAACTAAATAGTTACTAGCAAAGTACTAAATACTCAGAAAAACTTTTTTACTAGTCCGTCGGCATTCAATAAGAGCTTGCTTCCTTTATTACGCTGGCAATAAGTCTGCCAGCTGCCCCGGGCAGATGCTGGCGTAATTATTTGTAAGGGTGACTGGCTTTAAGCAAATTTCTCATTATATGTTAGAACCAGCTTTCTATGTGGCGTTCCCTGAGTGACGCTCTTTGTTTTAGGTTAATCTTAAGCTGTTGAGCTTATAATTAAAAACATTGTATTTAGTTTGAATGAGTTCGGTCTTGTTTCTATCTTTAATCTCAATTAAATTCGTCATGATTGCCAGTTTTAAATCTGCGGACGAAAATAAGTTGTGTTCTACTAAGTTGTTCGATGTTTATGAATTCCGTTTTAATGTTGGTATCACTCTCAGTTTTAGGTTTCTGTAAAGTAGGTACGCTTGCTAAAAGAAAAGTATGTCGTTCAGAATGCACATTTCTGCTGCATCAGATAAGATAATAAAACTTAATAATATACAAAAAGAAAAACATAGGTATTATTATAAAGGTCGTAATTTATCATAAGACCACATAAAAAAAATCGTGTTTTCAGAGAACAAGGTGCAAAATATTGTACTCACCGGAATCATTTTTGGGGGACATGTGTGTTTCCCCTTTTAGTTACCGCCACACCTGAAATAAGTAACATGATTTAAGTATTTATAAGAAACAAATAAGAAGAAATATAGCACTCATTACAAGGTTGTGTGGTTTACCGCAAACATAATTAAACTTCATACGGTGTGTGTTATTCGATAGATTCGAGATATTAGGTAACCGTTAATTGAGATGATAAGTAGATTAGTACCGAAATATGAGGTAACTTGTTTTGATTCCCTGTAGTCGAAAAACTTAAACAGACTAGCTTCTGATATAACAGACATTTAAAGCTTTCAGAAATTCCTCTGATAGCTAGGGATATAGACGTAAACGCAAATGCTTAAGCAAATTATAAGTTATGTGTGGCTTGGCCGTGGTGGCCAACCGGTTGTGTGGCCCGATCTTGATCTATAATCATAGGAAGCTGGCTACCGTTGGACTACTTTCTTTCGATGTACTTACTATACCTACTTTATGTTGACTACTTTACTGTCATTAGATATGCGGCACTTTGGAAACGATTTTTACTTCGTGTTGTATCATGTCGTGTAAACCTTATTGGGCTAAGTGCCGACCCTTGAGGAACACCCGAAGAGCAAAGTATTTAAACGATACCCTGGACTATTTTTGGAACTGGTTTTTTTTCAAACAAGCTTGTCATCATTTTACTGGGGTACTCGATGCATGCAAAAGCAACAGTTACATTTTTCGTTATTCGTCATCTATCGCATCGCTAAGTCTCAAGTCGGGCGTGGGTCGCTACGAGTCATTGTTTGTCCCCGACCTAGCCCCTGAATAACAACCTTATTAAATCTTAACTAGTTTATATCGTGCGTTCATCTAAGTGCCTCGCCTTTTTCACGTCTATTGCTTCACCTTGGCACGCAACATAAAAAATATTCGTTCAAAAACCTTTGCTTGGTAGCTTCCATTAATTAGCCCACAAATTCTTCCAAACAAAAGCTCTCGTTGGGTGGGTACCGCTAAATACTTTACCCAATATACTTCGTATAACAAAGCAGGCTTCTATTAAATATATTTCGAAGTCATTACGCTAACGGTCAAAACATTTTCCACGCGAACTCGTTTAAAGTTCAGAGTTCGTATTACTTCAAGACATTTCAGTGCATATAAGAATTCAAGGAACACATCTCGCGTGCTAAATATTCATACATTCAAACCGCAAACGCGTCGTATGAGCGTGGAGCGTGTGGGTGTGACATAAAACGTGTTATTAAGATTTCAACTCTAAAGACAAGTCGGCATAACAGAGAAGTACACAAGTAGTGCTGATGTAGGCGTGATGAAAAGTACCAATAGTAATCATAATGTAAGTGTGGTAATGACAACAGGAAGACTGTGCGATATGCCACAATATGCAGTCTCATTTCGAATGCATACGAGCTGTTCTACAAAATGACATGTTTTGATATGCGCTTTGGTATCGCATTTTTATTGCAACAGGCTTTATACTAAAGTCATATTCAACCCACAAACGCTGCACATAGTCCCCGTATCTCCCAAAGTAGTTCTTTGTGCTATTTCTGGAACTTTAGTATTCATTAGTTTTTCGTAACGACAAACAAAGTTTTTATTACCCGCTTTACTATGTTAGGGTCACATCTGCACGTTATGTCGAAATTACGTTTGGACAAAACGGCAACCGGCAACGCATACGCGACGCATATTTGTTTATTGTCAGAAGATTGAATGGAAAGGTGTGAGGTGTTAAGTGGCATAGTTGCGAGTTGTGTGAAACGTGGCACGAGTGAAGTATAGCCACGGGTTGGCGGCGCTCCGGTTAGTGGCGCCGGCGACGCGACGTGACGGTGACGATACAAATTACATTCAACATCTGAATGGCAATGACGTTAGGAATTTCTGACAGCCAATTTGTCTTTTGCCGCACCGGAGCGAAGCCATGGTGCGAATGCAACACAATAACATTATAATATACGGCCCTTTACTTTCACAGTTATGGTCGAAATGCACCACGTTCATGCTATAATTGGAATCCAAAGACCGCTTTGGTAGGAAGAACTTCGACGGCTCGATTAAGACATGAAGCCTGAAAGCTCAGTAGATAGTTTCGAAGGAGCAATATTGCAAAATCAGAACCCATAGCTGTGGGTCTGCGGTATAGATAAAATTAATTAGATATCTCCAATATTCAGTAGGACACTGAGATTCAATCCCTTATAGAGGAAATCTATTTCCACAGAACCGGTCGCAGTGGTCGGCGGCTCTTTATTAGCGCGATGCCTACGGGAATGACAAAATCACTGGCACGGAAGGGACAAATTGGTGGTCGCGCGGTTTCTGGAATGCTTATGGGACCGTTCGATAGTTGCTGGGGTCGCGTAATTTGGGCGTCCCACGCTTCCCACGCGTCGCTCGCAGGCCGCCGTCAGCGTGAAATATTTGGTAGCGAATAGGCGCGGTGGACCGATTTGCATACAATGAAATAAACCGACACAATCGAGGGTGGGTCTCTCGCTGGAGCTTAGCCTTCTTACTAACATTTCGGAAGTACCGTTCTAGTGGCATCCGATATTTTATTTCGGTTATTTGGGTCGTGATCCACTGAATTATCAAAGGTTTCGATCGGTCAATGGGATAGTAGAGCACGAATTTGCCTTCTAAACGTTCCATATTGCAGACACTCCAATAAAACTTTATTGGGGCCCCAAAACTTTAGATCCGCACCGTTCCAATTCGTGTAATACTTTGTGTAAAAACTTGAATGGTAAAAATATTTTAGCTGCAAATGGGCCGCTGTAAAAAGAAAAAAAAACAGAATTCACACTTCAAGTACCGAAAGGCAGCTGCCAATTTTGTATCAGAAATTGACATCAATATATATATATTAGAATCGATCGCTTTCCCTGTCCTCCCCTCATAGCCCCTATCTACTGATAAATCACTGTCATTAAATCACGTCTCCAATAGCTGATAATCCCTATTTCCGAGCAAGTCCCTTAATCCGGCCACTCATCGGCAGCCCACCCTGTAAACGAGGCACCATATAAAAGGAGTAACGTCAAGAAATGCTCCTTGTCAGTGATCCAAGTATCCTTTGTACCGCCAAGCAAGGCGGATTCAGGGGTGAGGCACTGGGACACGTGCCCACACGGTGAAAATAAAAAGGGAACTCAGACTCTTAGAGATTAATACCAACTGTCCTGATTTGATAACATTCGATTCTTTTGTCGTAAATAAGTAGGATATAAGTATTTTAATATTTATTGTACCTATTGTCCAATGACAATAATGGGTACAATAATTATAAAATACTTGTATTTAGTGTTCATTTTTTATCAATATACAGAATTAATACTAAAGACAGTGCAATACAAGGCGAGCCACTCCTTACTTGTCTGGCTCTTGGACCACCCAAAAATAAATCTTGAATCCGCCCTTACTGCCAAGTACCCGAGATAGGTACTTAAAGAACGACAAATTTAAATTGTGTCTCTTTTTTATTGGAATCAGAACAGACGGTTCGCACTTACCACTGTTCGGTGTTCATGTCGTAAACAGACCTTGTAATAGCTGTTTTTTGTTGTACACGCCTCTCGCAGGAAAAAAGGCATGTTTACTTGTAGCTACCGCTGAGCTTGAGTGTACTGAATAGGCACCGCATGTATATTATTCAAGTGTTTTGTTTTTCATTTTAGCTGGATAGAAGTATTATAAAAAAATACGCACATACCTATTGTATATATGTGATATTTTAATCACGCCATACAAGATGATTTTCACTCGTGTGTAAAATTGACCTTAAAATTTCTCAGTGTTAAGTTCAAGCGCCTACATCAAGGCGAAAAATACAATTTTAAAGCAACAAACCGCCTACAGTAAGACATGACCTTTCACATTAATCTCTGGGCTCGACTGCTGACGGACAACTACATACGAAAACCTTAAATCGTGCAGCGATGTTTTCGAACTTTTTTCTTTAACCCTATAGTTCACGGTCATCCGCAGTCCAGGGTGAGTTCGTGAGTGAATGCCAAATGTAATTGGTGGAAACGGCATTTAGCATGTGCAGTAGAGGCGCGGGATCTTCGATACTTACGCCCAATCATTCTGTCAATCCGTCCGTCTGTCGGAGCGCCCGTGGGAACATCACCAATCGGACAATCAAACAGGATAATACTATTGGTCTCTACATGTTTTTAAAGGGTTCAATTGCAATGAAATTGTAATGCTGTTTTCGTAGGCTGAGTGCTGTAGTGTTGATGTTTTGTAACAGTTTTATGACAAACAGACTACGAAATTTTTAATCATGTAAGTAGCATAGTAAACAGCTGACTTCGGAGATCAAAGGCGGAAGAAAAGTCGTTTCAGGAGCAATTGCTTTGCACATGATAAATAATGCTGTCGCTGCTGCCTTATGCCGCCATTTTAGAAACCAGTGCGGGCACATGTCATGTGGACTGGTCCACTTGTGCGACAAACAGTTTATATAACAATTTTAATTGACTGACAAGCAGTTGATTAAGAGCGTTGCGTTATTCGATTCTGACTCGTATTTGCATAATTTAGTAATTATTTTTAGTAACAAGACAGCTCATAAATATTTTCTACACATGTCCGTGACACGGTCAGCTGGAGAAATCAGCATTTTTGATTTAATGACAAAACTTTTTTGCAATAGCTACTTTGGAAACTGACAACTAATATTAACTCATTACAATTATGAAAAATATGAGGTACTAGTTGCCGCCCGCGGCTCAGCACGTGTGTATGTCGAAAATTATCCCAAGGGAACATACTCCCGGTATAAAAATCCTTTGTGCCAAATTTCATCAAGATCCGATGAGCCGTTCTGACGTTATTGAGTAACAAAAATCCAAACACCCAAAAACTTTCGCATTTATAATAGCCAGCCTTATCGTGAAAGGGTAACATCCTAAATAAATATATTTAAATAAAGACAATTGTATCCAGATAAAACTATTCGACTATTAGTTTTCAAACTATTCAGCCAAACCTTGGCAGGCAGACGACACATATCTAAATATGAGTAGAATGCTACAAATATCTTCATACATAATCATGTGACATTCAAAAAACAATTACGATGCAACATACTATTATTATGTGACAAGCCAGTACCTACAAAGTTTCGTGCCGAAAATATTCTCAAACATACAAAGACTCATCGTATAATATTTTCAATGCCACGCACTGTGTTATTATGTTCAAGGCTGTAGATAAGGCGAAGGCAACTCAGTTTTTTGTGAATGAATTCCTTAATAACATAATATGTGTTATCGTGCGAACTTTGTGGTTATTAAACAATTAAAGACAATTGAAATAATTAATGCTACGTTAAACTTTCAGGATATGAGTCAAAGATGGTAACATTTATTAGAGCCTTTATTCAACGTTTTATTGGATCTTATCTCCGAAATCAACCCAATCATATCAGCCTGGATAAAGGCCCAGTGCTTGATTAAGGCTTTCTTCCTTCCCTTCCTGGCATGCTCATCAATAATAAAGAATACAAAGACGACACAGTATGACACAGCATGACAGGAACAAATAGACGACTCCTTCTCTTTTCGTAGCGATCGTAGCAGCAGCGTAGACTTTCGTAGGGGGTGCGTAGAAGACGCGTAGCAACTAGCAACATTTTGTATCCATCTCCAAACCGCTTGTCACGCGCCGTGGATAACTAGCTCTCAAAGTTCCACATTCATGTCAATGGCACCAGTGCATTCGATTTTTAGCCCGTTTATTAAACGTTCTAGATCTTACAGTGAAGTCGAGTTACTTAATCCAAAACTTTTAACCAAACTTTGTGATGTATTTCGATTGGTTAACGAGTTACGAACCCTTTTTTTTTAAGGATGGGAAATCATCAAATGACTTCTTCCGCTCTGGGTGGACCGGTAGGGCGCGTCAGACTCTTACTGAACCCATCCGTGTTCCTTCTAAAGCCCTTTGCGTTCCAGGACCGCGGTGACTCTTTCGAACGAAATTCCGCAACCCTGACAGTAAGTTATAAGGGGCTAAAGTAACGAGACTTTACGGTACTTGCAAGTTGTACCTATCTATAGCAAGAGGATGATACCCAAAGCCTTTAACAATAGAACTGAATGCTCCGCTAACCTTTGAATGCATAATTTAAAAAAAAATACTCTACATTTCGACTGAACGTTACATTTTGAAGTTATGCTCTCATTCTCATGCACTGAGTTGAATTTAATGCAGCCTTTATTCGCGCCATTGCATTCTAAATGAGAGCTTTGGGCTCCGTTCCTTTTGGAATGGAGCTATCAAAGAGCCGTTAAGCTGTATATTTTAATTTAGTTAAGTAACTTTAAGAATACCAATATAAAATTAAGGTTTACTTGAAGTTTTGTGGTGACTGTTGACCTTAATAGTAACTGCCTCTTTATATGCTGCAACAAGGTAAGTCACAATTAACCACAAGACGCACCCAATTGGATACTCTAATAAAATAATCAGTTCGGACTTTTTATCGCAAAGAGGATTTAGAGATATAATAATATACTCACTGACTCCAAGTGCAATGTAACACCAATCACCTATACAAAATATGTCCACGATACTATACTACATAACTAATTCCATGGTCTCGTGTACGAAGACATTAAGCGCAAAATGATTATAAATTTAATACCATCATTATTTAAGCTTACAAAATCAAGTAATTTCCGATTCCGCGAAATTTTTTGGACGTATTTAATTAATAGAGAAAATATTTTGTCAATGAAATAAGTGGAGTTGGTTTTTTAGGGCTTTACTGTTGAATATTCTTTCTAATTATTTTGATAACAAATTATAAATATTTTCATAAATGGACAATTTCCATGAAATATTTCAAAGCTCCTTAATAGATACAACAAATATTTAACAACTAAATTGAACATAAATAACAACAGGGTAGCTCGCATCGCTAATTGAGGAAATATCCAAAGTCTCGCCCAAGGCCATAGCACTGCCAAATGAAGACAAAAACTATGAGGTCAAGGCACTCTGCATGACTTACAATATTTTAAAACATAAAAAACAAGAACAAAGAACAATATTTTAAAATCAGACTTCACATCAATCAGGAAAACAATCCACAAATTGATGTGAAAAGATCTTATCTCAATGACTCAAAGAACTTAGGAACGTCGCGAAAGCAATTTCTCAAGTCTTTTTGAACTGGCAGCATCGTCGAATTCGCTCTATAGCAAAACTGCGACTGACAAGCAATTCTCAGTACATATCCGTCACTCTCGAGAGACACAAAGCGATGATTGTTCAGAATCCTTGAATGGAACACAAAAACTCACATTATTAATTTTATTGTATTCGAAACGAGATGTCGCCTTGAAGACAAAATCATTACAAACACCATGGCCATTGAGAGCTGACCTCTCGTAAGCAGTAATAAAACGCTTCGATTACTAAATGCTTAACATGGAAGAAGTCAAGAAAGGTCAAAGTAAATTGGTGGCGCTACCCGAACTTCACTCTCCCACAAACCTATTGTAGAAACCGGTTACAAAGAATCCGCCTTGCGTCATTTAGCCACGTGTAAACATTTTAATTGATGATATGCGGAAGACAAAAAGCTGAGATAGCGATCGGCATTTTGATACTGGTTAAGTATGTAGATATCTCTCGGAGTCGATGTAAAAAAGTACGGTTAGGAGAGCATTATCTGTGTAGCGCTTGAAACAACGATCTCTTTGGTTGACCGCAGGAAGGTAACATCGGAGAACACTTAGAAATAATATCAAACAAAGCTAAAGTAAAACCTCCGGCGCGTAACAATTTGCACTCAATTATAGGGGACGCCAAAGAAATGGGAAATATGGTAACGAGTTCACGAAAATGGGAAATATCTTTTGGAAGGCCAAACATTGGGTATTCGGTTTACACAAACGGACAAAGGGCAAAATATATTATTCTATAGATATCTCTCTTTTGTATGTCTGAGACGTGGAGCCCCGCTATGTAACATGTTTGTTATTGGTTGACGTTATAACGATTACGAGTAGTTTACGTATATTACCGAGTAATTTAACAAATGTAAGAAGCCACCTACGCTCATTATGTCGTCGTCTAGATTTCTTGCGGAGGAAATAAAATTGTGCGCAAAATTGCCATGAAATGCGCGGTAGCGGATTGATATTAACGGCATTTTACAATTGAATTAACTCCCCTAGATATAAACGTACGTATAATATCTATCTTTTGTGCGCATTATAAAATTAATGTAACGTTCGTCCATTTATTGGAATCCAATCGAAAACCACTGAGTCGACACTCATGCGGTTTTCTCCTCTGAATATTTTAAGCATTGTTACATGAAAATACGTTTTATGGCTACATTACAGCCTTTATGGCTTTATTTTGGCAAAATTGCCTCATGTGTTGAGGGAAACATTAAAATTTAGGAATGCCTGAAGGTGCTTTTGTCTTCGACATTTAATCACCATCTTTATTCATTCTTGTAATAGCTGATAGACGTTGCTAGCACAACATAAACTTCGTCTAAACACGATCTGTTAAGGTCGCAGCGCAGACCACACTGAAGAATCACGTTAGAAGCTAACTTAGAACAGACAGACCTACATAATATCTGAGAAGCAGAACAAGCAGTGAAAACTAAGGAGAAACGAACTTGAACAGAGTTGTCAATGCATAGCTTCAGATGGAATGACAGTTTACTTCAAGCACGGCTCACGAAATTTCACGATGATATATTTATAGAATAGAACTGATAGTAACATTGAGTTAACAACTATTGACGCAACATAATGTGAGTGAACGGACATTCAAAATATACATCCATCCTTCGAATTTCGAAGAATTTAATCAGAATGGAAGCACACGATGTATTCCTACAGATAGTGACGTTTAAACCCCATGCGATTTCCATTATTCATGTGAAGCTGTGTCGAGTCCATCCCATGACATAATTAACGACCACCAACAGATGGCTACTGTTTATGGGATACAATCCCTCGTATCTACTTAAAGGTACCAAGTAGTTACATATAGTTTTAACATATAGCTAGTAGTAGGTAGGACCTATTATAACTGGAGTACCGTACAGCAATAGAACAAGTATACATCTACATGGGTTTTTATAGTGCAAAATTAACTTAATATTATTCCAAGAATACAAACACAGTCAATTTGCTTTATTATCTTCCATGAAAATGAAATTCATGAAACAGTACACTACCTACCCTACACTCAATTTCAACCCACAAATTAAATGTTTAGATTCACCCACTGTCAATTACGAGTACATACCTAACGCTTATTATTGAACATCAATAATTGCTCCCCCAACACGCACATGACTGTTTAATTACGTTCATAAACATGTCCTATATTTCAATCATTTTATGGCACTAGGGCAATGAGATAGTCACAAATTACTGTACATATATAAATCGTGACACCGTGCCCTTAGGTGACGCCATAAAACCAAACGTGATTGGTGAAGAAGTAGGCAACAGTCAACCGAAGATTTCGAAAGGAAATTTTATGGTGTATACTAGATAATATTTTCACATTACCGCATTTATCTACCGCTGTGATCTCCACCATTCGCGGTGATTGCTTTAGTCAGGTACACCATAAATACAGAAACCTAATTTACACTAGAAAGGGCAGTGAGCCATGCTCTTTAGAAACGAGTAAATCATTACGTCACGAGCCGACGGCGCAGAGGCGTGAATTGATTTAAAATTACAATCAATCGCACAGATAGTGATGATCGATGGAAATCAATCGGTCGGTATGCGATCGACACATAATTAAGCCGCGATCGATCGTTGTCTGTCGAAGGCACGCCCCGCGTTGTAATAAGTGTCGAGTACGATTGACGAGTTTAGAACGACATCGGTCCGAGCTCGTAATGTTAGCAGAAACTTGTACAATAGGTAGCCAGTTTATTTTTGCGCCTGCACTAGAGCTAAATTGATATTTGAATTTATAATGTCAGTAAGCGAACTTCATCACGCTGAAATAAATAATTAAAATAAGTAAACATGTATTAATACGAGTACCTTACCTACGTTCCTTTACCTATATTAAAGTTTAATAGCATAGGAGTTGTTACGTAACCGTAATATTGTCACTGAATTTAATTCGTTTCCGTTTCATTACCCAAGAAAGCATACGTAAGTATTTTTTATCATTTCCAAGACCTTTTACGGCTAATGAAAATCATTAAACACGATTATCTTAATATTTTGATTGGAAACGTTGATTATCTTATAATTTATGTGTTTTATCAAGACGATCAACGATGGCCGCTTCGGTCACGCTTCTCGTAAAATGTGTAGCCCATCCAGTAACTCTATCGCTGTGGCGGCGCGCGGCGACCGCGTTCGATACGTTCGAGAGATGGTGCTTGTAAATCTGTCAACAACCAAATTACAGCCACGCGAGGACTCCATGATGGGCCCTTTGTGCAGTCGTGTGTGCGTGCAACACCCATTCGTGACTGATGTTTATAACTCTGCACATATTCCAAATTGCATCAATATTTGCCATAACATACCGAGACTCCTCCGTGCTTCGGAAAGCTCGTTAAGTCCCGGCTGTCATTTGTAGATTTTTGGCAGACGTTACGGATTGTCCGAAGCCAGAAAATCTAACTTCAGTATTGCCAAGAAGTACCGTGTTATCCAGTTACTGGATTGTGGAGGTCAGTCAAGTCAGTCGCTCCACATAAAATACTGGTATTCACTTTGACTTGACTGGAAGCCGATCTCAATATAGTTGGGAAAAGGCTAGGCAGATGATGATGATCAATATTTTCTCATAGTTTTCATCAAATTCGCCATCATTGCACTGTTCTCTTTCCTTGTATCTAGGTCTATGGACGCTTGCAATGTAAATGAATTTCAGTGAACTTTGTATCATGTAAGCGTGAGTTTGACACTAACGCGCTAGCTAGCCTGCAAATTTCATTAAAACAAAATTTGGTTAGTTTATAATATTCGCGTTTCCCGAATTTCCATCTTCATTTAAGTTTCGTCTGACACCCTATTAAAATGTAACACTATGGTATTGTCCTTATGACTAAAACAGATCTCAAAGACATTTTTAGGCCGATCGTAGCACCATAGTAAATTGAAGAAACACCATACATTATGTGGCAATATATATCCGTAGCGTGCAATTGCAATAGAAAAATACATTTCTATTAGCAACACGACAAATAATGACGCAACAATAGTTTTAATTTACTTCACTTATTTCACACATAAAAATAACGGTGAAAGCCATAGCATATAGTTACATAATAACAAACAACGGCAAATTAAAAATTAATACGGGAGATCTGTAACAGTTTTCACACAGTAACTTATTCATTACTTTATTTCACAATGGATTAATTAAAACTAATTGAATATTCTTTCTCCCGTCTCGCATTAACACCGAAACATTGAATGAGTTATGTTGAATTAATAATGGGAGGAGCTTGTGGATAAATAATATGAACCGCACGCACGGGTTGATCATTGAGGTTAAGCAACGCTTGCTTTCGTTCGTGGATGGGTGACCACTAATTATTCCCGACCGAGATTCCTCGGTGCCTCGGAAGCATGTTAAGCTATCGGTCTCGGTGTCATTTGTAGAGATCTTTGACAATCTTTTAAAAGTCGAAAATGAGCACCAGTTTTGGCCAAGAGTTGGGATATATAGAGATACGTTAACCAGTAACCGGGTTGTGGGGATCGGACAGAGAGTTGCTCCAAGTGGAATATTCAGCTGCATCCGGTTAGACACGAAGCTGACTCCAACATACAACGGGAAAAGGCTACGCAAATTGTTGAGCTATTAACAGAAGGTATTATCAAATATTCGAGCTGTAATGCATACGTGAATGGCATTGTTTGTGCATCCTATGTGAGCTCAGCTAGGCTGGAGTGTGGCGCGCCGCAAAAGGCCGAATATGCGGGCACGTCTTGTATGCATGTTACGTAACCGTATGTATGTGATATGTCAGATATCTGGGCACTTCTGCTCAGAATCTTGGTTAGCCAGCATTTGCTGTTATGTATGTTATGTATGAAAAACCAAAACATAAAAAATCTTTTTACGTAAAACATCTATTTATATAACATTGTTTTTTTTTCTGAATTGAATATTTCGAGTCAATCACGTGTTAAGCTCTACTTTAATGTCTACCCCCGATTTCTGAGTTTATTTTATTTGAAGTTGAGTATTTCTCAAAGTCTAGGGAATTTAGCCTGAAAACCTGTCATAAATTGGAATTAAAATAGGGTTTGACACGTTCTCAACTCAGAATAATCCTCTAAGGCTGCCTGTACATTGAGGCGGAGCGGAGTGACGGTGTAATGCGGAGCAGAGTTGCGGACTGTTTCTGTCCATTGATGCGAAGCGAGCTAGTGCGGAGCGGAATTGCGGACTGTGCAAAGCCCACGCGTCGAGTAATTTGGGCGGGCAGCCGGTTTTTTTGCGCTACCCCGCTCCGCTTCTCCAATCCGCTGCTGGAGGTGAGCCAGACTAAAGATTTGTCGGTACTTTCCGTTTTGCCCCATAATAACAACAAAAACTATGAATACTCGTAAAATTCTCTATCTCCATTCTACATTACCATAGCTGCCACACCATACGTCACCGGAAACGCTTCCACAAAACGAGGGTATTTTTGACAAACGCTGTTGACTGGTGCGTGAGCCGCTGTGAATGAGTGACGTCATCGCCGGACGGCTCCCATTACTCACTCTATCATTCCGTTTAGTTGACCACCTCCGTGACGACCCGTGCTTTTACACCACACGATTTAGTGTACAATTTGAGTGTGGCGAGTTATGCTTATGGGAAACTGGAGTGAGTTATTAATCTTAATGAGAATAATGAATTAATGACGGTTTGGAAGTTCTGGTTATTTATTTCTGGTTGGTTCTGGGCTTTAAATGTATAGTTAATACGAATTACATATTAGCCAAAAAGCTTGTCTATGAGTTAGACATTATAGTTACCTTATCCAGTTTTCCTATTATAAATTCTACTGAATAAAATTCATAATTATCAATAACCAGCAGCTGTAGCTCAAATTAAAATTATTTTGAGAACGTTATTTTTTTTTATTTATTCTTTATTAGAATTAGCAACATTTATAGGTACAATAAGACAGGCAATTAGTCGTGTCGGAAGGTGAGTAAGGGATTTTCCCGTACGTGCGAGATATGTCCACAAATGTATCACTTGTCTCCCTTTAGAACAATGGACCGGATTCTCAGTTTATCCGCGTCACACGTTTTGTTTCCATTTATCTTGGACAGTGCCGTAACACACGGATAAATTATGTTAGGATAGTGGATACCATCGCCAGTGACATTGCAGACGGATTTTAAATGGGAGTACGGTTGTCGAATTAATTGTAAACTAGACCAAGATTAGATATTAGTGGTAGACTCCTTTAGTTTTTTTTTTGTCAGCTCTATCAACAGCCAATTGATTGTGTTATGTAGAATGTGTCATGTCACCTTCAATCGGCTTTTTTAAAGCTTAACTCTAACAGCTCTAATCGGGAAACTCGAGCAAGCCGATAGATCGCAATCATTCCACACTGATCTATCAATCCACAGTCGGCACCGTTTCAAATTAACCGCTCCGTAGGCGTAAATTAAATCACTGACAGTGTTGAATTACTTTCATTGCAGAATTATAGCTCGGCTTTTTTATTGCATCAAAATGATTTGTCAATGTGTACAAAAAGTTGTTGAAGTGAAGTAAAACTGGAGAACGGAGGCATGGAGGCCACTGGATCGATGGCCGGTGTCTCTTACCGCCGAACCCACTGCCGATCAGGTTACCACCGGCTGCGGTTTGCAACACTGCAAAACACTCGAAAACTGCCATTACTTTAAAATCACTGAATCGTAATTACAATGTAAGTACGATCATCAAGGCGAACCACTTAGCCCTCGCAATCTCAAAATAAAATATTATCGTGAGACGTTACTGAAAAAACTGCGAAAACAATGGGACTATTATACATTTCAACTGTTTTCAAATTGCCTCAACCACAGTTTTTATAAATATTTTAACGCAATCGACAGACCAGCCTGCTATTTTTATACAAACGCATAAAAACAACAATTATGTTTATTTATGATGAAACAAATGTCTGTATTCTATTTGACTATCAAATAGCGTCGAGTCAATCATCGGAATGATTGATTTTATTGTCGTTTTCTCACCTCTAGGCAATTTTTCGTGTTTCGATTGTTCACGGAGCAAGTTATATTCTTTGTTTTCCTCTACAATTCGTCAGGGATCGACCGAACCAATTAATAATAAACACACACGATACAAATAAAATCGCACTACTAGCGTCGAAACTTGGTTTGTTTGTGACACCCGTGAAGTCAAACAGAGAACATTATACAAACATCGTTTGCTTGCAAAACGTTTTAAAATAGAACTTTATAGCCTCTGCAATAAGGTCCCTAATACCTTGAATATGAATGCTTCCGATGTGCCCCTACATCATGGTTCATTCAGCAGACAACCCTGAACTTACCGCGTAGTATGTTACCAAGAATTGCACACCTATTCTGATACAATATTCGTAATTGAAACATGCAAATATTTTCCAATTCTTAGAAACTGGTGCAAAACAAACAAAATTACTTCACTTAAGTTATTCGTTAGCAAGCAATAAGTATTTCCTCTACCGAGTCAATATTGTTTTCCAAACTAAATTGCATGTCTATTTTCTCGAAATACAAAATAATCGTCGCAAGCGCGACGTTCACACACGCGATATTCACAGTTGAAAACAGGATTTCCATTCATAAAATCTTAGTTTTGAATATGAACTTCCTTCATTAACCAACCTATCCTTTTGACATTTTGTCTTCAGGTTCTCGGTTTTTGTTATGTAGGCTACATTGTAAACAGATTCCTTTCGATATTTTCTTATTAAAATGGCATGTAAAATGATTTTCTTTTAAGGAAGATCAACATACTTGGACTACTTCACTTAATTATTCCCAGACAAACCAAAAGAGTAGGTTTCTCACACCACCACCACTTGTGAATTTGACGCCTCTTATAGTTCAACAGACCACTTGATGACATCGGTAATCCACAGCGACGTTAACGAGGAAGCTTAGGATCATGTGACATAATCCGTCGCGGTCCGCCAGCTTCAACACCTTTGTGACCAACCACGGTTATTGAACGAGCTATTGAAAAGCGTTTGAAAGTTCTTTCAAAGAGAAGTCTGTTGGTTAATTATATGCCGACAATAGGTCAGCTTTTGCAGTAAAAGTGTTGGAAACATTGTGATTATAACTGATTTCTAAGTAGCAATGCAATGTTTCCAACACTTTTACCGTCTAAAACTTGATAATCAAGTTTTCCATTCATTTTTCAAAGGCTTTGGTCAAACCGCTTTTCATGAGGTACAATTTATTTTCGCCCTTGCCCAATATTTTTCAGCGTTTCTGTTTTAATTCACATATTTTATTTTTCGAATCTGAAATATTCACTCCTAACATCCGACCCCAAAAAAGTTTGGGAGTTTAAAACATACGTAATCCCAGATTAGCGATGCCATACTTTTTCCATTTTTCATTTCCAGAAACATTCAGGCCATTTTTGAGAGTGATTTTTATCACTCTCAAAAATGGCCAGAATGTTTTTGTCGAATGAATGTAGGTTTTCCTAATGGACTATTAATTACATGTCTATTTTTAGCAGATGCATATTATACAACAGTACTCAAGTTTACAAATCTGTTCATTCAGCCATTCTGTCATGATTGAGAAACAACCAAGTCAAGAATTCACGAAACGCGGTCGTTCACAATAGGCCTCATCAGAAAGCTTAAAGTCACCCAAAGAGCAATGGTGAGGGCAAAGCTCGGAGTTTCCTTGCGTGATCGAATCAGGAATGATGATATGGATGATAAACAGATGGTCGATGGGGCCGAAAAGTTTTGGAGTGGCAACCGTGTACCGGACGCAGCGTTGGAAGGCCTCCTACTAGGTGGACCGATGACCTGGTGTGAGTCACGGGTAGCCAATGGATGCGAGACGCACAGGACCGGTTCTTGTGGCGACACTTGGGGAAGTCTATGCCCAGCAGTGGGCTCTCTTCCGGCTGATATGATGAAAAAAATCACGTCTTATTTCAGGTAAGAATATTTCAGAATAGTCTGCCGTGTCTTAATCACGCTCCGCAAAGATCTAAAATTGACAACTTCAACGTGCATTCCTTATTAACATAGAAACATCTTAACATAGTATGCGGAGCACATAGGTAAGTAGCTAGTATTAACAAACTTCTAAAGTAAACGGATTGTTGTGATGCGAGGTAAATCTTGTTATTAAACTTTGTTACAACTTGTTGTTTTACTTGTGTGCTCATCTATTTAAGGTAAGTTTAATTTAATGTCATGGATCCAGAA
Source organism: Mamestra configurata (assembly GCA_002192655.3). Classification (NCBI taxonomy): domain Eukaryota; kingdom Metazoa; phylum Arthropoda; class Insecta; order Lepidoptera; family Noctuidae; genus Mamestra; species Mamestra configurata. The sequence continues at coordinate 292,873 of NDFZ01005158.1, forward strand.
GACACTACCAAGTACAATTTTTAAGCTTAGTTTCTTCTGTGACGCAATTCACGAAAGCTGATGTAACGTTTTGTCTCATTTTGTTTGCAGACACCAAAAAAACTGCTATAGGTACTCATAAATACTCAATCATAAGCGCTTTGCTTGCAAGAACGTAGACTAAGCTAAAAAAACATATGAGTACCTATCAATGATGTCAAAAGAATATCTGTAACAACGAAACGCAATGAGACGGAAACTGTAGCGAGGAGCGAGGAGCTTGACATTTCGCGAGCCGACATCGACACCGCTCTCGTCGCACGTCACATTCGTCGCATCACTACGAGCCAGACGAGCCTGCGACACTGCGGTTTTGTCATATGACACATGTAACGCGACACTGGTAAAAGAGTGCGTAGTATTTAGCGTCCCGACGACGGAGATACGCCAGGCTTTGTCGCGCTACGTTTTGTCTATGTGCATATCCTGAACAGTCGCAGGCTGTTGACCTCCGATGAAAAGCCGATTTCTAACAGCTCTTTTGTGCGAGATGTGAATGTCCGACGGAGCTATTTTACGTGCTGGTGCACAATTATTTTTAGGGCCCCGTAATTGCATTCATTAAATCGTGACTGGGTTCCTACATCAGAATAAGAAGCAAATGACGATCGCAATTTTTATATGGCTATAGAAAATTACCTGTGAGTGAACTTAGCCCGATTAGGTGATGATTAGGTAGTTATTTGTTCATACCAGAAGTTTGCTACTTATTTCTTTCTGCGGTAAAGAATTCGACGATAAGCTTAACTATCTATTGATGATTGATGAGCATTTTACCGGTTATAAATAAGGTTGGAATGAAACCGCTTTCATGCATATTGAGTTTATTTGCCTGAAGGTAAGAACATGTATCAAGCCTTTAAGAATAATAATCTTCTATGGAATCGCTCTATTCCATAGAAGATAATAATATGAAGAGTACAGACTCTTCATATTATTGACCATTTCTTTCATAGTTACAGCTTTTTAATGGATTTTATTTGATGTCAACGGCCATCATAATAATATCCCATGAACAGGCTCCGCGGGTTGTAGAGTGATCATTAAACGTTAATTTTACTGCATTTTGATAACTACAATAAGGCGGGAACATTATGGAGGTAGCTGTGATATCAAAGTGGCACTTACATTAAGTAAATGCTACTTACATTGTCGGTAATGGACGGAGAGCATGTTTAATTTATTTTGTAGTAAGATTACGCGCGTAATGTAACATTAAACCGTTGATATACTGAATCTTTTAATGCCGTCTGACTGATACGATCATCGCTTTCGTGTTCATTTCATTTTATGTGAATGTAGGTACGTTTAAATTATCTGTTCCATTTGCTCTACGTCAGATGTACTTATGTCAGTACTTTTTCATGAACGTACAGTAATAAAAAAATCTTTTTGTTTGTATAACGTATCTGTGCCTCTACTATCTATCTACCAACTACTTCAGCAGCTCTGTGGTAATTTCGTGCAGTTTCATTTCGAAAGAGAAATTGCCATAAACTGCTACGCCTATTGCAATGCTACCAAACTGAGTGGAAGGCAAAGCGGTCCTATCTTTCTCAAACCACTCCATTGTACTGTCACCTCACGTTTTCAATTCTTCTGCAAACAATATGGCTGCTAGTAACGCAATCGTAATAAGAACTTTGTAACTTCGAAATTAAAATACTTACGAACTCGCGTAGCGTGGCGTAATGAACTTGACTTTTGTAGACGATCGAGTAACTTGGTATCGGAGCAAATATTTGTAATATTAAACTAGGTACATACAGAACTAACCTTGACGTTGGAGGCTGTGCCTAACTAGCTAGGATCGCGGAATGAAATAACAATGCTAAATCAAGCAGTCTAGACATTGTTTCTGACGGCCTCGTGACAAATGCATGCAGTATTGAGGCCTAGCAGAATACTAAAATGTACCTTTGTAAGCTTGAACCAACTGGATTCGTCATTATGCAGATTATAAAGGCTCATGTACAATTGCACAGCACTGCTTTCAATATTATCGAAGAAATGAAACAAAAGTAGGTAGTATTTCTATTTAGCCCCGAAATTCTTGCCAAAGTTATTCATAGACTGGGTAGAAAAAACACTGCTACTAAAATACTCTAGGGAGATCGAACCGAAATTAAATTCTATAGGTACCCCTAAAACTATTCATAAGGACATTAATGACACATGAATCGTCAGTGAATGAGTCTGAAATCCTAGTTCTTATTTCAGCAAAAAACGCAAAAAAGATCACACTATGCTATGCAATAAGTACGCTATATTATTTACGCATTAAATGCGCTAAGCCCGGAACATAACGCATGTAATGCATTTATACTGCAAGTGAGGTGCCTTTGAATGGAAATTTATATGTTCACAGGAAATATAAGACAGCGCGGAAACGCCTCTGCGCGCCCTCAATTTCACTTTGATCTATTCAGATGCGACATCCTATACTATGAATGTGTACTACGGTTCAATCGCGGTGTATCATTGTAGGTACATTTCTCTTTCCTCATACTTGAGATGCGGAAGCTGATATTGTATGATACGTAGGTTTTTGTAATGAAAGGAGAATTATTTTTCATTTTGTTTTGGTTTTTATTTTGTGTAGAATGGTATAGAGTACTGTTTTGCTGCCTTTGTTCATTCTGGCAGGAAATGATTCAATCTACTTTTAAAAGTTCATGCAAAAGAATAGGATTTTAATGTAATAGGGAAGAAAATTATTTGTTCAAGGCCTCCAGATTTATAGTAGCTTGCACCGCTTGCACGGATATTTGTTCCAAAATATAATTATTGATTTATCAGTTCATCAAGTCTTACTACAAATACATGAATAAGTCACACGCTCCTGTGTGATAGAGATAGTATACTCATGATCGATTTAATAAATATTTAGACTTCAGTATTTGAGATAGCTTGCTTGTACATTGGCTTTTATAGTATCATAATTATATGTGATATTAGGGACCACGCGCCAGTAAACAGATTGTATCTATAACAACCTTCGGCAATGTACATATCTGCCTCTGCCACGTCTTTCCGTAACTTCGATATTTTTTCCGGCTTTTTAATCTTAGCCAACAACATATTCTTGGAACGATCAACAAAACAGCTCCTGGGTTTTCCTCGAAGTAAGGTTAAGTTCACAGTAATCTTAAAACTATCAATAAACCTATTCGTGAAATTGTAGATTAGCAATGGTAAGCAACATAATCTAAACGACTCTAATCCAGATACTCGTACGACTTAACACATTTCTAACCATTTGCTACCGGTAACAGTACCAACTATTAGGAACAATACTATGCCCTTACATGTGTGTACTTAAATAAATCACAAGGGTTGCCACATCTTAAAACCAAAAAGCCGAACCGATCGGTTCAATTTAGCCGGATTGGAGTAAAGGGCCGCATATCGTTACTTATTAAGGATTTCTGTCTTGGTTAAAACAAATGATAGATATTATTAGACTTTTAACTACATGTTACTTATTCGCCCCAATTTTACGCCTCAATAATAAATTTGAGGTTTTTTGCTTAATTAAAAAAAAAGGTTAAAATGTCTTAACTTCTTATGAGATGAACTTTAAAAAATAGTACGAAAAAAAATATTTTAAAATTTAAATACTATTCGGACGCCTAGCAACCCTATACGATGCAAACGCGGTTGTTCTCATTCGAGTATTTTATTATGAACGGCTGATAGGCGCGTGCCGCGAAATTGATTGTGCGTTCTCTCACGTACCTGACAAATTGCTATTGCAATGCCTCTTTATTCCACAGTACGTGAACGATGGCTGGCCTGCGTGGCCTAAGGATTTACTTAACTGTCATAATTTATAGGCAGACAGTGCAAATGTTGTGTTGTACACTTATAAGGAACGTTACAGTCGTAAAGCATTATTGTTGAGTTGGGTAACGTTTTGCTTTGTTAGTGTCGAATTATTTAGATAGTGACTTTTGTGTGATGATGTTGAGCTATGGTAAATTTAATTCAAATTAATTAACATCCAAGAATCTACAAGCAGTAAAATTGTTACTCCATTCTGCTACGGAAGGAGAATGGAAGAAGAGAACATGCCGCATCGGCCCCAAGTAATATGGGACAAGGGGAGGCTGGAAGATGAAGCCAATTTAATTAAAATTATTATTCTGATGGACCCGGCTTCGTATCTTAAGAATCGAATGTCCCAGGCTAATCTCTAGAAGCTGTCACTTCAAAAACATTTCATATTGAAAAGTCAGCTACAACGATTTATTAAATTATTCACACAGTATAAAGGATAATTTTCCTAGCGTACATTATACAAATGACCCACGCTATAATGAGATAAAAAGGGTTTGTCAGATTTAATATAAAATTATTGACCGAAACAAATTCCTTAAAAGTGAATCTGCCCTTTTTATGATATTGCAAGCTCCGTTTGAGCTTAAAAGCCGTATAAATGTATTTTTATTGGTCACTTACTTTGTAGTAATCTCTAGCAATGTAATAAAGTGCCACTCAGATAATGTTTTAGTGACAAACTTTTAAAAGGAATGCTATTTACTGTTAACGACTAGAAAAATTAAATTTATTTATTGATAGGGTAATAAAAATGAGCTATAAAAGTGAATAAGTATGATTGTTATACTTACAAATTAGTGAGAGATGATCACGACTCTAGAACATTGTTGTCTGAGGATGGTCGGAAGCATCGCCCAATCCGGCCCAAAAAGATGCGGTGAAATGCGACGGCAGAACTATTTTCAAGAACCTGCACCTGTATGAAGAGATGTTGATGAAGAGATGTTGTGATATAGATGCTGGTGCATCATCAGCACATCCCTTCATAGAGCTAACTTGAGAACTAAAGAAGAAGGATGCCAGAACGAGCGAAGTGAGCTCGATAATTTTAACACTTCACCTCGGATATGCTAGGAGTATCTATTTTTCTAAGAGTAGTTTTAAATATATTAGATTTTATTATTTTGAATTTTTTCATAGTTATTATATTGAAAGCCAAAAGAGTGCAAGCCGTGCAAGTGCATCCCTTTTTTTTTTTTTTGATGGGATTGGAGGGGTCTGTCAGACTCTTACTGACTAAAACCACCCCGGTGTTCCATCTCCTACCTACGCCGGGGATCGCGGGAACGTATGCGACTTCCGCAAAAGTGGGGTGCACTTTTTACTTTTTAAACCAACCTGTCACAATCAGAGGTTGGTTCGAGAAAGAGCAGACAAAGGGTAGGTACCTGGAAGAATTTGGGGTATGGCTTTTGCCCAGAAAATGTCAGGAAAAAATAATAAAAGAACGATGCAATGATAATGTCAAAGAAAATCCCAGTAAGTATAATGTAGTGACTCGCTGAGTATCAGTGCGAGGCCCCAATGAAGCCTTTGAAGGAGGTTGGGTATAATCCGTCAGTCTGGTGTAACCCGGCCGGCTGCCCCTTGACATCTGAACGAAAACATACTAATGTCCGCACACATTTGTTGCTAAGGGGTAAAAGAGGGTTACGTTAACACGAGTGGCTTCCTGACTATCGATCTAGCGACAGTCTGAAGACTTATGAGCTTTTTAAAAGTTCCTAATAGTTGCTCTATCTCTATTTATTTTTAATAGAAGTTTCAAAGTTCTATTAAAGTTTAAAAGGTCTCACGATAGACGGAAAGAGGTAAGGTGAGGGTATTTTCCCAGGAGTGGGACGGAACAGGTTATTAAAGAAAACCCTAGAAGTTTAGAAAATTCTCGGCAAAAAGAAGTTTTCATTGCATGAAAGTTCACTCAGGTTGTAAAAATCGGTGTATCGCCCGCATAAGTTCTTAAAGTTACCTAAAGAAACAAGTTGCTCTAGTGTTTGTTACTAAGAGCTGGCTTCACTTGAACTTACGTCTATTTACTTAAACTTGAGCTTAAAGCCAACATGTTATTACTTGGACTTGAACAAGTCAACACTTGGTTGACCAATAAGAGTTAGTTTCCCTCCTACATAGAGCGAATAACAAAAACGTAACTCCAAATTAATTACCGTAATTGATAATTGATTATTGTAACTTCAAATTGATTTACTTGTTGTAATTCTAAATAAATTATTTCAATTGTAAAATAAAATATAGCCACATATTTAGTAAAATAAAATATAGCCACATATTTATTTCAAATTAATAACATAGGTAATTAGGTATATCCATTCTAAATTATCCTAATTCTAAATTAGTTAAATAATTATCTTAACTCTTAAGCAAACTATAGGGAACGATCGTGATTTAGCAACACAAATTATATGAGTCAACTTTCATATAGAGATGATACGTATATACTGTTAGAGGTATAAAAACCCAGTATGAGCTTACTAGTACCACAGTAGATAAATATACAGTAAAACATCTTCATACAAACGTGCCGCTCTCGGTTTGAATGTGTGCGTGCGCGCCGCGCGCCATGTCGGCACGCGATTTCACGCACACGCTAGCATAATATATGGGTTAATAAGGTGGCGGCAGTGCGGGCTGTGCAGCGCGACTGTGAGCACGCGCGTACGCTACATGACCGCTTGCGTTCGTCAACTCTCGCCGGCGCGGGCGGCGGACACTTGTCGTAAATTACGAGTATCATGACTTCAAAAAGAGGAAAAAAATATTGTAGTGTTTTCGGGTGCCTCAATAATGATTTCGCAAACCCGGACTTATCATTCTTCATACTTCCTACTCAACCAGAAATGTAAGTACCTACTTATACTTAAATATTATTAGAAAATATGGTATTGTATTGTTTATTTCACAGTTTATTTGCTTTATTAAGAGCGTAGCCGAGTCGCATTTTTCTGAATACTATGTTTAGAGCTAAAGTTTATTTTAAGAAGTCTAGTTTTACTATAAAATAGAGGATTGAGTACGAAACATCGTTTTGGTAAACATATTTTTCGCGTAGGTATAGTTGTAATAAGGACAATTTCACAATAATTAATAAATAATAATAAAGCGTTCCGGACGTGCAGAAACAGGAGAAAAATTTTCTCGGTATCAAATTTGTAACTTAGTATAATAAATGTTATGTGAATAAAAGCTTTTTATTTTTACTAAATTTATAAATTGGTAAAATATTCAATCATAATATGCTTTTTATTTTATAAATTTAGATCAAGTGCTGCTTGTTCGAAAATATTAACTAAAAGTAAAAGTGACAACCCTGGGTATCAACGCAAGAGTAGGCTAATAACTCGGCGGGCGGCCTTAGATAACCTACTGTATATTTATCTACTGTGCCAGTACGCAGACCGGGTATGTAAAGCAGATACCCGGTCCGTATAATCTTTTAACTACGCCTGCTAGGAGTTATTTATTAAGGCATATTATTTTATAAGGTAAAGTTATACTTAATTCATATCATTCATTTATTAATAAACTCTTAAATGACAGTAAGCATTTAAGAGCACCTAAGCCTGGTAAAGTAGGAAGGAAAGATTTGATTTCATACTAAATAAATACGTGACATACTCAAATTCAAAAAACATTACCCTCCTTCTGGGGCAGTCGGGTAAAAATCTATTAAAATTACGTAACTTAAGCTTCAACTGGTCCGATTTTGCTTTTCTGGCTACTATAAATTCGGAAGGTTCACGTTCATTCAAAAAAAGACATCTAATTGTTCCAAAGGGCGTTCGATCGAGTCTCCAAATGAGACTGCTAAGGCCAGGTCTGAATACACCTATAGGTATTTTGATACTGGGTTTTAGTACAAGGTATACAGCCATACCTATACCTTTGAGACCGGGTATTGAATGTTGCAGGTATATCTCATGCCTACTTTCATAAAAGAAGAACACCAGCACATCAAGCTACAACAAATTGTCAAATTTCATTAATAGATTTTCAACTTTATTGCTAGAGCATTAGGCTCAAGGTTGATTGGGAAAATTAGACAGTTTCGGGTAGCTTGATGTAGGTACTGGCTGTCTGTACACGAGAAACTAGAAAGGAGACAGAAAAAAACAAAGAACTCGTGAAAAACACATCACGAAAACTATTCAGCGAAGTCATTGACTCGGTAATGTGAATTCCAACGCTTATTCTAATATGAATTGCTAAGAGCCACACAAAGCCTGATACACAAAACCATGGTAATTGTGGAAAATACACATAACATACGTCATAATTCAATTAGCAACCAGTAGCCGAATTCTTGGTTTTTTTTCAGCCTCAGCCAAACTTGGGCAATCGGAACCTTTATGGGATTACGTTATCTTGAAGAGGGTTTACGATACTAGAACTGTTAAATAGAACGTAAATATCAGAAAAAGTTTACAGATCAGGGCCAATATTTGGTAAGAAAAAGCGGTTGAGTATTACAAACTCCTGAACATCTGCTTTTCGATTCTCATTAACAAGCTTATAAATGAACCCCTATCTGGTACACCGATACACCGGTACACCGCATCAACAACGTAAACAGAATCGCGGTTAAATTCGATTGTAATAGGGGCTTACCTATCAATCGGATATTTGACAATACGCCGCCGTAGCCGCCGCCGTCGCCGCCGCCGCCGCCGATAAACGCCGGCAGAGCGGGAGAGCGGGAGAGCAGTGTCGTGACACACAAGCTATTATTCAGACGCACTCAAATCAACATCTGTCACTGATTGACGATACCAGGATTAATTTGCATCGCAAACGGCTTCGCATAAATCCCAACTACATGAGATACAAAGCCAATAACATACTGCGTATATTACGAAACCATTTTGTGAGCATATTACTGGACATGCGAACGAAGGTGTCTGTTTGTTTGTAGGTAGGTATGTTACGTTTTTATGACTAAATCGCTGTAGTGATTTTGAAAAAAATTGCCATTGAGATAGCTTGAATCCTGGGGATGTATATGTCACCGGAAAATAGCAAACTCCGTAAGAATATAAAATACCTTGAGAGATTGTAAACTCTCAAAAAATTGTCAACTGAACATTTGGAATACTATTTTACGCATCAAAATTTGATAGTCTAAAATCTCGCGAAGTCCTTCCGAGAAATTGTGGACTGACACAAAATGGCGACCTATATATCGACGACGACTATCATATTTTGATGCGTAAAATAGTACTCCAAATGTTCAGTCGATAATTTTTCGAGAGTTTACATCTCTCAAGTTATTTTATAATCTTACGGAATTTGCTATTTTCCGGTGACATATATAATTTAGTACAAGAAGAAACAACTTAAAAGGTGGAATAAGAGTGTTGAAGTTTGTATGAAAAAATACAAAACGCACTATAACGCTAAAAAAGGCTTGTTTTTCATAGTCACATAGATCTGTTTGTCTAACAGTTACAAAAGAATTCTAGTTAGTAACGACTCACCTACTTTTAAGTCAAGAATGTGGATACAAATGTTATGTTATCCACTTTCGTTAAGCAAACGTTGAACTAGGCCTTAGCTGTTTTTCTTTTATAGTTTAATAAAATCAATTCAAAACTTTTTACGACAGTCGCTAATTTATTCGAGTATCCAAACTTTGAAAGTAAGACCATGATCAAGTGCTTTTGTTTTAAATAACGTTATCTCGCTGCTTATTAAAATATTTTCAAACACCTAATGAAGACAGAAGCAGACCGTCTTTTAATTTAAGAGCGACGCCGCGGTATGATGTTAGTAGCTAATAAATTACCTTTAAGTGTACAAATCAATAAACTATGTCTGCCATCCAATAATTATATGCGAACCGACTTTAAACATTAGTTTTTCGGAAATTCCAATTATATGGGCAACTTTGAACGTCGATTTCACTACTCGCCATGGGTTTTGTTTACGATCGCGGCTGATATATGGTTTCCTAGATACTATACTGTTTCCCATAGCAATGTTAACTGCCTCTCGGTAAAGTTTCATTGTCAACTCAAATATTTATTGTAATTTATTCCGACACTCAACAAAGTTCCTTGAGTTTGTATTATGTTCTTACAATAGGTATGTACACATATAACTCGTGGTTGCTATTTCAGAATTTGCATAACACTAAATAATAGTGAGGTTTAGCCTGTTCAGCAACGTCACTGACGCCAGTCGCACTTTCGTTTGCATATTTTTTGTGGCATTAGCTTAGCACCCAGATGTGTGTTTCAGTTTGACTTACCTACAGCTCACAGATCCTCATTATAATAGTTGAAAAGAGACTCCACAATATATTCCGTCCCATTGTAAAAATACGTGTATTTTTATATCATCCCGAAGAGCGCTACAGACAGCTGTTTCCGTCGAATAGGAAAGAGTTGAACAGAAGGAACATTCGCAATTTTAAAACAACTTCGAGAGTCGTCCCCGAGATAATAGCATGTCACATCTTTACTTGTTGATAACTACGAGTTCAATCTTTTCTAAGATCAACTTTTCAAAGAAGTTATAATTATGCTACAACGCGACATAGGTGAACTTTGGTATTTTAATTTCCTCTAGAATTAATCTTGGTAAGATAGAGCAAGAGAATGTGTTGAATTAATTTTGAGATACCACGTACAAAGTTTTCATCATCCACGAGAAATTATTAACTCGCTTTTCTTTTAAAATGTAGGTACCTCTCGCACAAAGCCCGTGATGATTCCAGCTAGGCATATCATTCAAGAAACTTATGATCCTAAAATCATCCCTAAGTTAGATACTTAACCAACTCAAACAGGATCTAGAATACCTACAAAGAACTGCTACGACATATTCAATGAGACCGAAACATCATTAAAACACAATCTAGTATTATTTAATTTGCATTCCTACCGATCTAGTCCCCCCTACATCATCGTTATGAATGAACGCGTGGTAGGCAACGATTCAAGTCCATCAACCGCCTACGATTTGCGAGTCCTACGTCCGTGAGAGGTTATTGTTCCAGCTTCAATTTCAAGTCCATAGACATGGAAACGTAAACGCGTGCGTTATGCGGACCTCGATTAAGGTCAAGAGACTTTTTCTTCTCGATTTGTTGTGAAAATAATATAGCCGTGATGGCATTGATAGCAATGATGGCGCCTTTATTTGTTTGAGTAACACTTCGATGAGAAACCGTCGCAGTTGTAAGATAGGAAAGCGGTGTATTCAGATTAGATAGTAAACAACAACATGAAGAAAATAATGCTGTAATGTTATTTCTACTAAAAATATTAGTAAGCTTTGATGTCGACTTTGTCTATTAATACAGAATACCTATAGCGAATGTTTCTATGGCACTGAAGCTTAATGCTAAGCTTCTTATCAACACAACGGTTGGCTCCAAGGTGCCAAATCCCAAATGCCATAACAGACTTCAAAAAACCACTACGACCGGATCTTAGGGCTAACATCTCCGACATCATCAAAACGACCTACGTCTTCGTTTCCGACGAAAAACGTTGAGCGTCATGTGTTGCGCGTCAAATGTTGCCTAGTAGGTACGAGGAGACTTACGTAGTACGTAGCGATGTCTTTTCTAGGGAAAGTAACACATCTGTTTGTAACAGGAAATAAAGTTTTCTACTCGTCTGCGGCGCAATCAAAAGGAAAAGTAATGCATCTGACATTCTAAGAAATGAATTTTCATTTATGAAGAACGTAGTATGAATGTGCGTATCATAGTAGTGAGGTATACCTATATTTTCCGCTACTGGATGAGTTTTCTATATTAAGTAGGACGTTGGTAAGACGGAGTAGGATTTTCCGGATTTTTTTATAGATTAGTACCTATTATGAATAATTTGATGAATATTTTAAATATCCTTTGTTCAAAGGAGAAGTTTAGATATCATTTAAAGATACATTGCTTTATCTATGATTATTATAAGTAGTTAAATTGTGACTTACGAGAATGTCCCACCCTCTATTTCTGAATTAAGAATTCGAAGTTGAATTTTAGTCAAACAATGCAGCTGCTGTAAAACTGGCATGAAAGTAGGGTTTGACATGTTCTTAACTCCAAATTAGAAACTAGCCCTAAGTCTAATACCCGATTAATGGACCAAGAATTTGAAGTTGAGTAAATACTCAACTTTTAAATTCTTAGTTCATTAATCTTGACAAGAATTTTGTTTAACACGCAACACCTCCTAAATCTCGATACAGAACCATTCAATTTATTTAGATATTACCGCATGGGGAACCTAATGATGAGCCATGAACTCATGACTTCATTAGGCCCTATCTTAGCAAATTATGAGCACGTATTAAAGTTTACGAGTCGTTCGGAGAGCGACAGGTTATGACCAAATAATGCGCGCGCGCACGCTTTTCCAAAGGTTGCAGTTAATCATAATCGTAATGAAGCATGCTAAGTACTAGGGGGTCAGAAGAAGGTAGGAACTGGTTTTATTCGAAGCGACGGCGTAGGTCGTTTTGGTGAAGTCGGAGATGTGAGCCGGAAGTTCCGGACGTTAATGGTTTTTTCTAGTTTTCTAGTTTAGTACTTGGGCTTTTGCTCTTTTGAGTCAAGCATTGTGTTAACTTTCAAATATTGATATATATAGCTGATAAAGATAGGGACCAGTCCCTATCATTATCAGCCCTTAGTACTTACTGTTTTTGTTTTTGTGTGAAATCTATGTGGAAAAAGACTAGGGATTGTAGGATTTGTACCTCACTTTAACCACCCCGGAAGTCACCATCAGCACATGAAAACACGCTTCATTACGATTATGATAAACTGCAACAAATATTTGAAACTTAACACAATGCTTGACTCAAAAGAGCAAAAGCCCAAGTACTAAACTAGAAAACTAGAAAAAACCATTAACGTCCGGAACTTCCGGCTCACATCTCCTTTTTATTTTGGATGGAAAATCATGAAATTACGTCTCCCGCTCTGGGTGGAGTGTCAGACTCTTAACGTCTATAACCCACCATTTTTCCTTCAAAATGCCCTTTGCGTTCAAAAATTCTGAAACCCTCGATGGGACGACACCTACACGGAGGTAATGGCTAAATATTTTTGGTCCGTTGTGCAAAACACCAACAGCGCGTCGCCTGGTGTTAGTGAAAATTGCAGTATTTAACAATATCTACGCAGTTTATATACAAAGTACAACATACCCTGACCAATTAGTCTACCAAGCGTGATGCTTATCGCAAAGTTTTTGAAATTACTTCTTGTTTCAGCCAATTGAGTGAGAAGAGAAACAACATATGGAGGGTTTGTAGTGTTTGGTATTTGGTAAATATGTAAATGTGTAATGGTAAATATGTAATGGACCATTACATATTGTATTAGAACTCCGAGTTGTTCCTTCCCAAAAAAATCCCAATATAACATGCTTGTGTCCTACTCCAGGACATTTTATACCAGTGTGCCAGTGTGCCAAGTCTCACCCAAATCTGTTCAGCCATTAAGACGTGAAGAACTAACGAACAGTCAGACAGATTTGCGTACCTACCTAAAAATGCTTCAGACTGCAAAATTATCCAAGTTCAAACCTACAAGATCCTACTTCCTAGGTGCATCGAAACTGCGAGATTGCGTCTGTTTCTCAATAGTTTTACCTTAGCACAAAGTCTCTTTAGATTTCCTCTGCAGCGAGTGCTACAAATACCTTTTGTTGTATATATCCCCGTGACTTCCCCGTATTTCTCGAATCTAATTATGTATCTGAATCAGAGGTTGTAGGTAGTTCGTGGGTAGTTGGTGTTGCTACTACTAAGTGTGCGTTTTCCTACTATTTGATTTTTATCTGCGCTCGTTTTAGGTTTTCTTCACACTAACGAAACATACTTCACAGAGCACACTGTATACCAGCTCTTCATAACACTTACTTACACACTTTAGCATACAAACATTTTCTTACCTATCTAAAACATTACCTATGCATGAAATTTTATTTTTACTACGCCTTTATTCACATCGCAATACTGTTTTGGTCTCGCTACAAACAATATCGACATTCAATCAATAAAAGCAATCTAACCTCAATTTGATAACCGCGTTCGTCATGCCATAATTCACGACATACGCCAGGCCAAGCCACATGTACATGACAAAAATGGCCGCTGTGCCAAGCTTATGGTAAGCCAACATGTTTCATTAGTCAAGCCCACGCACTCTGTGACAATAGAATGAACACTATTGTTTACCGATGTTGTCATATGGACGTTTGATTTAGATTTAAACTATCGGGAGGGTAGAGAAAGCTTAATTAGAATTGAACTTTAGGAAAGGAAGTAGGTGACGGTGACGTCACTGATTGTGCGTTTTCTTAGACCTTAACTGGCCATGAAACTCCTGCAAAATCATACACCACCCTAGTACACTTTACTCTACTCGACGCTACTGTCGTTGCTTTAACGTGATCACCTACTGTCCCTAAATTATCGAATCGAAAAGAAGAACCTTGCTATTTCAAGAGTTTCGTAAATTAGAGGTGAAACTATATCCAAGTGGACAATATCCAATATCGATGAGATGTACATACCTCATCGATATTGCAATTGCCTCATGGTTACCTAATGGCCAATTTTTGTAGTTGGATGGCAAATTTTCCGTTTTAGTGATCAAGCTTTCATTTTCAAGAAAACCAAAACAATGAACATTGTTTTCAGCAGCTTTCCGCGTTGAACAATATAAAAACCTAGAGTTAAAATAGATTGCAGTACCTAGTACTCTAGTATCAGGTCTCCCCATCGATCTCTCACCTCTACGGTAGCTAGAGGGTGATCCATTTCCCACCGGTGACAATACAAACAACATGCACTATTCATGTTCTCTTTTATTTGCGGGTCAACCGGGAAATAAATCTTAAAAAAATATAGTAGATAAAAAGCAGTTGATCGCATTGAATTTTTGCGATTTCAGTGAAATCTCGAAGTAAACTTGTACCTACATACAATGACAATGGCCCCGTATTAAGAAGTTTTCAGTGAAGTATTTAAATTACACCTAGTATAAAGTATTATGATGTTGTAGGCACACTCCCACACTGCCACACAGCTGTCCTTTGGGATTAGATTCGATTAATTATCGGCCGCCGGGGCAGGGTTTTCTTTAGAAACATGCTCAATGTCAGCCTGTCTATGGTTCGAAATTGTTCCTAGAAAGTTGGTCGCTACTAACTTCCTAGGTTCTGCAGGTCTGCCTTTTAGTATTATAGGTAAGCTCTGTAACAGGTACAACTGCCGGTCTATTCTGTCAACATCACACCGTCAGACCCTGTCCTCCACCCGCCCCAGGGCGGAGGACATCCATGAGGATTTCCCCCCCAAGATCAAAAAAAAAAGGTGGAGTGATCATGAAGTGAGCTGTTAATCCATCTAGTTGTATGAATTGAAGTGAACTATAAATTTTTGGATGACAGCTCACTTCAAGTTGACTTCACCTGAGTTCGCACAGTGAGTTTTATTTTGAAGAATGGATCAAAAGACAGAATTAATGAAATATTTAAAGATGCTTTAACGATATTTTCATTAAAATGACCAGCAATACTTATTAATAAATCGACAGAAGTACCTTCTCAAGTTATAGATGGCTGGCCCATCAATTACAACTGTAACCCGTTTTCCCACAGCTGGCATTATAAACAGCTGATACAATCTATATTCCCTTTCATTCCCAACTCGGCATGGAAATAAATCTCGCATTTCATACATTTATTTTTATAACCTACTTAAATGCAACATACTGATCGGCCAGTTTAGCTTGACATATCGTGGCGGCGCTGGCTGTTTTGATATTATGACAGCGATGTGTCAAATTCAGTTCGATAAAATAGTTCCGAATTTCACCGTCTGTCAAAATAAACCGGTGACTTTGTACTTTCCTCTTTTATAAACAATCGCCCTACGAATGTACTAATGTATACCTACGTAGTTACGTAAATATTGTCAGTTGGCATTCATTTGTTATTCACGCACTATTGCACTCGATAGTCGACTGGGTAAAAAGTGATCACTTGAAAGGTATAAATAAATCCTATAGTAATTGCTGTAAGAATAAATCAGTCTTTTGTTTTTGTTGTATTGTGATTTACGCAAAGGTTATTTTGCATGGAACTTTAACTTCATTATAATATTATGTACATAGCTCCAAGTAGTCGTGTTCCAATTTTAAAATACGCAATAGCCGTAGGTCAGTGAGTCACAAAAAAAGTTACGAGTTGTTCGATTCGAAAGCCCATTGTGGGCGATAATGGGCCTTATTTAAAGTTTCTGAATGACGCCTACAGCCTACAGCGATCCAAAGGCAATTTTTACATTTTAATTATCTCAAATGTAACTGTTAGTACGGTCCAACACTATTGGCAATTAGCGTACAAGTTCCAACGATAAAACTCCGATGGTTACAACTTAATATTAGTTTTAATAGTATATGTACACAATACTTCAATATTGGCAGTTCGTGTCAATTATTTTACCCCTTAAATCTATTAAAATCGTATAGTATAAATACAGATAACGACTTGAACGTTTAATTTAAATACGTTAAGAGTGTTGGTCCTAATAAAATAACACATAGTCCCTTATTATAGCCAACTATGTTAGTAATGGAAGCTTTGCTGAATCAATTGGTTACACATAAAAATATAATGGCTA
The DNA here is from genome assembly GCA_002192655.3 of Mamestra configurata. Classification (NCBI taxonomy): domain Eukaryota; kingdom Metazoa; phylum Arthropoda; class Insecta; order Lepidoptera; family Noctuidae; genus Mamestra; species Mamestra configurata. The sequence goes on from NDFZ01005158.1 coordinate 309,415, forward strand.
GGTACACAGGCATAAGTCGTTGACCCCTAAACTACTCGAGTTACAGTTAATAATTAATAAAACAACGGTATTCACCTGATGAAGAGCGAAGCACGCGATGTACGGGCAAAAAATATTACGAAAATACTACAAAGTATCCCTAAAATAATTTATATTTTAAAAGTAACCATGAATTAAGTTTTTTTATTAAAAATAATTAGGTATTTACTTTTGGTGTTAAACACCTCTTCAAATATTAGTGTCGCCCTCTCGACAATAGAGTCAAGGTCAATTAAACATCATATTATTAAAATTTTCATAATAGATACCTTCAGTTATTATTAATAGGATACTGCCGAAAGAAAGAAATGACCTACTTGTTTCTCCAAAAGTAGCTAGGCATTGCAAAGCAGAAGTTACCAGAACAGATGCAGTTCAACTTAATCTTTTTACTTATGCAATTTTCTGGACTAGAACACCAAAACACCGGAAGCATAAACATCAACCAGGAAATTGAGTAAAATAATAACTCGATGTTCAGTACACGATCTGCGCTCAAGCATGCATAATATTATATACTCGCATTCGTGCACTGTCGGTCAGCACTAGCCTGAAAATAGATTTTTTATGAGGCACAGGCAAGTGTCAGGACGGCCGTATAGCTAAGTATAATGAACATGCGCAGACCGCGGTAGTTATGAATAAAGATGGCGTATTTTATGAAGACGCTTGAAGGTGTCATCATAGTGTTAGGAAATCTAGTTAGTGCGTTGAGCTTTGACGTAATATTTAGGTGCCGCGCCTGTTTGTTAACAGTTTCATGAGCTGTTGATCATGAAACTTGGGATGTAGAAAATTAAATAAAGTTAATTTACCTGGAGAGTTTCTGAATTCCGTACCGAAAGACCAAAATAGAAACTCAAGTGATATTCCAACAAACAATTCAAACGGCGAAACCTAACGGTCACTCGCGTGAAGTGCTTTAAAAGCTCTAAAGAGCTGTGACTAAAGTATCACAATAGCATCAGTGTTGCCAGGGGTCACGGGGCACGTAATTAAACCCTCAAGTGTGGCAAAGTGCAACAATGGGCGGTGCTAGCGAAGTGTCGCGATCCTCATTAGATGAGGCGTGGGGACGTTAATGAGGGGAGACGAGATCGTATCGTATCGCCCGTAGCGGTCGCATACTTTCACTTCTTAAGGGCAATGCTGACTTGGAGCGATGAATGTTAAGTTAACCGCGATTGAGACCTTAGACTTAGAGCTTCGTTTGTAGAGTTCATATGGCCGTATAAATCTAGGTACGATTAGGCCTTGTAAGAGTACTAATCACCAATTTTAAGTTCATTTTATTTATAATCTGTACAACAGATTATATGCCTTGTTTTAATTTTGATTATTATTACCTAATTAATTCTTTATTTGCATTTGAACACGGAATTTCAAGAAACTTTAACTTCCATTAACATAATTAGGTAGATAGTAGATACTTATCACTTAGGTAATTACTCAAGAGTCCTGAAAATCTTCCGATTCACACCTTTTCAGTAGATAAACTTTTCACGAATTCTCCCCCTGTCAACGCTTGAACTCGACTAAATCTCAAACCTCGCTCTACTATTCGAAATTTTACACAATTAAATTATGTCTATCATACTGCGCAGCCACAGTAGAGCACATAATACATAAATTAATATACAAGAGAGTGCTACCCACACGCTTCAAAATAATTTCACTGCGTAGGCATTATGTCTTCGACTCCACGAGGCATTGACTCTGACTGAGTGGAGGCTTTGCGTGTCAGCCTCGTTGTTGATATACTAATTAGTAGTTATTATCATCTTTACTCAAGCCTTACTCATCGTATTACAACGATACTAGTTCCTCTTTTGCTTGTAATGATTCAATTAAATACTGACTGGTACAAGTGCCATTAGTCTTACAGGAAAAGTCCGTTTTTTTTTCATGACATAGCTTCGGTACGAATTCTTGAGAGAAGAATAAAATAAGTCTTATCTCTTACACAAGGTTACCTACTCAAACGTGGCTTAGCTCATCTCATTTTGACCTCATTAAACAAGACAAGTATTTAAAGGTATAAATAAACAAATATTCCCCACAACTTAAAGGGCTTAGGGGAATTCGTGCACGATTTCATTTCATATCCATTGTGCCAAGAACCGCGCTCTTCTGTTGAAAGACATGGATATCGGAAGTTCCGCTCTCCAGCCTGCGCTTGCACACAATATGTGAAATGCGAGTAGGTAGGTAACTAGGTAAAAGGTGAGTGATCTCGCAACGCGCACCGAGCAACGACCAAGCTAAACTATCAGCGCTCTCTCGCCTTATTTACACAACAAAACAAAACATAACCCGATAGTAAATCGTTGCTCATGAACTGGATTACACGCGTGCGTTTAAGATAAAGTAAAACATGTTTAATATAATCGTAATACAATAATGAAGAAGACCACTTACATCAGTGCAGTAGCAATGGTGTATAATTGGCTGCGTTCATCGACTACTCATTACGCGTAAAATTATTCCCAGGCGCTGACACGGCAGGTGCTCCGTCTGGTTCTGTACGGCTGTTACCATCGATGGGTAAATAGAGAAAAACAATCAACGGCCAACGTCGGTCAACCGCGGCAGTGCGAGACGTACTTTATGCATAAAAAATGGACAAGCGCGAATCGATCGTGCGAATACGATCGAATCGTGTTCTTAGAAAAATAAAGTTTTAGACTTTTCTAAGAGCGTGCTACCGAATAGCCTTTTTTGGGTGAATAATAAATAATAAATCTAGAAATCCAGACCATTTTTTCGGACTTTTAGCAACATACATAGTTCCGGAAAGCTAAACTAATATGAAGCTACGAACACGGCTACGACGCGCTACGAAAAATGTTACTTCTACGAAATTGAATATTCTTACGTAAATTGGAATAAATAATGAAGAGCCAAAATTTTATAATTCTTGCTTTGATCTCACGGAACCCTAAAGCACATCTAAATATTACAGCATAATTGCCGGGGGATGTCTCGAATAAATTAGTGGGGATTACTTACCCGGCAGAAATATTGCTCCTGCTTCAGGAATACCTTGGCTCTAGAAGACATAACGAGTATAAATCTACGTATTATACTGGGACCTGTGCCTTCCTAATAGATTCTTATCGTGTTTTCCTCTCGTCTTTTAATAAGATCCTTAGATAAGAATGTATTTTTGATATTTGTAGGCAAATATGCATGAGCTTCTGTATTGAATATGGAGCCTCAAGACTAACTTTTGGTCCTTTGATACAGCTCGACTTCTGTATTCGATCTTTACTTAGCTGTAAATTAAAAGACCAAGAAATAGTAGTTGGTTTCCGCACTAAGGTAATTCATCACTTTACAAAATGCATTGCGCCTGTAGAACCGCACAGGAAGGGCGTGAAATCGAGTCGAATTTATAATAATTATTCCAATTCAGCGTCTCATATTATTGTTAACGATTGCAAATTATTCTCAGCTGTACACAGCCGTAATCATCGGACTAAACGTGATCTTTTCATCCTTGCATCAGATTGTGATAAATTACGGTCATCAGAGAAAACTCAGTTCTACCAACTGTAATAAATAATAAGTACGTGTCTGTTTCAAAAGCCCGTGCTATTTCTCTTCATGATTACTATTTTCAATATGAAATTATACGGATCGTCGCATGTCTTGAACATTAATAAAATAACAGAAGTATTGTCCACATTAAATATTGTGTACCTACAGTCTACAGTTCGACCTTCTCTTTTTATGGAACTTATACCTAAACTAATCTCACGACATATTTATATCAAACTCATTACCAACTTTCTGGAATTTGCGCCATATCAATAAGTCAAGACAAATCTACGATACGGTGGAAGTCTGCCCTGCTTCGGCAGAGCACCGCCGTTTCCTCGTCGAGGCGACAGGCGGCGGCGACCTCTCACGTCCGGCCCTGGTTCAATCCACGGCCCGGTGCGAGGAAGCATGAGAAGCAGCACCACGTTCTGCGAAGCAGTAATGCTAGCGAAGCAGGAGGCGGGCCGCGTGAGGGAGCGGCATACCTCACGCCCCAGCAGATTCCCGGCCACCGTAGGCGCGGGCCTGCGGACGGCGCTGGCGAGCGTTGAGTGGCTCGCCGTCCGATCAGATCCAGGCCCGTGTGGTCTCTTTGAGGCGCGCGTGAAACACAACGCGCCTTAAAGAGACAGTATAGTAGACGGGGCCCGCTGGGGCCCAGAGCCTGCCAGGGTTGCGGAATTTGTTTGAAACTCACCGTGGTCCTGGACCGCAATGGGCATTTCGAGGAACATGAGTGGGTTTTAGTCAGTAAGAGTCTGTCACTGCCTTCCGTTACACCCAGAGCGGAAGGAGTCATTTAATGATTTTCCATCAGTAAAAAAAGACAGATCTATGATTAGCTTTGGAGCGAAAAATTATCTGATCCGCATATTTTATATTGACCATTATTCTTTATGCCCGTTGGCTGTGCCGAAACGAGTATCTAGGCAAATAGTATGTAGACGCCATTTTGGATTTAAAACTACAAACTACAACATTACTGGCGCAAAACCTACCTACATATTGTTCAAACATTTCTCAATTGGCCGCTGGCGGAGGCGCAAACACCCGATATGGCGCCGTCGTGAACGGCAATCTACATGTACCGAACTACCGACACACGGACACACAGACAGACACTGTGAGTACGTACATACTCGCATCGTGTATCTGTGACACAAAGACGAGGTGACTCCATCATCATTAAGTAACTGCCTGCGAACTAATCTGCCACGCGTGATCATATTTGACGGAGATGTGACAACTTTAGAAATTAAAAGTATTTAAGGATTTTCACTTATTCATAAAATAATTCATTGATTTTTGAAGAATATTCTAATTATTCTGGTTATTACGGTCTATTAGGTGTAGGTACATCTATTAGAAAACCGTTTTTTTTAAGTAGGTACCCACGCGAAAAGTCGAAAGTAACATGTTTTTTTGGCATAGGTAATGAGATATAGTAGGTACTATAGCTAATGCAATATTATACTTAATTTATTCATAAAATCAATATTTTCATATTTTCACTAAAAATTGAGTTTTGAACTCGCTAATAGTCTCAATCAACACAAAGATGAAGTTAAAAAGCCCCCTCCTGAAAAATCACAAATCTAAAGATAGGACCTAATGCGCGGGAGGTGTCGATTTGACCACAAGGGTAGGTATCTATGTATCTATGTAGTTGTTTTAGTTAATATCGAGAAAGTTATACTTATAGACTAGAGCCGCAAATATAAGAATGCTATAGAAATTGATCAAAACAGAAACGCTTGAAGTAGTTGAGTCCTCTTAGAAACAAAAAACTAGCTAATGAAAATCCCATCAATAAACTGCAAGTCGAAGCAAAGAAAAGGCAAAAGTTGATGCAATTGTTGAGCAAAATTTCGATTTGGCAGCCAGAGCGTAAACAGAAGCTCAACGCTATAACAACTTTCATGGCACTTACGTGCGAGTTTCAAAACTGCTTCGCTATCGGAACTGAACTATATCGAGAACTCCTAGGAGCAAATAAAAGTTTGTTGCATGAATAATATGCAATGTTTGTTTAGTTGTATTTTTTTGGTGAAATAAATAAATTATTATAGTTCCTACATAGCTAATAACAACATTGACTCATGTTTCAGTTGAAAAAAAAGTATAAAATTAGCAAGATAGGTTCAGTTTTCCACATTTTTTATTCGGCTCCAAAGGCTAGGCTGCGATACAATGGTTTGCTAATGTTTCTCTCCGAGCGATGACTTTAAACTTCAAAAGTTCGGAACTGTAGTTTGTCAAGGTTCATAAAAAAATCTCGATCTTATTTTACTTCCCACGCATCAAGAAAAAAATGCTTAAGGAATTTACGAGTGTTTAACATAAACTTTTCATATGTCACATCACACTCAGAGCTTTTCTCTCAAGGGCTTTGAATTTGTGACATGTGTCCATCTCGTGTCAAAAGAATGATGGACTATTTGTACGAGCTAGCAACCTTGACCTGTCCGCAGCCTTGTCCACGCAAATAGTCAAACAAAAATACACTTCAAATACTTTACATAACTTAGAAACGTGAACAAACTGCAAAAATATTAATAACCGTATCGTTTTAAATGCGAAATCACTGCGATGATTAATTACTTTGCAGATAATTTGAATAACTAAGGCGAATAAGGAAGTACATTCACCTCTCTACGATAGGCCTTGATCAAAAATCTATTTACACCAGATTTATAACGTCCAATTAAAAAGATGCGGAAGTACAGGCGAAGACGTGAGTATCGTGCACGATACAGATGTGTATCGGACGTACACTCACGTACAAATAACTTAATATTTTCTTCGGCAAATATTTCATTTTCGCCAAACGATTCGTCATCTTCGTGCTACCGACGAGCTTTGTCAATATTTGCTCCCTCCAAAGTACTTCGCAGGTACCTAACAGTTTGCCAAAGAACCAACCTGAAAGGCGCCTCTGAGACACGAAGCCTACACCATTAAAACGCCCACGCTACACCTTGTTTACCATCAATCTTTATTTATCTATAAAAATCATTTTAAGATCTATCCGAATTCCGACTACTGCTACTCTGGTTAAATTATCATATTTTTACAATCATTTAAAACGTAAAATCATATCGTACGTAGGTTAGCTGCTGCTAAATGTTGATAATTATGAATCATAAATCACATTTGCTTCATACTAAGTTATATTTATATGGATGAGGCTTTTTGTTACAAGTAAGGCTAATATTTTGGTCGACGTTTGTAAGAGAACATAAAATTGTTAGAGAAACTGCACGCCTTTTATCGGTTTACTTCTACCAGCCAGCATAAACAATCGATTTAAAGTGCTTGAAGATCCACGCTTTGACCGTGAAACTAAAGTTACAAACGTGCAGCTTATTAGAAAATTCTTATGCGTTGCATTCGCAATGGGACAGATTGATGCGACGTAGATGCCGATACCAAATGATATTGGTTCATCGCACCCGACACCGCAACGACGACAGAATAATGTGCACAAGTACACCTACAAAATAACTTCACAGTTCGTTGATCTTTCGCGTGTTTTCTGTATAAATACGACCCGGCTCGAGTGGGTATCAATATTTATCCTAGAATCAGAAAATATGGATGATATTATGGATATGATATTTTTTTACGTGGACATGTGTTGTCTCTATAATTTGCGTTTAGAAGGGAAATAACATAGATATAAGGTACCTACACCAATTAATGAGGGTTTCTCTGAACAAGGAATGAACAAAAGCCTCACCGGAAATATTTTGGATTGTTGATCATAATTATAATCCCCCATAACTCTTACGACCTAATAACGATATATGAGCCTATTAAAAAGTAGAGCCAAAACATGTTCAACAAATGAGGGCGAAAGCAAAATTGAATCTGCTCTCGGTGCCACTCAAGCGCCAGCCGCTTCTTCTATGTGCACAAGTGCTTTAGAAAAGGCTTAGAAAAAGTCCCAACTGTGCGGAACGCGTCCGACCCTATTACAGAAACGAACAGCCAAACTAGTTTTACAGTTACCACGAGACGATTCGATTCTGCAACGATACGTAGTCGAAGGTCGCGGGAACTCGGGCGGGACCAATTCGGTATTCGTTCTGCAAGTTGCTGGTGGCTCTGGACACCACAGACAATGCCACAGCATAGACAATCGTGGATTTCGACGACGTGTTGATTTGTAGTAAATAAAAGAACATCAAAAACTTGGAACGACATAATCTACCAAAGTCTCCGATGTGCTCTAGATATATCTTAAATTGGCCAAATGCCTCGACCTATCCCACGAGAACCGTAATACGTAAGCAGTCCTATTATTTCTGTTTCGTATTCCAAACATTTTCTCCGAGCTTATCGCAACATAAAGGTGGAACGCCTTCGGCATAAGCTGAAAAAGATAATTAGTATCCAGTCCCTAGCGCCCTTTGGAGAAAATTACTGAATTCAGAGTATACCGAACCTAGGCGTAGCGTAGGCCATGTACCTACGCACTATTTCACTACAAAATTTCCAAAAAAATATGTCTCAGAAGATAAATTAAATTAAAAACTAAAACTATAAACTTATTATGTATTTCCCAGAATATGTAGGAGCCTACATAATAATTACAAAACTAAACTGACATTGTTAAGTTATTTCAGCTGGATACTTAATGGTCGTAAAAGTTAAATAAAATTCAAAATAGGCGGAGGCGCACTAACAAGTTAAATGTTCTTTTTTAACGCTCTGATTTGCATATTCGGACTACAGTTATTTAATTTCTCACGTTTTTTATTGTTCTCAAATGTTTCCAAATTGCTTATTTATTTCCAATTTACTACCTACTCGTCCCTATAAGTGTTGAGCCTGAGAAAAATTTGGACCATTCATCATGCAATTTTCTTTGAAATATATTTATTTTTATATTTCTCTTCCTTGAAACATTTTTCGCACGCGATTTTGCTGTCTTTAAACTTTTCTGAACTTTGTCTGATGTTGGAATTTATAAAAGTAAAAGATAACTTGTTTTATAGACGTATTATGTGACCAACTCGTTTCCTCGTTTCTTATAGCAAAACATAGATATTTATTATGTCCAATCAATAACACGATGCCCGACTTACCTCCGTCCGATGGAACAAGTTTTAACGTCCAAACACTTCCGTTTTATCCACACAACACCTTTGACACAGATTCGTTAATTAGTGCTTTCGATTACACGCATCACTTAGACCGATTAACTGACAGATTGGCGGGTAGTTAGCAACACAATGCGATACCGGACAATACAGTGATTGAACAGATCATAATCGCGCAACACTCACTGAAAAAATAACTATTCACTGTTAAATCAAAAACACATTTAAAACACAATTAAAAGTAATCACACGATAGGTATTTTATGTGAAACACAAAGAAGTGCAAGACGTTAAATTCGCTCGGAATTATACGGATACGCGCGAAAAGCCCGGTGGAGGCGAACCGGCCTGCGCGCACGTCGCGCGTGCTGCGTCCGCATGTGCCGACAGCTGACTGAATCGCAATTCAAAACAACGCTGCAATTACAAGGTTGAAGCCTCAAATTTTTCTCTAACAACCTCTTTAACATGTGTCGGTCAACGACTGTCTGCTAGATCTTTTGCATCAAATAAAATCATTGATGCCCCAAATTCTCTTTTTGGAAATGAAGTTGCTAAAGTACCCAAAACTATTGCAAAATAGAAAGCAGTACTAAGGTAAGTTTTTATGGTATACTAAACATTATTTAAAAGAGACAACGAATAAATCGTCAAGAATTTATTTTATAAGATAAATTCATGACAGTGAGCTAGCTAAGATCATTATTTACATACACCAAAGGAAATAGGACTTCAGAATATTTAAACACCAATAAATATTGAAAATTTCATAATCTCACTACTACATTGGTGTATTCAAATGGGTTAGAATAGAACAAAATAGGATATTAGCTACTCTACCTAGTTTGAAACGTTTCGTAGCGGACGCTAATGACATTGAATTTGCGATCTAGAATCGCTTCCTGTGTTTTGAATGTGACGAAGCGGCCTGCCGCCTGTGTACGCGGTCCGGGATTGCGTACGGTAATGTATAATAAATTGTACAGATTCGCCTCTCTCGCTGCAACTAGATGTGATTTATGTACAGAACTGTGTCGAATTAACAATTACCGCCTTTATGGTAACGTTAACCGAACACGACCGTTATTGTGCTCTTACGTGGGATTTTAACTAAGAAATGGTGTTATTAAGTTCAATATTTTATGTCAGATTGATTTAAAACAGCGTTTGTATTGGCATCAGATGTTTATATTACGTTTGGCTATAAATATTTGTTACAAATTACGGCTTGTCTATTACATCGGAAGATCTTGGGATTCAATAGCCCTTTTTAACGTTTGATATTCTTATATTGGAACTAAATCGCTCACAATACATGTATTTTCTACTATGGTCTCTACTTCAACGAAGAACAGCTGTATGTTTAACGTTAATAAATCTTGAGACATTCCTTTGTTTCGCTCAGATGAACAGAAAAGGGAATAGGCTTCGTAAACTTTCACCTCCTAATTATACCCATTCGTTGTTACTGCCTAGGTATATAGGCGAGCACTTCGACTTTCACTAAGTAATCAACTTCATAAACTGTGTAGGAGAGAAGCCAGGGCTCGGGTTACGCCTTTTATTAATACATATAAACAAGTATTTGCCATTGACCCGTTGCTCTCTAAACGAACGACTTATGGTACTGGTTCCTCCACTAGTAGGTACTAGATAAATATCAATATATGTATATAAAATTCTTCCGTTACTGACTAAGTGACTGACAGACAACGCACAGCCAAAAATACTGGAAATTTTGAAGGAACCTTCTTTAGCGAGTGTAGGGGAGCACTAAGAGAGGATTTCCCGAAATTCTTACGGGATATGAACGTACAAAGTCGCGAGACAAAGCTAGTCTGTAATATAAATACGAACTTTTAGTGACGTTAAATTTTATTTCATTTGCTTTTCGACAAAATGGCAAGCCCGTTACCTGAGGAAGAAAGCAGAAGTGGTAAATTTGTTCCCACCACGGTTTACGAATAATATTCTAGAGCAAAGTGCTTAAGAATTTGAAGGAATTTGATATGGTCAACAAGAAAGGAGTTGTAATTTCTAAGTAGAAACACAATTGGATATTGTTTTCTACCCCACATACGGTGCAAGCAGTGATTTTCGGTAGTACATCAAAGGTTTTTGGAATTTGCATAAATTGATGACGGTAATAGCTCAATTTCAGTTTCCCATTATTCGACCACACCAAAGTCCATGCATTGACAAAGTTTAAAACGTTTCCCCGAAGAACGCCAAGACCATGACAAATTGGAAAAATATATTATGAGGATTCAATTGATAAGAATATCAAAGTAAAGGGGCTTCACATATTTAATGATAAATTGGTGTGCTAAACTTACTCTTCATGGACAACATATAAATGGAAGAAAAATAATAATGCCTGTATTGCAATAACATTTTGATAAATAACAGTAAACTATACAAACACGCTATATCTCAAAAACATACAGTACACTTTTTCTAACTTTTCTTGCTGCGCAACAATAACTGGACCTCTAACTCGCCTTGAACCTCTAAAACATTTATTGCAGGTTTCTAACACTTTCCCATTTCAATACAGACCTTAATATTTTCTGTACCTACTACAAAAATAGGATGTTATAACAACTATACACAACATAAATTTATAAATCAGTCTCTATCAAAATAATACATTTTTGATAAACTTGATTTATGGAATGATACACTAATCGTGTAATTCAAATACAGCTTAATCACAAACTGGTACATCTAGCATACTATTATTACAGAGTATGAAGTTTTATTAAATCGTAAATAACAATTTTAAATTTTTAGAAACATTTTGTTCATAGGCCAAATCATCGTCCGATTTAAACCTCACGTAAATAGATAATACCTATAACATTCAGGACCACTTCAAACACATACTAAGTATAAAATATACGTAGGTCAGTGAAGTATATAATTAACTAATTACTTTATGCTATTACTTTTGAATGTAAAAAGAAGTGCTGCTAAAAATTCGCAAAACGAATCTAAATAATCAATAATTTTCATACAATAGATACCTTACCCTCTTTAAAAAAAGGTTGAACTTCAAATCCAGGAACTATTTAATTTAGTAACAATCACAATTGATAACTTTTTCTTAATCAATAAAGATTATTCTATTCACAAATATAAAGGTACATGTCCACGAAGCAATAAACTAAGAATGCTGCACTATTGAAAACTACTTATTACAACTATTACTGTAGGAAGGCAAATTGAAGTCTACTCCAGTATATATTAAAAACCTTTAGACAATAGCCTATACGAGGAACGGACGAACCACGTATTACGTACGAACAAAATGCTAATGGTAAATTTTGTATGACAATCAAAAATCTACAGGGCCGAATTTAAAATAGCTAGCAAAACTCCACTAGCGTGATGGTTAAGCAAACTTCACAAACGTCATTAAATTTAAATGGGCGTATTTCAGGTTGTAAATATTTTAAATGAAGAGGTTACATTACTTTGTTTATCGGAATTCGATATCGACTGCCATTACATCATTGGAGGTTTGCTACATATTTTGACCCAGTATGTCTTCTATGCAACATTTTAGACTTACGATATTTAGACAACTATTGGAAAGGCTTAATTTCCTTAACCTTTTGAACGCCACTGTCACGTATAGGTGACAAGCAAGAGCGTGCCCTGTACGCCAAACGTCACAAATACGTGACAAAAAGTACTGTAAATTTGTGGCTTGGCGTCGGGGGCACGCCGATGCGTTTATGCTCTGGCGTTCAAAAGTTTAATGGACTAAAGAAAATACTTATTTCAAAGTGACGGACATGTACCCTTCAAAATAGGGTCACACAGAAAGTTCACTATTACTAAGTGGCCAATTTTTTTTTTTTTTTTTCCTAACACAGATAAAATTGTGATCATACATTTCGCGCTAAATCTATACAAGAAGTCACAAAGTTCAGAAAGTTTGAACAACATGGAGATAGATATCAACATACAATTTCTATTAACTTGACAATCAAATCAATACTTCGTATAGAAACATAGCTGATGACTAAGATTTTAAAGATGAAGAAAAGTTTTCAAATTTCAATATTTTCACCTCAAAATGTCATTGATGTTCTATCAGAATAACAGAAATGTTGTTTTCTATGACAATTCTCTTTACTTTTGATTACAAACAATATTTATGCTACAAGTTTTGAATATTTATACGATATAAGTTTATTTTTAAATTAACAGTTTAATTTTTTTTCTTGATTTCTGGTCTCTGCTAGCAACAAATAAATCAAAGTGGTCCCAGGTCAAATAAAGGTTGGGAGCCACTGTCTGGTCGCCCACAACCAGAGGCGGTGACATCCACCAACCCGCACTGGGCCTGCGTGGTGGATGATGGCCAACTCCCTCTCACAAAGATGAGGCCTGTGTCCCAGTAGTGGGAACATTATAGGCTCATTATTCAAGAGTTGGGAGTTTGGGAGTTTTGATTCAATACGAAGTATTAGTTCTTTTCTGTGACTTAACTATTGAAATTCAATTCCATTTTGTAAGCGTCTGTGCGATTTAATACCTATTTGATTAATTAAATGACAATATCAGTCTTAAGCCCGTACTATTGGTACATAATATATCGTAAAGCAAATATACAAATGATCCTGGTTCTCGATACATATGGACCCACTATACGTAACAATATACAGTGGAAAGTTGAAGAGGGTCCTGGAGGGACTTAAATATTGATGCTACCAATTTTTTCTCAATGGAAACATACAATTATCGAATATATAGTTCTCCTGACCGAGGCACGGGGTGAGGCACGGGGGTGTCACACCACCAACTTCCAAACTCAGGGCTGTCATAAAGAAATTCCTGTTGGAAAAACCCAATGACACTTTTTGCCTGACCTGGGAATCGAACCAACGACTCCCTCGCTCGCCACTGAATCGGAAATCTAACCAAGCACAAAAAAACGAAAAACGAACCATTTTATAACATCATGTGAAAAGTTACAACCTTGAGTATCAAATGTATTTCCAGGACGCTCTGCGACTTTCCACCTTACTGTAAACACTAAACTAAATGTGTTTTATTAAATACTATGTTTCCACCAAAACTTTAAATAACTTGAGTACAAATAATAATAATGCGGGTTATTCCGTACACATCGGCGAACCCGCATGCATGTTACAGCATGCTTCGCAAAAGCAATGGAAGATATGACAACTATTTTTTCGCGTTCATATTTGTTATATTATTTGATGAGATATTGTAGATGTGTATGCAACAGCCTTATATGCAACAGCTTTGAATGCATAAAATATAAAATCGCTATGACTTCACATTACGACTGATGATGGAATGCAAACAGAAATGCCAATATGCAAGGGAATATACAATGAAATCCGAAACTTCACATATTTGAACAGCAAATATAACAAGACGTAAATATAGTACACAGTGGGATTATATTTCTGTGTTTCTTTAGGCACTAAAAGTTGAAATACATATGATTGTAAGTTGGGTAGTTGAAATATTATATTTACATTAGAAATCACATTGAAGACGTAAGAATCACAAACTCCGAAGTATACAGTAAATGGAGTATAAATAGAGTCAAAAACTGTTTCCTTATCTTAAATAGATAAATACCTCTTATAGCTTTAGTTAACTCTGGCAGTTCGACAAACTAATCTTTCTGCTTAAATCCCGATTACTATATAGTGCTGCCATCTATAAACGTTTCAAGTCACAAATAATTAATCACCCCCGGTTTTCTGAATGGAGAATTTAAAGAATCTCTTTTCTCTTTATTTTTTTACAAATTTTCATTTCTACTAAAGAAGAGTCTGCCAAGTTCTTAACTTGAAATTCTTAACTCTGAATCCGGCGGGTAACACCACAAACCACTACACAACTAGTTACTAGTTTGTCGCATACATTTTTTAAATTATTTATATTAAATTAATTAATTAAATTATTCTGTACTAGTTGCCGCCCGCGGCTCCGCCTGCGTGATTATCGAAAATTATCCCAAGGGAACATATTCCCAGGATAATCCTATGTGTTATTCCAGACTATAATCTACCTCTGTGTCAAATTTCATCGAGATCCGTTCAGCCGTTCTGACGTGAAAGAGTAACAAACAAACAAACATCCATCCATCCATCCATCCATCCATCCATCCATCCATCCTTACAAACTTTCGCGTTTATAATATTAGTAGGATAACATGGAATAAAATAACGTTACCTTCAAACAATTACAAATTTCAGTCATGTAACCACATTCACTTGACCAATCATTGATTTTCACAACAATACACAGTGCTTGTAATTTCTTAAGAAAATTTTTAGGGGTAAAAAAAACTTTTTGTAATTTTGGCAATAGAAAAAAAACTAAAGGACACGTCGAACAATAGGATTTGCTTCCTTATTTTATCCCAGGAAAATCAAGTTTCCGGTTACTAAATATCTCCTTACCTAGGTAAACATAGTTAAGACAATTAAAAGCTATAAGCGTGCATAAAATATAACATTCCACAATGTGTACAAAAATAATCAAGTGCATTACATTAAAACAAGTGATAACAATACCTTACACATAAATGACTCATAGAAGCAATCATTTATATCCAATAACAATAATATCAATCAATACCTACATACATGAGTGTTCAACACATTTTCAATCAATTAATATTCATTCCGGTTACACCAAATTTGATTGGATCCATTCCAACATTTATTAAACCATTTACCTTATGACCTAAGTATTCTTCTTCGTAGGCGCCATTACAATCTCCATTTGTGTATACTTTATTCAAATTCCTACTCTCAGCCTCCTCTATGGAATCTAAGAGATGTTCAAAAAAGTTGGGGAAGTTATCATAGCTTGGATAGACATTGATGTCTATGACCGCATGCCCGCCAGTCATATTGTCTATGACGACATCGAAGCCAGCTAAGAGTAGGCCAATCCTCTTCCTTAGTATCCTTATAATAGTTTTAATTTTGTCCTCATTGAGAGTCATTGTGATGTCGGCCTTATCGTGCGGGTCGAGGATGGACAGTGTGGACTGACTGTCTGCTTTGCAAACTTCTCCCGTACTATAGTAAATAGGTTCTAAATCTTCTGATGCATAGAAGTTTTTCAGGCTTGGACGCTCGCAAATGTGATACCTGTAATCAACAACATGCTTTTTTAAATTATTTCATAACATTCTAAACTAGTGGGCCAAACTGCTTCATATTTAACACAAAGGCATTTTATTTAGTCCCTCGAAATAGCAAAGATGACACGCATATTTCTGTAAACACGCAAATGTATTTTTTCTGTTTTTATTAACAGTTGGGTGCAATCAAATTTCATAAATATGACATTCAAAAGGATGATATGTTGCAATAACAAGGTATTTGTTTTCAACCTTGATTTCTTTAATGTAAAATTTTACATCTATATCAAGTTATTTTATGATTATTAAAATAAAATAATCTTGGTTTCACAATATTAAGTCATCGAATGAGATACTGACCTATCTCCTATTAAAAATACTTTGTGAAGTACAGCATTGTGATTGACGAAGCTTTGAACAACACAGGGTGGTTTGCACACATGTAATCCTTTCTCATTAAATATGACGATCATGTCATGTGCAGACTTGGACCCATGAGCAATGGTAGGCTTGCAGATAACAGGGAACTTGACCCCCCTCTGCCTCATAATCTCTATGTTCATTTCTATGTTGGCTGTAGTAAACTCTGCAAATGACGGCGTGAATAGCCCTTGCTTGTGTAGTGAGGGCTCATCTTTTAGTATGGTGTAGTAACAGTACCTGAAAATTGATAAAAGGAAAAAGATCAGGAGAGAAAATTAAAGCCTGTATAGGTAGTGTTAAAGCCATCGCTGTCCTGTTGTGGAAAAGGGATGTCACTATCTGTCGTGTATAGCTACATCTCTACCACACACAGGAACAAAGTATTTCGCAGCCCTAACAAGTTCAATGTTCAATGCTATAAATATTTAGAAGGCTACTATGCTTCACAAGTAATGGCTTCTATCACGATTTTCATGTTCATCTGAACATTGTGTCAGTCTGAAATTGCTACGGCCAACATTGTGTAAAATGCTAATATAAGCACATTGTTTCTATTATAATTTAAAGTAAACAGAAGTGTATTCGTAATTTTGTTATTCTACCTATTGTGAATATTTTCTCAAAGTGCTGACCTTTTGAACGCCAGAGCATAAATGCATCGGCGTACCCCCGACGCCAAGCCACAAATTCACCGTTCTTTTTGTCACATATCAAGACGATGGCGTACAGGGTAAGCTTTCGTTTGTCACATATATGTGAAAATGGCGTTCAAAAGGTTAACCGATTCATTGTGGCACCAAGTTTCGAAAACTTCTTTCTGTGGAGATGAACAATTATTTTATGACACGACTGGCGAGCCTAACGCCATAGAAGATGATGGCACGCCAATTGTGCCATCAGCTGTGTGTCTATAAAAATATACTTTCTTTGGTTTTATCACTGATTTAGACTTGAGAGTTCACATCAAACCGGCGTTGTTTTAAGCGGCGGAATAGGTAAAATCTCGTTAATTAAATAAAATTGCTGTTCGATTTATACGTAACGTCACGCAGAATAACTACTTACATATAATTTCAAGTTAAATTGAAACTTTATTCTAAGATATCATTATTATTTTTTAAATACTTAATACTTATTTAGGTTTATTATAGTCGTAAAAATAATGCACCTGCAAAAAGTTGTTAGCCACTATTTAAAAATGGCACGCCTCTCGTGTCATACGGCACACGTTAAAAACGACATCCGCAACGAATCGGTTAATGGGTTCCCAAAACAATTTTAACTATGGAAAATTCTTTAATTAATATTCATCCTTCAAGGGTTGGCCATGGACTAATTTATTTGGGGTAGGCATAGCATATTTTCTTCTTTCATACTTCTATATTAGTCTAAATAAAGTATCCATACCTATTGAGTAGGATCCTCACATTGTCCAATGGATCAATTACAGTTATATTTGGATGGTTGGACAAATACTGCTCCACTCGACTAATGGTTATTGATGCCTGATAACAAAAGATTGACAAAGCAATTAATGGAGAAAACCCATCACATTTGAATAAATAGCATTATGCTATCAAACACTTGTGAAGCACTTAATAACTAATGATGTTTATATGACCTTGAAACTTTTCCAACAGTATTATTATTGAGGTATTAATCAAATATACCTAAAGAACATTTCACACCTAATGAAGAATAATGTCTCCAAGAAATGCAGTAGAGGAAGTTATTTTGCTTTATTGATCATTTATTGGATACACCTTTAATAATTGTCACCATAAAACATAAATAACTTCGTAGCCACATTAAAAACCAATTAGAAGTCAAATTGTACAAATAAACCACAAAAAATCGGGAAAAGTGCAAACTGTTTGCTCATTTTTGTTTTTGTGTACAACTCATTCAAGTGAAACCAATTGTTTTGTTTTTTTACTGACCCTGTACAGTAAGGACAATGGTGACTCATAATGAACAATAAAGGACACTGACCATGAAACAAATTCTAGTTATAAAGGTGATAAGATATTAAAAACAAACATTACAGTGACATATCTAACAAACAGCTAAGAAAAAATATCACTGTTAAGATCATTAGTGTTAATACACATGTACTTCAACTTCAACCTATGTATTGGAAATACATTTGTTATTATGAGATGTACAATAAAGTACATAATATTTATTTCCATAATGGATTAGGCAGAGCCATACTTTCGCCAGTTATGAGTTAGATTTAAGTTTCATATAATACAGGCTTGCCTATTCTCACAGCTGGGCACAGATTCTGACTCCAGGTCAGTACTGAAAAATTCCTGATGGAAATAAATTAACAACACTGCTTGATCCAGGAATCAAACTCAGAGCATCAGTCTAACTGCCAAACTAAGGCTACTTATTCTATGAGACTCTTAACAGAATTAGGAACAGATTAAGTCTGCATAATTAAATAAAAGACAAAACTAATAAAGGTGTTTTGTTGAATCACTAAATTTATAACTCATCTAAGTCAACTAAATACTTGTCAATGAGTCATCTTTTAAGTTGTCTTGGTCATCTGAGATTAGTAAAACAATGATGTCACACTATTCATTGAATTTACTTGGTTTTGACAAATCAATTGGTAAAGATTGGAGTAATTGTTTCAGAATGTTACTTTTGGGGTCACTCTCTCTTCATCTAGTACTGAATGTCACATGCTTGGATTTGGACCTGCATTCCTTTAACTTTTTATGCAAATATTTAAACTGTTTTAATGTTTTTTTTTGGATATCCTCCAAGGCTAGTCAAAGTTTGACAACACTTAATTCTCCCCAGACGGATCTGGGGAGAATTAAGTGTTGTCAAACTTTGTTTAGGAACTGGGAGGGGTAGTTGTAGGCAACTACTATTAGTCAGGAGTCCAGGATACAATTAAATTCACATGCACCAAATGTAAATTACCTTTTGATCCCCATGATCAGCTGCAGCAATGACATCAGTTAATTTGTGGAGGAAGACATTGATTGGTCCCTGTTCCTCCAAAGATCTGTCTAGGTCCAACTGTATACAAAGATTATGGATTTGTAAACAAACAGAACAGTAGCTTTTAGAGTTATCAAAATTATTAAAACAATAGTGGAAAACAATAAAATTAGATATGATATATTTTATCTAGATAATAAAATGTATGCAAAAGGGCTAATCAATTAATTACAATTCGATTTTTTAATAAGATGTTTACTAAACCATATAGGTAATTCATTTATTTTTACTACATTTAAATATTATTTGAAATAAATCCATATGCATATTTTAGTCAAGTGTATCAAGATACTTGTGAATAAAACGTTCTTCAAGTCATTCCTGCCAATTTAAATTCACAAAAAGAATACTTCGGTACTGCAAAGGCCTTATAAATTACCTATTTTAATACAGGTATTACTCACTCTGACTAGATTGTATCCATGAGAAGCACACGCCTTTATGAACTCTTTCCAGTTTAACTTCTGGCTTTTTTTGTCGGACATCCACAAACCAATCGTTTTATTTTGAGACCCGCAACGATCCATTTTAAAGTTTTAAAGAAAAATACACCACTTAAATTCACGCTTCTGTAAGTTAGCCTTCTTTTAAAATAAAACTATTCGCAGCTGTATAATCTGCTATTGGGTTTATAATTTACTTATAAACAAATACGAACTCAATTAACATACAAGAGTTAAGGAATCAACCTTGAAAGCAGAATAAGGAAAAGCATATTCAATATTTACTTAGATACAGTTACGAACTACAAAACCAGAATTTTACAAAACAATAATACACTACACGGCAAACGCAGCGCGACAAACAAATGTCAAATTTTGAGGAAGGAAGTTAAGTTAGTGATGTGATCAATGTGATGTCAGTGATGTGATGCAGCGCAGCACGGAGTTGAAAAGGCATTTTCCCCAAACATTCTATACTTTCCTGCTTCAAATTTTGTGTATTATGTTGATTTTTACGAGACCGTTTGTTTTAAAAAAACATTTCAGAACTTTGTTTATTGTTCTGAAGTTTGGCAATTTCTAAAATATCCCGAATACTGAATTTTAATTGCTGCTGTTAAATGACGGATTAAAAATGTATCAAAATCAGACGTCTATGTATCTAACGAAACATTTTGGAATATAGGACATCCGATGGCAATGCAAATATTAAACGCACGCCTGTAGCGGCGAAATTTAGAAGTTGTCTAAGACAACACTAATTCATTTTTAGTTACATGATAATTTGATGATAGATCACGATTAAAAAAAAAACCTGTTTGTAATAAAAGCAGAATTAGAAAATATTGTTGCGTTCTTCAATGTAGCACACCACACGCCTGCACATCAGGCTACCCGAAGTGTTGTAATAAGTCGACTTTCGTGATTTAACCAAATTGATAAATGATATTTATTTTGTAAGTAGGTTAAAACATACATCACTTTTACACGTCAATCTCTTTTGGTCATTTTTAAACGAGATGAAGCCGGTGTTTCCTAGCTGACTATCGTGAAAAGAAACACCGAAACAAGCTCAGATGTCAAAGTTTCTTTTCCATACAATCTTACTGGTCAAACCATACGAGAAACATGTAGGAAGTGGTCTTTTGAGGAAAGTACCACACAGATTTGATGAGTGCAGGTCCACTCAAATCTGTTTTGATCCAGATAGTGCAAGCAATAGTCAGTTATCGTATAACTCAAACTTTGCTTATTGAGAGCTGACAACACAATGAACTTGTCTGCTGCACTTGTCATTGCTTGTCATCATCAATGATCAATGTCAAACCAAACTCGCGAGGGTGCACGGCATGGTTGATGTATATTTTTTAGAAATTGAGAATAGTTTGGCAGTGAATTAACCATTTCTATCAATTGAATACCAGGATTAGCGAAACCTATAAATATTCCAGAACATATTTGTAACGAATAAAGTGTTATTACCGTTACTATTTGTATCAAATAAACACGGTATAATAATTATGTCTGAAGATAGTTTAGTGAACGCGAAGCACCGTATGTTGGAATTGTTTTCGGAAATGGATGAGGCTGAAATTGAAACCATCGAGCAATGGATATGTAATCGAACATACAGAAAAGGTACGAGTACAGTACTGATTTATTTATTAAAACCAAGTAAGATTGTTGTACAGATCTCCTTTATGTAACTGCTATAAGTTTAACTTTTACAGACTTGGAACGTATAATAGCTCTAAAAAGTTCAGAGAAAACGCTTATAAAGATTGGAAATTCTATAAAGAAGATAGTGCCTTTTGAGGCAGAAATGCCATCTGAAACAATAAAACCACCAACTGTGGGGGACCAAGCTGACTGCAATAACAAAAACACCACTCATGTGGATGAATTTCTTTATGATGATGATGCAGTGGACAACCTTGTCAAAAAAGGGACACTAAAAAAACATTACTGCACAAACTGTAACAGTCGGAACATAAAAGTAAGTTGTTTTGTTCTTCAGAGACTTTAATGTCTAGGTAGCTACATATATGTTTTCTGACATTTGGGGCTCCATTTCATGTATTGTGGATTCAATTTTAAAAGTAAAAAATATGATTTTATAAGTTATCATTTCTTATTTCTTTGTAAAAATATCCCTTTGCCTTGGAAGTAGATTGGGCCATCTTGCAACATTATAATAACCCAATGATATTTTTGTTTTCAGGATTTGATTTTCATTTCTCATTCAATGTCCCGACAAGCTCTTCAGTACATATTTAAAGTCTTACTCCCAAGTGATTTAGAAGAAAAACAAATATTAGATGTTGGTTCTCGATTAGGTGCAGTTCTCTATGGTGTAAGTAAATTCATTCAAAGACAAATATAAAGGTAATGATTCACAAAATATTTTATCTAACTATATTTAATTTAATTTCAGGCATATTATTTCTCAAATGCAGGCACAATCATTGGAATAGAAATGAATGAAGAATGTTGTGATGTTCAAAAGAGGATAATTGATGAGTACACACTGGACAGCAACAGGATAAGAGTAGTACATTCTGATGTATTGGAAAGGAGTGATCTTGTTGCAAACTCTGATATCATTGTAATCAATATATTAGAGTTCTTTGTGGATAACGAAAAGCATAAAGAATTGTGGCATTTCTTCAAAAAATATATCAAGAAAGGAAGCTATTTAGTTTGCAACAGAAGTATGACTGACACATTAGTAAATCTAGATATATTTGAAGAATTCATGAATTGGTTGAGTGTTTGCAAACCAAATCAATTAGAAAATGAAATATTTTTTGATGTGGAAGATTACAATGATCTTTATTTGTACACTGTTAATTAAAACAAGTTTATTTAAATAGAAAACACTTTTATTTAACCAATTTTGGTATTCTCTTCTACCATCTCATTAAAGCAACAAGTATTAGTGGATGTTAAAAATGGTTCAAATTCATATTCATGTTCGTACTCTATTTCAACAAATTCTTAATAAGTAGATCAAGAATCATAGACTTGGGCAAAAAGGCTGCCAAGCTCAAATGGTATTGGACTGGCTATGTCAGCTGCATGTATGGATGACCACTGGGCAAGTCTCCAGGTAATGAGTGCCAGAAGATGAACGGCGGCGCGGAGGCCGGCCCAGAAAGCGATGGTAGGATGACCTAGACGCACATCGTGAAGGCTGGTTCGAGGTGGCGCAACAAAAGAATGTCTGAGTGTAAAGGGGAGGCCTTTGCCTAGCAGTCGGACACTACAATACGTCCGACGGATCTTGGCGAGTCTGAACATAGGCTCTGCGAACTTTTGCGCATGTACACTCGTGAAGACAACTGTTATCGCCAGTTTTTTTTTTTAATTACGAATAAAATTTTCCTAATAGGACAGTTCCTATTAGGAAAATTTTACCCAAGTAAAGTAAATAACAAAACGCTTGAGACAGAAAGCTACAAAAAAGTATTATATTGTTATATTTTATTATTTTGCTGATATTCTATTTTTAAATCTGAACTCCAATCTACTGAATATTAAAAAGCATTGGCAATTTCTGATGTTACATTTTTAAATTTAGTTGAGCTTCAGAGCTTTAGTTTTATGTGGCGGTCATTTTTAATATAATGGCATTCACAATTATTTTGTTTATTATTATTGGATTGAGTATTAAAATACAACGAAGCATAGACGAAATATACTGCGCTTTATTTCACCTCCTAGCTTTTGACTTAGTGGGATTACCTAAAAATGAAAGAAATTCCAATTTTACCGCGCCAACTAGTGGAAATTTTAGTTTCAAATCAGGCTAAAAATTAAGGAGAGTAGAATTGTTTATGTTAATTCGTAAACTATAAAGAGTAACCCAGATTAGTATTAGAAGAAAAAAAAAGCAAACGGACCTTCCTTCTTATAAAAAATAAAATTATAAGCAAAATGTTGGTGACCAGATAAGAAAAAGTGAAGAAACAGGTAACTATTGAAAAATCCAGACGTTATTAAGAAAATAGATATGGATGGATATCTATCCAAATTAAAAACTGTAAAATTTATTTGTGTAATCAACCAAAACGGATAGGTACGGTGGCTCAAAGACTCAAGTAAAACCATGACGAATTAGGTCATTTTACTATGGAGAAGAGACTGTAGACAAAAGTATCTCATAATTGCTTCCCTAAAATGATAGACTCGCAATTGACGTTTTCGATTTTTGTTCAGGACGCCTCCTGTACGCCAATATTACGATATACTTGCCTACATAACTGTTTTATTTAAAGTTCGTATATTGTGTTTGTGTACCTATATGGTAATATCGTATATACACTAAGCGTCAAACAACGTTGCCACTCTGAAGTTCGTCACAATTTGCAGCGCAGTAGTCTATTTTACAACCGATCATTACATAACACCGCGCATACGCGGCGCGGTCTCGCGAAAGCTGGCGCGTGTAGTGGCGTCTCAGTCGCTCGTATACGAGCGAAAAGTGTACTCTGTGTACGAGCGACTGAGACGCCACTACACGCATGACACATCAGCCAGCACATCAAGCTACAACAATCTGTCAAATTTCTTTAATAGATTTTCAACTTTATCGCTATAGCATTAGATTCAAGGTTGATTGGGACAATTTGACAGTTTCAGATAGCTTGATGAACTGGCGTCTGTACAGGTTAATTTAAAAAAAAACTGGCCAAGTGCGAGTTGGACTTGCACACGAAGGGTTCCGTACAATAAGACGAAAAAAACAAATTTCTTGAATGGAGCCCCTTTTATTTTTAATTTTATTTCATTTCTATTAATTGTTGTTTTAGCGGTAACAGAAATAGATCCATCATCTGTGAAAACAACTGTCTAGCTGTCACGGTTTATAAGATATAGCTTGTTGACAGATAGACAGACGGACAGTGGAGTCTTAGTAATAGGGTCCTGATCTTACCCTTTGGGTACGGAATCCTAAAAATATAAAAGCTCTGGCCAGGTTATACTGATAATATTTAAAAAAAACATCAATGTTTCTCATTTTGAAATACGTTATAATCGACTAAAGAGTCATTGAAACAAGTTGAAGTTACAAATATTAAGTATGTAACTGTTTCACCTCACTAGTTAAAATATCAAAATGGCGTCAGTGTGAGTGAAAAAGAAAAATTGCCATCAAGAGATCAAGAGTTTGTTACATTTTTCAAAACGAGCAGAGCCCTTATTGTGTTACGTTACAGTATTAGATTACTTGTGATTCATGTTTATGTGTCCACAAATAAAACATCACAATGTGGCACGAAGCACGGAAACAAGAACGGATGATCCGTGGAATGATTGTTGACTATCGTCGAAGGGCGGAGCGCCGCAAGGATTTTTACGAAAAGATTGTGAGCCAATCGTTTGTTTTCTTGTACCTTAATTATTTCTTGTTTTCCATCTAATCAATGAACCCAACAATTAATTAATTCCTGAGATTGATGTAAAATTTAAACCAAGCAAGTCATATGAAATCAAGCCAAATGATGACTTCCTTTCAGAAAGCGGAGCCAACACAATTCTTACAACTTCACGGAAGACCATGCAAGGTACAATTGGATCCAGCTATTGCTGCGGCAGGAGAAGGCCCAGCCATCATGTTAGTACATTTTGAACATCACATTAATTTACTTGTTCTTTATTTTCTACTAATACGGAAGAGAAGATACTGAAGTCTACATGTACTGCAGAAGTAAATTCAAATAGTTATAGCCAAGTACCTATTTGCCTCATCTGATATGATTAATTCACTTGAGACAAATTTATCTAATGATAAGAATATCATTTGTATATCTTAAGAAATTGATAAATAAACTATATTGCACTTATTTTTTTAGGATGCCTTGGCAAGGTGACACCAATAACATGATTGACCGTTTTGATGTGCGAGCCCACCTGGATTACATACCGGAAGTCAGGATCCCGGAGATACCACCAGAAGAACTAAGTCCTGAAGAAAGACAGTGCAATTACGAGAGATACAGAATCCTGGCTCAAAATGTCTTTCTGGGAATAAGTAAGGCCTCTTTTTTGAAACTGAAATTGATGAACTGTTGATAGTTTATTTTTTTATGTTTTAGTCTGGTAGAGTTTTCAAAACAACACTAAAAACAATTAATTCCTTCTAGGTGAAGATAAGTTTCTCCAACAGCTGGCTATAGAAGAACAGTTTGGAGTCACCATTGAAGAGAAAGAACATCAAAAAGGAAAACTTCACGAAAAGAAGGGCACGGGTGCTGCTATAGGATACAATTATAGTGATCCTGGAGCACAACCGTCTGGTTCTAACGGTAGATTCAGCTTTACTGTTATACCTCAATGTGCTGTGATCCTTGACGGCTACTTATGTCTGGTCATGGGGTAGTATACTCTACGGTCTTTTCTGGGTATTCTTATGGCATGCAGTATTAAATTACAGGACCAGAGACTAAAAAAGTGGAATCTAAAGATTCAGACGATGAATCGGATCTGGAAATCATTGATGTGGACTTGAGCATTGATGTGAACAAAATGGAGGCTTCACAGGTGAGATTTCATGTCACTTTGGTTCTTTATTTGAACATTTGTGGTTGGCTATATTATTGGGTATTTTAACTTTATGGTGGCTCTGAACACGAGACGAGTTAGCTCAGTTATAAATTCATGTGGCAGTGGGGGTGGGATATAGCACAAAATAGCGCACTTCACAACCGCCATAAGGTTTGAAGCTGACTGTAATGGTTTCCATGATACAAAAAATAGTTTTCTTTGATTTTATTTTTACACCTGTACAATACACCAAAATTATTACTACCAGTGGCCAAGTTGCCAATACATACATGTTGAACATACAATTCTAAAGTCTGTAACGTCTTTCTTGTCAAGCTAGTAGTTGCACAGCTAATGCACTATTAGTAGGTCCCATTGTGTATTTACAGCCAACAGTGACTGCTAGGTGATTGTGATTACTCTAATACCTTCTACCATATCAAAGGAACTAAAGGAATTGAAAAATTCTCTGCCTCATAAAAATTACTTATATATCGTATAAATGTTATTATCACAGCAATAAAAGCATGATGATGAATTTATTACATCATACTGATTTAGAATGTGGTTTCTAAATGATATTCAGTTAAAAAATTTATCCTTTCATTGTAATTTGATGTTGATTTTTATGAACACTGCTACATTATCCTACAACCTATTTTGTGTGACCCAATTGATGTTTTCCGAGTGACCTAATTGGCAAAGGAGCAAATGTCGTGGATTCGATTCACGCACGGCCAATTGCATGACCTACATTTACAGCTGTTATTGTTTGTTTGTTTGGTGCATGTAATGCATACATGTATTTCTGTTATGGGACTGCAATACATAGAATTCTTCTGCACATTACCTTATGTATTATTGTTCTTTATTCATTAAAAATAACATGTTTTACATTAAAACAATGCCCACAAGGCTGTCTCTACTCCTCACTCTTGCACAATTTCTTTTATACATATCCATAATAAATTTTAATTTAAGCCGCTCTTTGTAAAAAACAAACTTATCAATGCCTGCAAAACTGTTGTCTTATTAAACTCATGAATGTTCATCATAATTTTAATGTTACTCAAGTAGGTAAGTATATTCCATCAAATACTTCGCTCACGGATTGTTTTGCGGAGCGCAGGCGCACGAGTTGAACGGCGTGGGGCCTCAGTTCGGCATGGCGGGCTGCGACCTGTTCTCGTTCCTCACGGGCGACGCCGATGATGCCGAGCATCAGAAGCAGCTGCTACGGGAAGAAAAGGAAAAAGCTATGTTTTCTGGGAGAAAGAGTAGGAGAGAGAGGCGAGCGCATCGGTGAGTATGCTTGAAAATGTTCTTGCATTGAATAATAAAGTAATGCTTTATTGTACCCTTTACCAGAGTCGAAGTAACTGTAAAAAGTAGTGAATATAATGTTTAGTAGTAGATTCCATACCTTTTATTGTATTCAAGACTTGAGACATAATAATAGCTAAATAACATCCTTTTTTTCCATGTTGTTTATTGTTAAAACAAATGGTTATAAAACGTAAAAAGTCCTTGAAAATATTAATGAATAAAAAAGGCACATTTTTGAAAAGTTATTTTGCTATCGTTTCAGCTTTGCCTACAGCCAAGAAATAAAACATTTTACCTGGTATAACCATTAGTTATCAATAACTATCAATTAATGTCTAAGAAATGTACCATCGTAATAGTATAAGTCTGTTGTTTAATATAATAATGATGGTATAATAATAAAGCAAAAATTCCCATTTCATGCTGACGCAAGAAGTTGTACTATTGAGGCACGCAAGTAAGGCCGTCTCCTTATTATTGTGCTGCCATCCGGCGTGTCCTGCACTAACACGGGTTTGCTTACAGCGACAAGAAGCTGGCCACGCGGGTGGTGAGTCCGCCGAGCTACGCCGCACCGTCGTCCATGCCGGCTCGCTCGCCGAGCCGCTCGCCCAGTCGAAGCCCTTCCCCAGAAACGGCCGAGAATATACAGTTTATCACTTCTTTTGGTGGCGAAGAAGAAGAGAAGCAACGTGAGTTTTACTGGTTCTTACTTTAGCTTGAGATGTCCATAGACAGAGTTTTGATTAATGAATGCATTTGTGTCTACAGTTTTAACAACAAAACAACTCCAAAAAACATTACAAAATTACCACTGTTGTTTTTATTCGCGTAAAGATAATGAGTAAAGCTGGGCAGCCTTTTTTTCGACTACCAAGCTTTCTCTCAATTTATTTTTTTGTTAAATTATGACTTTATTTTCTTTTTGTCCACAGCGACGGCGGCTAAACCTCTGTATGCAGACAAAGTGAAGCAGAACCTAAAGATGTTATACGCCGATGTAGCACGCAAACCTCGTAAACGGTATGAATGACAAAGTGTCTGTCTGCAGACACCTTAGCCCATTACTTCGAAGAGTACAGGAGACATATTGATAAATTAAATCATTTTAGGCCGTCACCACCAGCCAGCCGCCGCACCCGCCAGATAGGTCCGAGGGGGCCCAACTCAAGGTCAAGGTCGCGATCCATATCGCGGTCGCGGTCACGTTCGTGGAAGAAGTCGCGGTCCAAGTCTCGCTCGTCACGCTCCCGTTCAGTGTCGTCACGCTCTCGCTCGCGGAGCTACAGCCCCTACAGGCGGACCCGATCGAGGTCCAGGTCACGTAACCGTAGAAACAGATTTTCTCGAAGCCCCGCAAAGTTTGTATAACACACCTATTCAATACCTTCAATAGAATGCTTGTATTTAGGTTGAAACTAATTTACTTTGTATTTTCCAGTCAAGCTAGTGGCTATGCCAAGCGTAATAACTCCAGGTCGATGTCGTTTGAAAGGTAAGCTTGTTTTGAAGTTTGATTTAATTGAATGGTGAGGTGAGTCAGATAAAATGGAGGAGACATTAGTCTTTATAGTGGTATTTAGACGTTAAATGATATCGAGACTAAGTTCAGTGGGTGTCATGTTACAGCAGTGATAAGAATGCGAGCAAGCCGGCAGTGCCGCGGTACTACGGGCGCCGCAAGGAGGACCAGTCCTCCAGCGAACTGTCCATAGACTCTGACTCCAGCGAATCTGACGACGACTCGAAAAAGTAAGTTTTTTTCTTTTTAATCGACTTCATTTCCAAAAGACTAGTATTCGACTTTTCGGCGATATTCAAATCCGGTGGTACTCCTTAGACGATGTAATCGACATATTAACGTTTTATAATTACTAACGTACAGCAACAGCAGAATGATCACACATTAACTAAAATATAATCGTTAAAAAAAACGACCAATTGCGAATCGGACTTACACGAAGGGTTTCGTACCTTAAACCGAAAGAAACACGTTTCTTGTATGGTGCCCCTTTAATTTTTAATTCAATTTAACTTTTATTATTTGTTGTTAAAGCGGCAACAGAAATACACACTTCTGTGAACTTTCCAATTGTCTACCTATTACGGTTCTTGAGATACAGCCCGCTGACAGACAGATGGACAGAGGAGGCTTAGTAATAGTGTTCCATTGGTAACTCTTTGGGTACGGAACCCTAAAAACAAAGGAAATCCTTAACATTCAAACCATTTATTTAATTTCATGATGTTAAATGATAAGTGTTTGTCGTCCGTAGTTTTATTCGCCCGGACACGCTAGTAATCTGAAATAAGAAGTTGAAAAATTCGATTCCTTGGGTTGTTATAGATTTGATCCGAAATAAACATGATTCTGGTCTTGAGTTCGACCATTAGAGGATAAACATAATAATGTCACTGAGTATGATCTGACCTAAAAAATCCTGCAAGAATAATGGATAAATTTTAATAGACTAATTTTAGGTATATCAGAAGTTGCGCCCTGCCCCCATTTCTCCACTTTTATCCTGCCACAACTCTGACACAAACAATTTTTCTACATTCCAGAATGGCGGTGGGCAATAAATCCAATACAAACCAGAATCAGTTACGATTGTCTGGATCCAGCTCCAAAGTCAGTAAGAATCATTTGCTTTTATATTTGTTCTGCTTTCATTTTAGCACCTTATGACTTTACTGGCAGTAGTTTGTACAGCAGCAGATTATTTCGCTTTTTACTATCTGTGATGCGAAACTAAATGACTTGACATTTTGTGACGAAGCCTGCTAAATCCCTGGTTGTATGTTTATTTGATCCCATGGCATTGTCTTGCTCGATTTCTTTGAGACGATTGTTGCTTGAAAATCAAACCCTGTTGTCTTACCCGCCATGTCTAAATGTGCGTGAACATTCGACTTTGATGGATTGACTACTAGTTCTCATTTTTGTTGTGCAGAACTTTCCTCAATTTATTATTTTTCTATGTAAATTTAGATCGTTTCTATTCAATGTGTATTTCTATAATATGTATAAACATCATCAGTCATATTATAAGTTATCCTGTCACATTCCTAACCAACACACATGTTTGAAACGGTCATGAATGGCGTATAACAAGTTTATCCCTGTAGGTACAAATGAATGCAATTATGCACGGAAACTGCGTTTCCACTATCGCATAGTTCGCGCAAGATCTTCAAGTATTGGTAAGCACGCACGACAATCACCCGATGATTAAGACCGCTGAAAAGATGGACGGTATTTTTGGGTTAAGATATAACTCACAGGCTGGACTTCAATATAAACTATCACTTCATTATTAGGCTCGAATGGGCCTGATACTGCGTGTATCTAATACCAACGAAAGGAGTGGGATGGTCCTGGAATACTTTTACGAGAATCGTTCTCAGTAAAGAGTCGATTCTCACATAATTGTCTATCAAATTAACATGACGATTTTTGTAGGGTGCTTCGCGTGAAACGCTATCACTGAAGGAAAAACTCAAGAGGAAAATGCAGGCTCAATTATCAAGGCAGCGTGAGTTTATATAAGCTAAGAATATAAGATCCATAAATTGTTTACTGAATTTCTAGTAAATCATTTAATAAGCACATTTGTCACTTATGAATACTTTATTAAATGCTACTAAGAAATATGAATATTTATTAATCGTGGGAAGATTGCCTTATCTATTTATAATATTAATTTTACGTGTATATTGTATAGTTCGCGCAGACAAGCGGGCTGAGGCGGAGCGACAAGAACGCGAGAGTCGACGTCAAGCGCGTCGCGACGAAGAAATGAGGGAACTAGCCATCAAACTGCGGCGCAAGTCTGTGTCACATACTTTATACAAGCATAAACATTTTCTTATACAAAATCTGCTTGCCCTGGTTCCTACTTCCTTGGTAATTTCATGGGCAATATGTTTGAAGTCGTAATTCAGCCTTGTTCAATACTGGTGTTTGTTACAGGCAGCGCGAAATGCGACACCAACAGAATAGAAGATCAAGTGAAGACGATTCTGATAGAAGCCACAGTCGGTCATCTTCAAGGTTGGTACTCAAATACAATTATTAAATTAACCAGCGCAAGATTTTTCGTCACTGCTTTGGTTTTTTTTTAACCGCCTTCAAAAAACGATGAGGATATCAATTCGGGTGTTTATATATTATATTTTTGTTATGTATGTTGGGCTATAACTCCGTATATGTAAACGGATTTTTCAATTTATTTTTTTTGTTCCAAAGAGGTCTGTCCAAAATGGTCCCATTTAAATTTCGTAAATATCTGATGAAAAGCTTCGGAGATAGAAATTTAAATTGACATGGACTTGTTGGGAACAGCTCTAAAAAATTCAAAAAACGAAGTAACCACACCGGAAAATTAAAGTTACTTTGTGCTTGTAATTTTGTTTTTTTTAACGTTATTGTATTTTTTTGTACAGAGAATCGCTGTCGACTGACAAGAAAAGAGAGGACAAAAGCAAATCCCGGAGCGCTACGCCCCCTCCGCCGCGGATACCAGTGTGGGAAGTCAACAGAGAGTCCACATCGACGTCACAGAGACCAAGGCCATCTGAATATGGAGAGAACTCACACTATTCAGAGAGAAGGCGGTATCAAGAACCAGAGCCCAACGAAGACAGGAGACACGACGAAGAAAGACCTCCATATTATTCAAACAGATACGATAAGTATCCAAATCGCGATCAAGGGCCCCCTCGATATGATAACTATAATCGCTATGAAAGTCAGGGCAATGACGGCAGGTGGAAAGACGACGGCTACGCTCCCGGGAGGAGGAGGCCGTACGGACACAGAGGCGGACACAGCGGACACAGCGCACACGCCTACAGGCACGCCGAGCACAGCGCTCCCACGCACGAATACGACAAGGACGCTGCCGACGCATATGCTAGGAGCAAAGTGAAACTTGTAGATTATTAGATAGTGTTCAAAATGTGTTAATGCCAAAATAGGTATACTGTAGATGTAGTTATTCAATAGTAGTTAGGTGTGTAGGATGTTTTATGTAGATTTTTACGTTCAACATATCGTAGAACCTAAGTTCGTAGGAATTATCTTATTGTTGTGTTAATGGAGTTTTGTTGCACCCAAATTAATAGTCAAGTATTTATGGCAAATATTTTGCAAAAAGTACCTATACATTTTTAGACGTTATTTATTAAACCTTTTTTCAAAAAACCTTTTATGAATTTCCTTTTAATATATATTTGTCATGCACTGTCCTCGTGAAATGTTGTTATACATTTTTTTGTTTTAAATTTAAAAATTACCCTTGTTGTGTAGCAGCTCTTTCTATTTGTAAATTATTTGAATTACAATAAAATGATGTATTGCACTACTGCGTATTTTATTTAGATAAAATCCTGCACTCCCAGCTTGATAAACAGCACTTTACGTAAGTATTATTACAGTACAACTATTTTCTTCGTTAGTCGTCGGATTTCTATTAGCTGCCCTTTGCACTTGGTGCAGATCGGACGCTCTCAATTGACTTGGAATTGTATACAACGTGTAACAAAATAAACGCAATAGGTACCTCATAAGGGGTCATTGTACTCATCATTATGAACAACTTTTACTATGGGACCAACCCCGAAATCGTTTGAAATGACAGACCCCAAGTAGCTTTGGATATTCTCGTCAAGGCGTAGTTCTTTTTTGCTTTTTCACCTACTGTTCATCAATTCACCTACTGTTCATCAATTCACCTACTGTTCATCAATTCACCTACTGTTCATCAATTCACCTACTGTTCATCAATTCACCTACTGTTCATCAATTCACCTACTGTTCATCAATTCACCTACTGTTCATCAATTCACCTACTGTTCATCAATTCACCTACTGTTCATCAATTCACCTACTGTTCATCAATTCACCTACTGTTCATCAATTCACCTACTGTTCATCAATTCACCTACTGTTCATCAATTCACCTACTGTTCATCAATTCACCTACTGTTCATCAATTCACCTACTGTTCATCAATTCACCTACTGTTCATCAATTCACCTACTGTTCATCAATTCACCTACTGTTCATCAATTCACCTACTGTTCATCAATTCACCTACTGTTCATCAATTCACCTACTGTTCATCAATTCACCTACTGTTCATCAATTCACCTACTGTTCATCAATTCACCTACTGTTCATCAATTCACCTACTGTTCATCAATTCACCTACTGTTCATCAATTCACCTACTGTTCATCAATTCACCTACTGTTCATCAATTCACCTACTGTTCATCAATTCACCTACTGTTCATCAATTCACCTACTGTTCATCAATTCACCTACTGTTCATCAATTCACCTACTGTTCATCAATTCACCTACTGTTCATCAATTCACCTACTGTTCATCAATTCACCTACTGTTCATCAATTCACCTACTGTTCATCAATTCACCTACTGTTCATCAATTCACCTACTGTTCATCAATTCACCTACTGTTCATCAATTCACCTACTGTTCATCAATTCACCTACTGTTCATCAATTCACCTACTGTTCATCAATTCACCTACTGTTCATCAATTCACCTACTGTTCATCAATTCACCTACTGTTCATCAATTCACCTACTGTTCATCAATTCACCTACTGTTCATCAATTCACCTACTGTTCATCAATTCACCTACTGTTCATCAATTCACCTACTGTTCATCAATTCACCTACTGTTCATCAATTCACCTACTGTTCATCAATTCACCTACTGTTCATCAATTCACCTACTGTTCATCAATTCACCTACTGTTCATCAATTCACCTACTGTTCATCAATTCACCTACTGTTCATCAATTCACCTACTGTTCATCAATTCACCTACTGTTCATCAATTCACCTACTGTTCATCAATTCACCTACTGTTCATCAATTCACCTACTGTTCATCAATTCACCTACTGTTCATCAATTCACCTACTGTTCATCAATTCACCTACTGTTCATCAATTCACCTACTGTTCATCAATTCACCTACTGTTCATCAATTCACCTACTGTTCATCAATTCACCTACTGTTCATCAATTCACCTACTGTTCATCAATTCACCTACTGTTCATCAATTCACCTACTGTTCATCAATAAATTAAGAGTTCCTTTCTAGTACCATACCGAGGTATTGCCATTGCGATGTCTCTGGTGCTACAGTGATTCCTATGGATCAATACGCATTTTGAACAAATACATTCTGATAAAAAAACACGATCGGTATAATTATAAAAAAAACCACTTCACTTAAATGTATCCTTAAAATAGTCTTACATCCTAAAAATACGAAATTGCATGTGAGCGAAGTTATTTTTAGTTATGAGTGCTAAGATGAACTATATGGCTCACTACTTATATGACAGTGATCCATAGGGATCACTGTCATACACGTAGTCATCGTATCTGTATATGATGACTACTTATATGTATAGCATACTACTGGTCGGTTAGTTTGCCTTTCATTTTATGCAAACACTGTTAAAGTTAAATAAATGTTATTTTTTTATTTGCTTTAGGAAACTAGGCCCATAGTACTTAGTACCATAAGGACTAACATCACATAATTAAAAATAAAGAAAACAAATTTGTAAACAGTACGTACATATATAATAGGTACTTTTAGCTGCAAATATTATGACTTTTCGATTGCGCTTTACAAAATATAATACAGGTAATTACTATGAACATTATAGTCACCCTACAAATTTTTCTCTTATAAAAAGTTGAAAATCAATTTTCTCTTAAAGTAGGTATGACATTTAGGTAGAAGAACGGACAATATGTTAAAATTTACTTAAGAAATAGTTAAAAATCTTTTTCTAATTTGCGTTAATCTATGAGGTTGAGCCTAGTCAATACCTAAAGCTAAAATATTGGGCTCTCAGTTCCTTCAGACGTTTTAGTCAAATTCGACTTACATTTACTTCTTAACAATTAACTTTTGTGTCATTATTTCTTTTTAACTAATTAACATAGGTATCTTAAGTAAAATATGTTAAGGTCGCATTTATGTATTTCTTCAGAAAAATCCATGTTTTGGAGATTCCTTAGTACAGACAATAATGAAGTATATACCGCCATAAATCTGTAATGTCATATTCTACAGATTTGGGAATTTCTTAAAATATTTAAGAAATTCATAACTAAATTCTTTAAAAAAAATATTAACGCAGAGATAGTACTTACTGAGATTTAGGCTATGCCACTATATGCACGCGTCTGAATGGAGGGCCCAAGTTATTTAATCATAACAGTTTTAATTCACGTTTAAGAAATTCATGGCCCTTTGATTTGAGTTTTTACTATTTGAAGTAATTTCCCAATAGGTAAGTCTTATTTCGTTTCGCAAGGGTTCAAAAAATGGGCCCTCAATACAGATGCACATTTCATAAGCGCTTGTTTTGTCGCAGACGAAGTACTATTATCAGCTGATCGGGCCGCAGTAGGGTATGCAATCACGCAGGGCAACGGACCACGAGACTCCATCGCTGCAGGCGCTGGAGCCACTTTCGGCAAGCGAAGTTTCAATAAGTCCGCATATCTATGAAACTTTGGTATTGACGTTGTTATTGACGGTAGATATAGTGATTGACGCCGTTATTCAACCTGATCTTATCTAATTCGTGTTCCATATTGACTAATTTGGTTTCGTTACACGATGATTTTATGGCCAGCATAGAAACGATAACCATGACTCGCTATGTCATGATAGCAGATTTATATGCAACGTTAATGCAGAACCCTTGATCATTCACCAGGTCGTTAATTTTAGTTAAATATACCGGACGCCTCGGAAACTAAATAGCAATAATGGGCACTGCCCGCATTACCTACTGATTTTTAAAATCGGCGAGGATTTTTCCACGGCTTCGGATGTCTGATGAAGCGGTTTTGACCTATCATCGGGCGAAATGTATGATGGAGACATTTCGCTAAACAAGAGTTCAAAATTAGCGGAGTTCGCCACCTTTCTCCGCCTCGATCTGGCAGATCATTTGTTGACATCATGTTTGATGGAGATAACACTAAATAAAGGTATTTAAATCTTTCGATCAGATACGATCGATTAAATTATTGCGCGGTACCCACACACAAAGAAAATGAATGCACTTACCGTAGGCTGGAGAAATTTACTAATTACTAGAAAATAAATAAACTGACACTTTTAAAAACTTACAAAACACGCACTTAATACACTAGGGCACATTAAAAACTATTCACAAGCCTTAAAATAAACACGGAACACGATTTCCGAATTTAAAAACCGGAGCGATAAATTAAGATCAGCACACACCGGCGACGGTACGGAGCGAAGTGATTAGTATTACCTAGTATTCTATCTAAACTTAAACCATTCATGTAGAGTAGAAAAGCTGAAAAACAAAGTGTAGAATGCAGAGCGAGCGAAGCGAGATCGCAAACCTTTGCAACCCATGTCTCATCTCATCTCAGATAGGCTTGATTTTCTTTTAACCATTCATAGACTACCTACTATTCGAAAATGTACACCAAACCTCGCATAGGTTTAATTTTCCTTTAATAGAACAAACTTTTTTGCCAAATGCAGGTAAGCTGAAGAAGTAAGAGCGTGTAGAATGTAAGAGCGAGCAAAGCGACCTCAAAATTTTTTATACCATAGGCCATGGATGAACTATCTACTTTAAGTATATGTAGGTCTTAATTAAGTAAGTCTTCGGTAAGAGCCGGGCCCTAACCTACCAACCACCTGGCTTGCGGTAAGTTCCAGGATCGTGAAGGCCAGCGTAGGCTAGGGCCCGGCTGGCAAAAGCCACCTCGAATCTATGGCCAGTCCAACCCTTCGCCCCGCCACGAATGGATTGGATTTTATTTTGACATGTTATGCAATAAAAAAATGTAGGGCCCAGTTCTTACCGAAGACTTACTTAAGACCTGCATATACTTAAAGTGGATAGTTTCATCCATGGTATAAAAATTTCGAGCTCGCTTCGCTCGGTTTTGAATTCTACATTCTCTCAATTCTTAACCTTTCTTCTATGAGTCAAAAAGTCACTTCTATTTATCTATGAATAGCTAAAATGAAAATCAAACCTATCCGAAATGAGATGAGATGAGAGATGGGTGCAAAGGGCTTGCGATCTCGCCTCGCTCGCAAAAGCTCATCCGTCGAAAAAGTTTCTTCTAGTTAAGTATATATGGTTAAATTATTCTTCAATATTATTTCATCTATCATTATACTATCCCGAGCCTATGGCTTGTAGGGGGCCCTTCCGGCCCAGTCCAACCATAGCGGGGTGCGATTGAGTTTGCTGATTCCCACTATCAATTGTAGATCCAACTTCTGAAAAAATCACTGCATACTTAGGTAGACCTAGAGGGCCTCGCGAAATGCCAGTCTTGCGCCGCCACCCCAAATGAAGCCTATTTTGCAGTACTAGGACATGCAATTCAAGTATTCGCCTCATCCTTTATTTGCACTCCAATAGTAGGTAACACGCACGGATTCGAGTTGATAATTAAGTATATCTGCCTGCAATTAAATATTCGAATACGAGAAAGTTTACAGCAAGCTAGCTCTTACGTAAATTAGATCAACTGGTGGGCCATTGGAGATGTCTCTGCGAAAGGTAGGCGGCAGGTAGGTTTTAGGTGCTGTAAGCTACCACGCTGGCCTGATGCTAATTTATTCGTGGTCTTATTTTTGGTTCTAGGATAGTATAATATGCTTGTCTGATATCGGAATAGCACTGGACTGTAGGTACCTACATACGCTTATACAATCACTCATTTTTGTCTTAAAAAAATACTCTAATGTAGGTACATATTCCAATAGTTAGGGAACACTATTCCAGTTTTTAGAATATTTTTTATGAACTATTTGAATATATTTAGGTAAGTATTTTTTGCAATTGAGCGAATGTTGGATGCCCCATGCAGGACGAAGCTGGAGACTGGCACGTACCAAAAGGTACGTAGGTACCGGGTAAAACGGAGTGGATAGAAATGCAGGGGTGAATAAAAACTAAACTTTTATTGGGATTTTCACTTTAATACCATGTTAATGGTTTCTTACAAACCACCCATTAAAAATGATTGTTTAAAAATTGGAGTTCTTCATTGCTGCAAACAATAAAGTAACGTGAAAATTCCAATCAAAGTTTTGTTTTTTTTTTCACCCCTGCATTTCTATCCACCGTTTTACCCGGTACCTAACGGTGGATCCACGCGATACATACTTCCATAAACTTCTACCTATACAATTTTGTCTGTATAACAAAGCAATGCGGACAAATTTCGGTGTGGTAGATTTTTTTATTCAGAGTTCAAAGTCTGTACAGGCTATAACGCGAGCGGCTGCCTGCTTTTAAAATAAAATACATAAACATAGAACAATAACTACAAATAAATTAATACATATTACAATAAATTGTAACTATAAAAACACACGCAATGACGGTGTCGTGTTTCGCTGACTAGTGTCGTGCAGCTGCGAAAGGGTACCTAATGAGTGGGAAATAGCTAAGCTGAAAGGAGTAAATAGTCCTCACCATCCATTAAGAAAAGAGTTTCAGTGGAAAATGGGTCTTGCCTTCTATTGCCGGTGAGTTTCGAGGAGTGAGCTAGGCGGGAAATAAGAGTAGTCAGATGAGCGAGTTGTTTGCCTTCCATTGTCAGCAGCCATGAGCGAGGAGGCGCAGAAAAAAATTATCAATGCCAGGCGGTCCGCAGAGGAAGCAAGTCGCGCGTAAATTTTGCGATAATGTATAATGTCCAACAATTCTAGTGAAGAGGATTACATAAATATCTACTATAAATAGTGTACAGTAGCAGTAGTACAGTAGCTACTGTACTGTTATAACAAAAAGCAAAAGCGTAACGAACCAAGGTTTTGGATGAGCAACCATATTAGAGAGAGACCTATCAAGGGTGAAATCTTGCGGATGTTCTACCATTTGCAAGACGAATATTTAAAAAAATATTTTCGTGTCGATATAAAACAGTTTGAAGAATAACTAGGTATCAACTACAAAAGAAGATATTATAAAACAAGACACAAACCTTAGAAAAGCTGTTTCACCAAGAGAAATAAAAACTCCTATTATCCAATGTGTATTAATTGTCACCGGAAAATTGCAAACGCCGTTAAATTGTTAACTAATATTTTTTCTTAATAAGGCACGGATATATTGAAAACTATTGAATTTGGATGGGAATTATTGTTTACAAAACGATTTGTTCGTAATATATCGAGACAATATAATCTAATAAAGATTTATAACAATCTTACGGAGTCTGCAATTTTCCGGGGACATACTCATCTTCTTAAATAAAAAAAATATATGTTTTCAGTAAGTTGTTATTTTTTTTTATTATTATTTCGGAAGCGCAGGCGTCCTGAACTGACTGACAAAGGATAAAAGCAGGCGAGGAAAGGGGCAGGGATGGTGAAGGGGCGGAGGTGTAAGCAGAGTCCGTTCAAAACCAGTGCGCGACACAATGTCACAGCGAACCCATTTTAACTCGCTCAGTCCGCTTCGCTTACTCGTTCACGGTGGAAGCGGCAGTTGGCAGAATCCTTACGGAGTCCGTTAGAAATCAGCTCAACTCTGCGACCACTTTTGTAACTCTTTGTACTCTTTTGCTCCGCTCCGTTCGCTCATTCACAGTGGAAGCATTTCTATGAATATTGCCGTTGCGAGTTAAACGGAGTCCGTACGAAGCTCGATCCACTCACAGTGGAAAGTGGGCATAATGTTGCGCTGTAACTCGGCCAGTACCTACCTATGTTTAGACCTATTCCAATACACGTAGAATGAATATCATGGAACAGTACCTAATAGAATTAGAAAAATAAATTGGGAAACGTATGCAAGTAAATCAATAAAACACAGTAGGTAGGTACAAGTAAACATTTTATTGACTTACTAATTAATATGATTTACTGTTCACAAAGTAAACAAGTAAACAAGTGTGTAATAAATTATTTAATTCTATTAAAATATCTGATAAAAAAATTATATTATAGGTAAGTAATTTGTCTTGCCCCAGGGGGATGTGCCCTAACAGGCGTTACACAGAGGGGGTTCCGGAGTGGTCTTTTAGAGGTAACGGATGGTGATCACCGGTGTGGTTTTAGTGAGGTAAAAATCCCACACTCCCTGGTCTTCACCCCAAAAGTCCAAACGCCTTTTGTAGATTTCCCCGCGAAAACAAAAAAAAGCTACTTTGTCTTATAATGTGCACATAAAGGAATATAAATTTCGGTTTAGATAAAACAAAAATACGTGAACAAGAGTTTTGAGTGTTGTAGGTACTTCAGTCACAACTAAACACATGAAAAATATAATAATAGAGCTACCAATTTGTTTTTTCCTCGCCAAGCCAGTAGGTAGGTACGCATTAAGTAGTCCGCCACATACCAAATACAACAGCAGAAACCTAAACAAATCTTAGCACTTAAGTAGATATCCACCGACCGCGGCGGCTTCACACTTCCAAGAAGTTAGAGGACATCTTGTTTTACTCATCCGAAGACAAGCAGCGAAGGTAAGAGATCTTTTAAAGAGGCACGTTTTTATTCCAGACTAATACCGTCACCATATCACCTTTAGACCCACAAAACCGGGACGGAATTTACCGACGCGTTGCCAACATTAGAGGCAAAATTAATGTCTCCTCGCTTTACTGGCACTGAGCCGTTCAAGCCGAAACAGCTACCTATGCTGCTTCGCGGCAAAAAGGCACGAATACCTAAGGGTTTTCATGAAACGAATTCATAAAATATATCGAATGAGAACACTTCAGTCTATGTTTCGTCTAATCACTGAGTGTGTCGACGTCAATATCTTCGTTATCGTCATTGGTGGAATCTGGATCTCGTCCCGGTAAGCCGGTGGTGCCTGCTATGCCGCCACGCCCTTCTTTTGTGTGCCGCCACTTCATGCGGCGGTTTTGGAACCATACTTTGACCTGTGAACAAAAACATGATTTAATACCAAACTAGATGACTTCTTCCGCTCTGGGTGAAGCGGAAGGGAGTGCCAGACTGTTACTGACTAAAACCCATCCATGTTCATTCTAAAGCCCTTTGCGTTCCAGTGCGTTCGAAACTATTTCAAACAAATTCCGCAACCCTGGCAGGAGCTAGAGCTACCATGGTGATGAAAAGAGGAACGCTTTCGGTTATAGGGTTTCGTTGGACTTGGCAGCCGCTATAGTAATGTTGTAACTGTTATCACTTATCAGAGCCGCAGCCAAACTCTCTACTTAGTACCTCTCTCTACTTAAGACGTACCGTATGTACCTACGTAATACATATCTACTTTTGTCTATGACAGGCATTCCTATGTTTTTATTCTGTTTATTTTGTACATATTATTCTGTATAAACGTGCAGCTTGCTCGCTAGCTTAGCGTGGAGTCCGTGACTAAAAAAAAAACATGCACAATGTCGAGGCTGATCCACGGATGGGTGAAAAAATTACCATCCATTACATAACGAAAAGAGAATGCTCGCTAAGCCGTTGGCTGTCATTTGTTTGACCGTCGTAACGGGTAGTCAGAAGCCAGAAAATTTGACGCCAGTCTTGCCAATGGGTTGCGTGGTTCCGATTAGTGGTCGCTCCAAGTAAAATACACGCATCCGGTTAGACTGGAAGCCGACGCCGATAGAGTTGGGAAAAGGCAGGTTGACATAGACTTGGTTGGTGTTAACAGTCTTTTGGCTACGTTTTTAGTTGATTAGCCTCTCAGGAATAGAGTACAGTACAATATATACCTACGGTTAGATAGGTAGGTCCTGTCGTCTCTGGAGCGTGTACATGCGTTAGCAGTTTATTTAGAACTGAACTGAAATTGAACACAGAATAAACACTTAGAATTTTGAGCGACTGTCGCATTGGCTAAGTTGGTATTGCTTTCCACCAATTTTACGTGTATAAGCAACAGTGTTAATTAACTTTAGTAGGCAACTAAACAGTTTCACACCACGCCAGCGGCGACGACGGCGCCACACCGCCTGTGGCGAGCGTTATCGTTTAGAAACCATTATTGGATACAGATGTTTTCGTTCGACATCGACAGTTTGACGTAGCGGAGCGCTAGGGTCCCGCGGTGCTACCACACACACTTTCGTACCTACCAAATATCTGATTGGTAATGATTTTCAAGATTTAATTAACAATATAAGGCACTACTTTGCCTGACCCTTCGGGGTATACCTACAGGCATGATCATCATCATCATTTCAGCCGAAAGACGTCCACTGCTGAACATAAGCCACCCTCAAGTGTCGCTTCATCGACTGGTCCTGTTCGGTTCGCGGTCGGTCCACCTTGTGTACTTGGGGTACCTACGCACTCGTCACGCCAGAACCTTAAAGGCGTGATGTTATGTTATTAAAACAAAGCCTAGGTAGGTACCTACCGCTCGTCGACTAAGTGATAATATACCAACGTGACTGCTGAGCGTGAGCTCCTGCCTGAGCCTGATATATTTAGTTGAGTTTAAGATCGTTCAAGTACTTTTTTATTTAGGTAATTTTCTCAAAGTAGGTAAGTATACTTACTTTTAGAGACTAACTGAATTCCCTTGCAACGTGTTAAAAATAAAAACACTTTGAAATAATGTCTGATTTGGTTATTTGGAAGGTGGCGTGGTGACTGGTGCAACGCGGTGTGGCCCCTGCACCCTACAGTCGCCCATCTATCGCGCATTCGGAACAGTACGTTTAATTTCGCCATTTGCTAGCAACCTTCGGCTTCGGAAAACTCCGGGTCATTTTGCCGAAGCCGAAGGTTTAGTTGGAAACTATGAGAAAGTAGCAAAAAACAGGGGGATGTAATGTCCACGTCACCGGAAAATAGCAAACTCTGTAAAATTATAAAATAACTTCCGAATAGCTCTGTGGTCTACTATTTATCTGTTTTGGTGTGATAGTCAAATTGGAAACTTGGCCCCCTCATTGGTCTTTGTTTTCTCTGAAAAGACCAATGAGAGCTTTGTTTCCAGGTTTACTATCACACGAATACCTACAGATAAACTGTAGACTTGTGCTCTGATTGGTCGCCATATTTTTATAATGCACAATTTCCGAAATGCCTTCGAGAGATTATAGAATATCAAATTTTGATGCGTAAAAAGGAGGTATTCCGTGAAGCACACCCAGACGAAGCACACCGAAAGTATTCCACTTAGCACACCCGTAGGTGGGCTTCAAATAAAAATTTAAAATAATTAATTTCCTATTCTACGAAGCACACCTACGAATATTCGTAGGTGTGCTTACTAAGACATAAAATGTCGATAGAAGAAAATATTTATTATTTAAAAGACTAACTTAAATTTCTAACATCATTCAGTTTCATTATAATAATGTGACACAATATTTGTCATTTTTGTAATCTTACTATTTAAAATCACAGATTGTTTCGTAATTTCAATAAAAACTTGGACAAATATCAACAACATATTCGTAGGTGTGCTTCGTGGAACAGGAAATTAATTATTTTAAATTTTTATTTGAAGCCCACCTACGGGTGTGCTAAGTGGAATACTTTAGGTGTGCTTCGTCTGGGTGTGCTTTGTTTGGGTGTGCTTTGTTTGGGTGTGCTTCACGGAATACCTCGTAAAAAGGATTCCAAATGCTCAGTTGACAATAAAATTAATCGAGAGTTTATAATCGCTCAAGTTATTTTATAATCTTACGGAGTTTGCTATTTTCCGGTGACATCCATCTTCCATCAGACACAAAGCTATTTGGAGCTATCCATTTGATTGTCACTTTTATTATTTTACTTTAAAGTTATGTTAGTTATACCTTTTTGCTTAATACCTACGAGGTAAAAGCGACGAAGTCTGGCCTTTTGATGTCAAAGTGACGGTGAGATGGCATTAAAGTTTGTTTTTTTTAGATACTAGTGTACCCAGGGAGATTGTTTATGTACTAAGGCATTGGTATAGTACACAGAAAAATCAGGTAAGATGGGCTGGCACTCTCTCAGACGAGTACAAGTTGGAGTGCGGAGTAAGGCAAGGGGGACTCTCCTCCCCTCTTCTCTTTAACTTCTATGTGAACGAGCTGATCGAGGAGCTCAGAAGCACCAGAATCGGCTGTCATATAGATAGTGTATGTATTAATAATATAAGCTATGCTGACGATATGGTGCTGCTGAGCCCCTCGATCTGTGCGTTGAGGGAGCTCATAAAGATTTGTGAAACTTACGCGAACACTCATGGCCTAAAATACAACTCAACTAAATCTNAAAAATACAACTAAACTAAATCTGAGCTTATGATATTTAAATCGGGCACTAAACACTATGAAAATGTACCTGAGATAGTCCTGAATAGTACTCCTTTAAAAAGGGTTACTAAATTTAAGTATTTA
Source organism: Mamestra configurata (assembly GCA_002192655.3). Lineage (NCBI taxonomy): Eukaryota > Metazoa > Arthropoda > Insecta > Lepidoptera > Noctuidae > Mamestra > Mamestra configurata. Next base: position 354,401 of record NDFZ01005158.1, read on the forward strand.
GGTCATTGGGTCACTGATGATTTAAAGGACAGTACTGACATTGAGAGAGAGCGCAGGTCGTTGTCTGTTCGATGTAATATGCTGGCTCGCAGGTTTGCACGCGGTACAACACAAGTAAAGGTAACGCTATTTAAGGCATACTGTCAATCCTTTTACACGTGCAGCCTGTGGGTTAGCTATTTGCAGAGGGCATACAGTGACCTGCGGGTGCAGTATAACAATGCGTTCAGGATGCTGATGGGGCTGCCGCGGTATTGCAGTGCCTCCGGTATGTTTGCCGAGGCCAACGTCGACAGCTTTGCGACAATCGTGCGTAAACGTTGCACGTCGACCCTAACTCGCATGCGAGCTAGTTCCAACAGCATCTTGAGCGTATTGACTGACCGGTGGGATTCTCCGATGCTTGAGCGCTGGATACGACTGCACGCAGTCAAATAGCATACATGCGTTCTGGTGTCGGATTATCCTAAAATCTGTGATTTTATTTTTGTGTCATGTGATTTTTTACTAACACTAGCTCTTAAGTATTTTGTATTACTAACAATTTATATGGAGAAATCTGAAAATAAATTATTATTATTATTATTATTATTATTCAAAAAGGTGGATCTATCTATTATTTTTAAGACTTATTTTAAAATGCATTTAAATTACCACCCGTCAATTTATTAAGTAGGTACATAAATTTTTGTTTAAAACAAATCTATTTTTTACATAAAAATAATAATTGTAATGCGAACAAACTTAATCTTTAACAAACTAAAACGTACTAAAGATATTCGAAAATATACATAAATACTATATTAGATATATCATTATATAGACAAAAAAGTTATTCAATGTACGAAAATATTATTTTCATCTCAGATATAGGTAGATACAATCAGTACATCAAATTAACCAGAGCGTACAAACGTAATACTCACACATATAACAACTTAAGGCTCCCCGACATGGATAGGTTAGGTTCGAATGGGATGGCGGGAACTGGATGAGCGAACTTAGCTCCCGTCATACCATTCATATTAGGTTCCTTTACATTTAAACCCTTCAGTCAGATATTGGAGCCCCGTACGGCGGGGCCCCGTCGCCCAAGTTAGTTAGGTTTGAAGTTGTCGTTCATAAAAAAAGCTCTGCTTGTCAATTAATAGCGAAGCGTCACGAACTCAAAATTGTTGCTGAAATAATAAGGTGGGGAGAGGGGGGAGCAGTTTTGAGGTAATTATTTTGCTGTGCAATCAGTATTTTTACTTACCTACATACATACATTTACCTCAAAGGCGTCATCGGCTTAGATATTTACAAATTACAAATTTATTTGGTCTAATTCGGACCCATTGGTGTGATCTATGAAAATCCTAAGATTTTATATTGAGTTTTCCAAAACAATATTATATGATGTTGCTATTTATTATTGTTAATTTGTTAATCCTAACTGGATTAACTAAAATGAGCAAATAAACTAAACTTACAAAAAAATTAAATAGTGCATGAAAAAATGAAAGCTCTTGGGTCACGGGAAGTGTCAACCAGCCGTCTCGAAATTTCTTTGAAAAGTCTGTGAGCACAAGGGCCCCACGGCCCGAGGGTTTCAACCCCTAATGGTTCGAAAATATAGTTGCCAATTAGGTTCCTGTATTTTCGCCACTTGAGGTTTTCCCAACCGTAGCGGCAGCGCCAGTCCAACACCATCAACTAGGAAGATGGAATGATCCAAGAGTATCGATCCAGGTTGCGTCCCACACTAAAAGCCATCTTCCATGGAAATAAAGGCATTACGTCCGGTCATTTGCCATCGTCACGTGTCAAGCCATTGGTTTCTAATACGGCTAGAACGCCGACGGTGACAAAAGCTCGTCGGATAATGTCGTTTAATTTAGCGTGTCGCGTAAAACGGCCCGCACTGCAGCTACAAGAAAAGCCACGGTGCCCGACGCTGTTGAAAGCTTCACCACAGTAACAGCGGTGAGGAGAACAACATGGGGTCACTAACGTAGTGAAGCAGCGCGGCGGAAAGAGGTGTCATCGTGCAAAAACTCAATCAATAGGTAGTCTTAGGTAATCGTTTTCAAGTTAAGCTTAAGTAAGGTTTTTATTCTGATTATAAATTATTTTTGAAATTTTAAAACCAAAATTACGGCAGCACTGTTTATAAGTAGACAACAGATAGCGGTGCTGGCGGTAAGAGGGCTACTTTAAAGTCCTGGCGACTTTTTTCGTTGAGGATTTCGTATCTAATAAGTAAAACCTTCATACCTGAGCATCAGTCAGTCCTAACGTCGCCGCCAACTGCCGCCTGTCTGGCTTCGTGATATACTTTTGAATCTGGAACCGTCTCTCGAGCCCCTTTCGCTGAAGGTTACTGAAGACTGCGCGGGACCACGAACGCTTTCTCTTGCCGCTCGATGTGACGTCACATCGCGGGGCAGATGACTGCTGTGGCGGTGATGATGACGGGAGAGGGAGCCGATATACTGGAAACAAAGGGGAATGTTTCAAAAAGGTAAAACAATATTTGCAAGTTTTCACTTACCTACTTAAGTTAAGAGCATGTACTCCTCACTGACTTTTTATATTAAGTAGGTAAGTAGGGTAGGGTTTTATCTAAGGAATAGTAGGAATAAAAGTTATTAGGCACAGCATTGTATGTTCTCTTCTTCTCTGTCGTTTCACTCTTGACAGAGCGGTCGTGGTCACGTCGAGGCCTCCACGTCGGTGGTAGAGGCGGACACAGCTCTCCGCACGATCTCCCGCCATCTCTCCCTGTTGGCAGACTGTCTGGCGCAATCAGATACGCGGCTTCCTAGTGCGGATTTAATTTGATCAGTCCAACGCATAGGTGACCTGCCGCGCGATCTAGTTCCTTCTACTCTTCCCTGCACGACCAGTCGCTCTATGGAGTCGTTACCCTGCCTAGAGACATGACCAAAGTACTGCAGTATGCGCGACTGTACTACGGCCGACAGACGCTGCGTGATGCCTAGCTTCTGGAGGATGGACACATTTGTGCGGAACTGCGTCCACGATATCCCGAGCATTTTCCTCCAGCACCACATTTCCAGGGCATCTATCTTCCCCTTTTCCAACTCGCGCACTGTCCACGTCTCTGCCGCGTAAAGAAAAATGGGGAATACAAGAGTTCGCACGAGCCTGACTTTGGTGGCTTTGGTAATGTTGCGATTCCTCCATACTTTCCTTAACTTCTCCATCGCAGTTCTGGTTATTGCCATACGCCGTTTCACCTCATCTACGCAGCCACCGTTGTTTGTAATTGAAGCCCCAAGGTATACGTAGCTCTGAACCACGTCGCAGTTAGCAATCTGTGTTACTTCAGGCGAGTTGTCGTTGACGCGATCAACGATCATCATCTTGGTCTTAGCTCGGTTTATCTTCAACCCAAACGCAAGACTCACGCGCTCCATTCTAAGAAATAATTCCTCCATGAGGCCAGCGTTACTCGCAAATAAGGTGGTGTCATCTGCGTACCGCAAATTCGCAATTTTGTATCCACCAATCGCAACCCCGTCGGTCCAGTCTTCCAGAGTAATTCGCATTACAAGCTCGGTGTAGATGTTAAATAGTAAAGGTGATATTATGCATCCCTGTCGCACGCCCGCACTTGGATGAAAACTATCTGAGAGGAGATCATCTGTCCGCACTGAAGCTGTTCCCCCTTCGTAGAGCTCCCTGAGCAGGTGCACGAGGTGTTGTGGTGTGCCCATGTCTAGCAGTGTTTTCCACAACGTTGGCCATTTCACCGAGTCGAACGCTTTGGAGAAGTCAACAAAGCATATATATGTTGGCTTGTTGAACTCTCGAGCCTTCTCGATGATTTGACGAACGATGAGAATTTGTTCACGGGTTCCTTTTCCTTTCACAAATCCGGCTTGTTCTGGTGCAATTTCTCTGGATAAATATACTTTTAGTCGCTCGTTTATGATGTGTAGCATAATTTTGCTAGCGTGTGCTATCAGGGCAATAAGTCTAAAATTGCTACACTTCTTCGTGGAACCTTTTTTATGAAGAGGAGTAAAGACTGTGTGAGCCCATTCCGAGGGCCATTTGCCTGTGAGCCATACCTTATTGCACATGGTCAGGAAGATGTGAACGCCACGCTCGCCCAATGCTCGTATAGTTTCAATTGGGATCTCATCTTTACCTGTGGCTTTCCCATTCTTGAGATGTTCAATAGCGGCTCTTACTTCTGACTCCAGAATATCCGGCTCGAGCATATTACTCGCAGGCTCCGTGGGTCCGAAAGTTTGCGACTGAGGATCTTGGAACAACGACTGACAGTAATCCCTCCAAACCAAAGAAATTGTGTTCAGTTCAATGACTAAACGGCCATTCTGATCTTCGATTGCCCAGGTTTTGGTCGGCAGCGTTTTCGTGATGAGGCGGATCTTGTGATACAAGTCTCTTGACTCATATCTGGCTGCATGAACCTCGATATCCCTACACATACTGAGCAGGTAGGCATTATGATCTTGTCTGCATCTGAGTTGAATCTGTGCCGACTTTTTATTGAGAGCCTTAATATCGGCTCCCGCTGCTTTCATCTTCCGGCGTTTTTCGACAAGCTCGAAGGTGCCATCAGTCATCCAGTGCTGTTTTTTGTGGGTTGTTGTTGGTGGCTCGGTTTTCAAGATAGCAGTAGTGTTGAGTGTCTTAGCTCGGTTCCAAAGTGCATCGGGTGTTTCGCTAGCCAGGTCTGCTTCAGACCACTGTGACCAATTCTGCTCAATGTTCGAACGGAATCTCAAAACGTCTTTCACCTCCAGCTTTCTCGGCTTTTTAATGATTCTGGCTACCGTCAGCTTGAGCTTTAGTTTACAGATCAGAAGTTGGTGGTCAGATCCGCAATCAGTTCCAGGTAACGTATGGGTATTTTTAACCGATGATCTCCATCGCGACCGAATCATAATGTAATCGATTTGGTTGCGGGTTTTACCATCGGGCGATACCCNTATCGGGCGATACCCAAGTGTACAGCCTTCGAGGGTGGTATTGGAAGAGGCTATTTACAATTAGCAGGTCGCTTTCTGAAGCGAATTGTATTAAGCGTTCACC